>OX465288.1:31826519-32426519 GCA_949987695.1 Merzomyia westermanni
AGCGACACCTATCAACACAGTCTGAAGTGGACGGAAGAATGAGTTTTGTCCATGTACAGCTCCTCGGCTACTTCCGCAATATTCACAAAGTCTCCGACCGTGGCTGCAATTACCCAAGAAGGGAGTGCTAGAGCTGATCCGGACATAGGAGTGCCTGTTCAGAGCTCACCCTGGTCAAATGAACATGTTACAACTAGCTATTCATAAGCATGTTGATGCGGAGATAGGGGGTGTATTCCGGCATTCGAATTTGAGAAACTCAAGTAGTCGCTAAAGAAATTTTAGCGCTCTTGGCACTCATACAGCGAGTTTTGTATTTCTCGTTTTCTACTTTAAAATCTTTCAAGCTAAACATTTGCTCGGCTGGCAATACAAACTTTAATCAAATAAATATCTGCATTGTTTGCTGGTATTTTACCTCTCCCTGCTGTACCCTGGGTGTATGTATGCCCGGGTGTGTGATGCTTTTGTTATGTATCTGCTAATTCTATAGCCTGGACGTATGAAAAATCTTTACATAAACCAACCGCAGCATGTGGGCTTTTTTGCTTATAGGAAAATTTTGAAGTTTTTTATTTTTCAGACTTACATACATACATACATACATTCATGTGCCAACAGGAATGGACTTCACTGTAAAAAAACGATGGAGTATCAGAGTACTCCAACACTTATCCTCATTCATATAAAAAGGTGGTTCAATTTCCAGTGGTGGTTCAGTCCATCGCAGAGTACTCCATTTCTCTGACCACTCTATGGAGTATTCAACACCAAAGCGAGAGAGGGAGTAGGTGGTCCTCAAAAGTACACTACTCCCTCTCTCGCTTTGATGTAAAGTACTCCATAGAGTAATCTTTTGGCAGCATTTTGAAAGTACTCCCACGTGGGTGCTCCATAGATTACTCAGAAACAAAGTGAAGAGTACTCCGAGATGGAATAGGTGATCCAGTCAGCGTACATCGCCATGTAAATTAGACCACTTTTTTATACGAATGAGGATAAGTGTTTGAGTACTCTGATACTCATGGAGTATTCCTGGAATGATGGAACGGAGTATTTCCGTTATTTGCAGCGTTATAAGCCATATAAAATCATGCATACATAGAGGCCTACATACTACTTCCCTATTTACGATTGACAATATTCGGTCACAATAATCTCCTTACGGATAAAAATTACCAAAGGTCTTGGCTATGGCTGCATTTCAAATAAAAATTGTGTTCAAAGCTTATTTACTTTGTTCTAAGTGATGAAAAGTGAAGTCAGATGGTAAATATTTACTTTCAAACTCGTCATCAATGAATTAGGAATGTGACCTCAAATTGGAATAATCGATTACTCAATAATCGCCTGTGTTTTGTAAACTTATGCCAGTTGGAAACATCAAGCGAGTGAATGCACTTCTCCACTCCACATTTGAAACGTACCGCGCTGGGCCTCCCCTTCCCTAGCTGCCACCATTGCATAACAAGGCCTAACCAGTTCTTCTTATCTTCTTTATTTCTATTGAACTTGAGGAAGAGCGAAAGGTCAAATTACTTACCTCCGACAGACTATTTAGACAACGGCCTCCTCATTCTGGCAATTTCTCTAGAGGAAAATAATTGGTATACGCCATAGTCGTAGTTTAAGAAGGAAACTAAAGAGTCCTTAAGTCTGCGTTACTCATGCATTCTATTTTTCGATTTTCCTTAGGAGATCACACAAAGGTGGTCAGGCAAAATTGTCGGCCTGGTAAATATCTCTTTTCCTCGCTTATAATATTGGCTCTTACCTTGCCAAAGAATAATTTTCAAATAAACATTTCTAGGAAAATCTTGCTTTGAGGTCATTACATTACGTCCGCGTTCTTTTAGCTGCTAGCATTAATTAATGCAGATGTTGAGGTGCAGTCGCTTTAACTGCAGTCCAAGGAGCGTACCACCATCAACCTCCCCAGTAAGGACTTAGAATCAGTTATGCAGCCACATTTCAATTCATTTTAATCTTAAACATCAAAAGGAACGAAATTGAACGAAAACTTTGCAAAACAACACCTTCATCTTTGAAGGAAAATTTTATGAGCAGAATTGTTGTTGGACCTTTTGCAACGCTGTAATTGCCTTTTGAAAATATAGACCATTATAAATCTTGAATTCGTTAGGTGAAGCATAAATTTTAAATGGGAGAATTTTTGCACTTTAGTGCCGCTCAGAGCAATTTACCATATGAAATGAAAATGGCTTTGCTTTTTCGGTTAAATTATTATAGACCTCCTAAGTATGAGTGTTGCAGAAGCCAGAGCTACCGCATAACTCTCACCATTAAGGAAGGTTTATTATAAATTTCATTTAAGGAAGGAAAAGTTTTGATCGACATTAAAGATAATTGTGGTGATTTCGGGAGCCTTTCAAGACATTTTTAAGATTGTTTATGTTATTGTTTTCGGTATCATCTTTTTGAATTTCTGACAAGTAAATTAACAATACTTTTCGAAATCTGTAAGAAAGAGTCAAGAAACTAATATTGAAATGATATCGAAAAAGTACTGAATCGAACTCGATATGAATACAATAGATCCCTGCATTGACACAAATAACACCAAGTAGTCCCTATTCAGGTTCAGCAATAATCCCGTACTAGTCCTATAATACTTGAGTCAAATCACTCTCAATTTATACCGAAACAACCAAAAAAATCTACAGAAATACACACTCTAATTATATGCACATCAGGGTACCTCGAGAATAATTGAATAGTAATTAATACTTTTTTTTCAAGGTGACCGAACATTGCTGGGGAGTCACTTTACCTGAAGCTCGTTTTCATTTCGAATGTTTCGGAGAGGTTATTCCCAATCTTTACGAGGCTGTTAATATTTCTCAACATCATCGCCACTAGCACCAATATAAAAGCAGCGGAGACGGGGACCTTAGCGTGTAAAGATTCCGTAACTGGCTCAAAATATATGACCTTGATGCATATATAACTTAATTTGCGAAATCGCAGTCGCTGCGACGTAATTTCTACTTACTAACGCTTACTTTGAAATTATTTAGATTTTGAGTGACATTACCGGTACTGAGATCGTCGTCGATACTAATAAGCCAACCTTAGAGTTTTCAAAACTTGAAAGTGACAAATGGCGATAGCGGTGACTAACTTATGTTACTTAAATGCAACTTTAAGGTTGCAACTACTTTAAAGTAGCTGTAATAGTTTTCCTGACGTTTTGGGGTCCTCTTTTGCCACTTTAAATTTATTAAACTTAGAAGTGATAGTACCTGTGTGACCGAATTTGTCGGTATTTTTCGAATTTTTCGAATTTGTTGCATAATCTTACTTACCAAGAGCATACATTTCCAAAATAGATTTCCAAATAATCGAACACTAACCACAAAAAGTCACTTAAGGCAACCCTAGGTGGCAATCCCACTTAAAATATTCTGGTTGGTATACGGCCTCAAATACCTTCCGTTTGATACCTATATTGCCATATATTGCTTAATATTTAAAAAAAATTCGGAAAGGTGGCAACCCTATAAGCTTCCTTTAGTGGCAACATCCAAGAATAAGATCTTAGAAGGAAGCATACTATCCATCTACCAAATTTCACCGAAATCGGTTTAGCCGTTCCCGAGATAGTGGTCGATATCTGAAGGAATAAATAAAATGCAGCCAGGTGGCAACCCTACTCGAAAATACTTTGGTTGGTATACGGCCCAAAATACCTTTCATTTGATACCCATATTCCCATATATTGCTTAATAATAAAAACAATTGATATAGGTGGCAACCCTGTGAACCACCCCAAGTGGTAACACCAAAGTAGAAAATCTTAAAACAAAGGATACTACCCATATACCAAATTTCATTTAAATCGGTTAAGTCGTTCCTGAGATAGTGGTCGATATCTGAAGGAATAAATAAAATGCAGCCAGGTGGCAACCCTACTCGAAAATACTTTGGTTGGTATACGGCCCAAAATACCTTTCATTTGATACCCATATTCCCATATATTGCTTAATATTAAAAACAATTGATATAGGTGGCAACCCTGTGAACCACCCCAAGTGGTAACACCAAAGTAGAAAATCTTAAAACAAAGGATACTACCCATATACCAAATTTCATCTAAATCGGTTAAGTCGTTCCTGAGATAGTAGTGGATATACAAATATACAAGAATAACTCGTTCAAAGATATAAGATTTAAGAGTGATAGTAAGGTCTCCGTTACCTGCAGATTCATTCTTTACTGCTATATCAGGTAAAAAGAAACAGCTGTTGAAATCAGTGTTGCCAACTCTCTAATTTCGCTCCCACTAAGAAGACTAATAATTCCATAAACAATTTTTTTTTCATAATCATTGCAGCTGAAGGAGTATTTAATTGTTTTTATTTTTGTTAGTTAAGCCAAATATTTTTTGGAAAATTTTTTTTTTTATATTTTTTTAAATAATTTGTATTATTTATCTTCCACACAAGCATTCTATTATGAAAGTGTTAATAACAAATGGAAATCAACTGATAACCAACAATAGTATGGTGGCCATGCAACTGACAAAATCCACTAAATACTATAATCGAATTCTTTTAGTCGAAAATGCTTATTATTATTATCAGTGCGATAGCATTGTAGTTCCGTTATCAGTTAGAATAGACAAGGATCCATATATATGCCTACATAGTGAAATAAATATACAATAGCAAAATAACTGTCACTTCCGACAACACTCCCCAAAACCTTCGGGGAATGTTTTTGTCGCGTAAAGTTCTCTGAAAGTCGCATTTACCACGCTACAGCATCATTGCTACGCTTCGTTTGAACGTTGTGGCTACTAAAAACTTATTCCCCATTTTGATCGCAAGCACGTAATAGATATGTTCCTTTTTGTGTGGCCGTGACTAGTGGCTCAAAACTTTAAAGTGACAACAATGGTCGCGCTTCCTTTTCAGCGACTATTTGTACTAGTTGGGACTTGGCTTAGCTTTCGTTGGGACTTAAGCTCAGGCAGGTCATTAATGACGCTGTTGGGGTTCGTGTGGATTCACTCATCATTTTTATTATAATAGGTTAAGAAATAATAAAAATGGCGATTAGCGGTGGCGCAGCTATCAAAGATATTTTAAACTGATTTACTTACTTACTAGAGTTGGGCGATTTCGTTCAATGGAATTATCGAACAACCTAGTTCTTTTTTCAAAACTGAACTAGGTCGCTCACTTCGTCCAGTCGTTCGACCGTTCTATGAAAGAGCACTAAATGTACTTTGGTTCAATGGTTCAATACAAATTTTTCTTTTGAATCAGTTTTGTACAAAGAGCATCGAATGCGCGGGTAAGGAACCTAGAAAACAAAAGAAAAAGCGTGGACACAAATGATGGTGTGCAACTCGGGTAAGAATTCGAAGTTCGGTAAGCAAAAGTTATTGTGGTCATAAGAGCCAATGTGAATTTTATGAATCTAAAAGCTGTTTTTCCAACTCAATACTAAGTTTGGTTGCTAAAGCAATTTTAGCTCGCCCTTGGTTGTTATCAGGATCACTTTAACTACTGCATTCACTAAACGAGGTTGAAAACATTTCAACGAAATAGTTCGTTCGCGAACTACACTACTCTTTTACTTACTCGCTTGAAGTTGCCGTCTTTCTGTTATTTTGGGAGAGAGAGCGAGAGAGTCCCAATCTGGAGGCATACGCTCGGCCAACCATACTCTATATAAGATTTAATGTATGCTTTTCACTAACTCCTCGCTGGGTGCTTTGTTATAAGGAGTGCGTTTGAAAAAATTTTTATTTACTAATTATGACAAATATCGTAAACCAGTAGTCCGATTTTGAAAATAAAACTAGCTGTTATGTGCCCTTTTAATTACAAGTTTTATTATATATCAACAACTTTGTCACTACTATTGTTGTAAAAATCGTTTTAACTTTTCAGGCACCCCTTCCATTAATAATTTTACAGTAGTATTTGACACTTTTCGAGCTGCTGAACTCCACTTTTCCCGAAAGTCTTTGGCATTCCTTGCTACTTTTTTTGTTGCTTTATTTTCTTTTTTGACCAATGCCCAGTACGTTTCAATTGGCCTGAGTTCTGGACAGTTGGGCGGATTTGATTCTCGAGGCATCAAAAGCACATTATTTTTTGAATACCATTCCAAAGCCATTTTGCTATAATGACAAGAAGCTAGGTCAGGCAAAAAAAAGTGGAAACCTTATGCCGTCTTAGAAAAGGCTTTAATCTTTTTTCGAAGCATTCTTTTATGTATATTTGGGAGTTTATTGTTCCCGTAGTTACAAACGCACTACTCCTTTCTCCACAGCTGCAGATTGCTTGCCAAAACCGGAATTTACGAGGAAATTTTGACTGCGTTTTTGACTTAAACTTTTCGTCTACATTCCCGCGCGAGTCTGCTGTGTAAAACTCCTGGCCCGGAAGCTGCGAAAAGTCGGCTAAAACATACGTCTCGTCGTCCATATGCAGCAATTGAATTTTTCAAAGAAACAAATTTTTTGTTTTTTTGCGCGATTTTTTGCTTCCACACTCTTCACAGAGTTTCTGTCTGGAACTTTTTGAGCCTTGAACGTTTTGAGACCAGCTTCCTTTTTTGCTTTACGGACAAAAAACTCGGAACATCCCACCGTCTGCGCTAGTTTTCTGCCTGAAATATTGGGGTTCTTCTGAAAAACGGTGACGATTTTCTTTTTCATGTTTTGGTCACTGATACCCCTTACTTTACCCGAACCTGGCTTACGGGTAACAGCCAATTTGTCCTTAAAGTTTTTTAACACCCTCGAAACAGTTTTCGGGCTTACTTTAAGTTCTCGAGCATTTTTTTTGAAAGTCCACTGAGGGTGGTCTTGAAAACTTCTAACAATAGTTTTTCGTACTTCCAATTCGCTTGCCATTTTTATATGAGCTACAGCATTTAGCGAAAATATTTTCAAACAGTATTTTTCTAACATTTATTTCTAATTATACTACGAAAAAAATATTCAAATCAAATAATTAAGAAAAAACTTGTTGAATAAAATAAAGGTGACATTTTTTTTCAAACGCACTCCTTATATGAGGCGAGATACTGCCATTCCCTATGTCATAGTCGGGTTACCTAACTCATCTTCCATCGCCCGGTGTTAGGGTATAACGGTCACCATCACCATCGGTATCTAGCAAGGAAATAACTTTAGTCGAATAACTACCTCTCCTTGGTAGACTTCTGGTTAATCTTATTTTGGAGCTGTGATTTTAACATAATAAAACCATGAGTCCATATAAACATTCGGAAGTGCATAAGTATGTATACTTATATTTATATATACTAGATTTGTACCTACCTACCTATACTTAATAGTGAATGTGAGATAGATAACTCATCCTTCGAATTCGAATATGCAATGTGCCACGCGAATCTAATAAATTTCGAAATCCTTTGCTGAAATGAGCACGTAAATTTCACTTATTGATTTATAGCGACTTTTGTGAGCATGTACAGTAAGTAAATATATTTCGACTTCCTGGCATAAATCACAATCGTCGTGGCGGTGTTTTTGTTGTTGTTGTTTTTGGAGTTGCTGCTAATAGTGCTGCTGTTGCTGCTGTCATCGATGCTTTGCCAATGCCGACCATGTGGATGCCACAAATTGTGGCACATGCCAACTGATTAACTTACATATCTACATAGTACTTGCGTTTTTGCAGTTATGTATGAACATTAGGGTGTCTCATTTTCAAAGAGGAAATGTTTATACGAGTACTTAACCTCATCTGAAAAGCCGACTCTTCTTCTATACCAGTGGTGGAATTCACTAACTTATAACGATGCAATTTTTCGAGATTTTAATTAACGATTTTGTATCCTGCATTATCGACTATAATATTCACTAACTTAGCTATAACCATTCGGGATTAAGATTCCTCATCCCGCTATAAAACGTACGCTAAGTACTCAAATGGCATTTTTTTTGATAAAATAGTAATATTATTTTAATTTTCGCTAAAAACTTGAAATTATGCGTTGTTTATTTAACGACACAGCTGATCGCGAATAAGCTAATATCGATAAAAAATGGTTAGTGAATACCGATATCGTTATAAATATCATTACGACAAAATGTCGATTGCGAATGTCGTTATAGAAGTTAGTGAATTCCACTACAGGCATCTTCAAAGAGAAAAAGAATTGTTACAAGCTTGGAGGGCCGAATTCACGCAGTTTATTACACTCTTCGCTTTGCCTCGCCAACAATGAATTTGTTGCTGCCCTAGTGAGAGCACGATGATCGCACTGACAAATCAATGGATGCCGTTTGTTATTTTTCAGGCTTCATGAATATGAAATGGTATTAAAGGGTGTTTTTTTTAGGGGTATAGAACTTCGAATTGAAATAAAACATAAGAAAATCGTCTTAAGGTCCATCAGTTTGGCTTTATTGGAAGGATAATTTTATGCCATTAATGTTTAAATATGATTTCGGGCATGTGGCCGCCACGGCTGGCTCGAATAAAGCCAATTCTACAGGTCCAATTTTCAACCACTTTTTCGAGCATATGGGGCCGGATGTCGGCAATAACGCCACGAATGTTGGCTTCCAATTCCCCTAACGTTTCTGGTTTGTTGGTGTAGACGAGCGACTTCACATATCCCCAAAGAAAATAATCCAATGGTGTCAAATCACACGACCTTGGTGGCCAATTGACAGGTCCATTCCGCGAAATTATGCGCTCATCGAATGTTTCCTTCAATAAATCGATTGTGACGTGCGCTGTGTGGCATGTAGCGCCGTCTTGTTGGAACCACAACTCATCCACATTCATGCCATCCAATTCGGGAACAAAATAGTCGGTTATCATGGCTCTATACCGGTCTCCATTAACGGTAGCTGCCTCTCCAGCAATTTTGCGGAAGAAGTATGGCCCAATGACTCCACCAGCCCATAGAGCACACCAAACAGTCAGTTTTTGTGGATGTAATGGCGTTTCAAGGGTCTCATGTGGATTCTCTTCACTCCAAATGCGGCAATTTTGCTTGTTGACGTAGCCATTCAACCAAAAATGAGCCTCATCACTGAACAAAATTTTGCGATGAAAATCAGCATCGAAATCAATCTCATTTTCGGCCCATACACCAAAATCACGACGCATTGCATGGTCTCGCGGCTTTAATTCTTGCACAAGCTGGATCTTGTAAGGTCGCAAGCCAAGATCTTTGCGCAAAATCTTCCATAAAGTTGATGGACAAAGCTCCAATTGCTGTGCACGGTGGCGAATCGATTCATTCGGGTCCTCTTCAACACTTTGCTCTACAGCGGCAATTGTTTCTTCGGTGCGCACTGTTCGACGTCTCTGCGGATGCGTATTATCACATAGAGTAAACGTAGTGCGAAAACGATCCATGGTTAACCGAATTAATTGCTCTGATGGACGATTATGTCGACCATAAAATGGACGGAGCTCACGGTAAACTTCGCGAACTGAACCATTATTTTCGAAATAAATTTGCACGATTTGCAAGCGTTGTTCTTTTGTCAACCTGTTCATGATGAAATGGCAAACCAAACTGAACATAAATGACATTAGAGTTGCCAGATTTGACCACAAAATGCCAGTTTTATCTCTATTCGAAAAACAAACCTGTAAAAAAAACACCCTGTATAACTTTGGTCCGATGTTTTTACGTATGATAAGAAGAAGAGATAGACCCACCAATAAGTATACCGAAATGATCAGGGCGATGAGATGAGTCGATTTAGCCATAGGAAAAAAGTTCCTTTATTTGGAAATACGTAAAAGATCTGGATATAGAGGATAAAGAAAGCGCAAAGAGCAGGATGGAGTGGAATAAAGTAACGAAAAATTGGCAATTAATCGATCAAAAAAGATTTCTAAGTTTTGTTTTGACTCATGCAAAATATTGGGTTATTATACTCTTACTAAATAGATCGATATTATTTAATATTTTTGGTCAAAAAAAAATATAAAGTGTAATCTGAGTAACTTACATTTTTTTTTGTTAGCAGATTGCAAATATGCAAATACAAATTTTATATAAAAATAGTAGCTGTGTTCGGTGACAAAACTTGCGAACACTTGCAAAGAACTGTCAGTAAAGTGAGAATGACGTAAAATTTTCTCGAAACGCCAAAAGTAAAAAGTTTTCACCGAACAGGAGTCAGTAAAAACTTGCAAGCGAAACAGCTGTTGCTTTTTTAATTGGTTAAAAGTTCACATTTTAAAATTTTTGTTGTTGCTTTCCTATGTCACGATCAGCTGTTTTTCACTTACAAGTTTTACTGAGTGAAATTTCGCCAGCAGAAACTTACAACTCTTTCTCTCAATGAAATATCACAAAATGCGCTCTCTCGCTGCAAATGTTTTCTGCTACCGAACACTTCCCAGTAAAAAAAATTTTACCAATTTTATCCTCACCGAATACAACTATTATTTGCCTTACCAAAGCAATCAGTGAACATAAAAAAAACAGCATGTTCGTTAAACTTTGTAATTGCGGAAACGGGTAAGTTTGTTAAATGCTAAAATAAGAATAAGAATAAAGTTTCCCAAGTAATTTTAGTGGCTATTCTCCTTCAGAAGTCAAAGTGTTTTCTTCCATAGAAATTAAAATTTTCAGTCAGAGCAAACAAAAAAAAAACTCAAAAATTAAACACCCTATATTTGTACATGCGGTTGATATTAACGCGCGCTCGTGCAAATTTCAATTTTTAGTGTGTTTGTAAGGACGTACATACATCTAATCTAAATTAATCGCTCTTTTTTCTTACTTTTTTAAATTTTAGAATTCGCCAAGGAAAGGTCGGAATGACCTATGGTTATCGAACTAGATATGGGATCAGTGCAATATCGAACACTTTAAGCTGAATGACTTCAGACCAAACAGTCTGACTTCTGTCCTCCTCAAAGATTTAGAGAGCTTTAGAGAGACCGCTTGATGTTCACATTCGTTACAACTTCCTAGCACATAACCTTTGTACTTCCCAACACGCATACTCCAAAGGTAAGTCGGTGGAGACAGCTCCCCATGCTATAACTACAAAGATAAAAAAATCGATTGTCTTAAAGGACTTCACTTTTGGTATGTTTCTCAATATATATGGAGTATTCCACAATGTCTATCCACAAGCCCTACTCGAGTATATCTGGGGCTGGATACGTCACTGGTGGAATTCGTGAAGCAACTTCTAACAAGAAGAACTATTTTATCGAATGTTGGAGATGCCTGCATTGTGAGATACGCATCCAGAAGCACTAGTCAAGGTGTCTTATTCCCTCTACTGTGGAACCTAACTGTTAACACCTTGCGTTTGAAACTAGTAAGGTCTGATTGCCAAGTCATTGCCTACGCTGACGATATAGCTCTAACAGAAACGGGCAAACATCTCTAAGCCCAAGGCGAGCTACTTCAGACCGCATTGAATCTCGCGGAGGACTGGTCAAGAGAGAGCGGCCTCAAGATAAATCCTGGTAAGACCGCTAAAAATACCACGTTTCAGGCCACCACTCTTAATTGTAGTGAGACTCAAAGTCTTACCCTAGGCGAAAGACTTTGGCGTCATTCTAGACAGTAAGCTAAAGTGAAATAGGTATGTCGAGGATAGATCCAGAAAAGCTCGTACTGCTCTCTATGCCTCTAAAGTAGGAGTAGGTAAAATATTGTTCTTAAAGCCACAAATATATTAGCTGTCTACCACATCGCGATAACTGCACGATGAGTAGAGTGAAGCGGTTTTCTGTAAGTCTTACAGTAAGGGCACTTCCCTTCACACCCTTAAACTTGGAAATTTACGTCAAGTTGATTGCACCACTCCGAATCCGAAAGGATCCCTGAGAAGCACGAAGGGAAGAACGTACAAACTCGAATGGCAACGTGTACAGTGGCATTTACTCAGAAGACCTCTCGCTTTCCTTTACCATTAAGCTATCCAGCCACTGTAGCGTCTTCCAGGCCGAACTAATGCCAATAAATGAAGCCGATTAAGTTCCTTCAGTACATAGAATTAGCCTCGCTGTGCACTACAACAGTGATGTGGGCCCAGGGTTCGGTGGCGTTCCAGGGAATTGCACCGCTGACGAGCTGGCTAGGAAAGTCACTTGCACAGGTTCCGCTCGGTTGTCACCGAAAGGGCTTATTGCGAGGTGGGCACTGTAACCTACATGTAAGGTGCCGAGGCAGGCTTAGCCACGTATGAATGAAAACCGAAAAAGGTTCATCATCGACTACAATCGCCGCTCCCTAGGTCCACTGATCGAAATCCTAACAGGGTAACGTCCGACAAAAGGCTTCTGAGTGTGTTAAACACTTCCTTTGCCCCGTTCCCTTAGTTGGGGTGGATGTCCAACAAAATAATGCTTCTTAATATACCTAAATACGCCTTTAATCACCCATCATAGATATCGGCAAAGTACTATGGTGAAATATATTTTTCTGTGGTGAAAAAGTCGTCTAATACTAATTAGCGAGAAAGTGTTGTCGGAAGTGACAGTTTTTTGACGGATAAGAACCCTGTACTCTTCGGTACTCCCTTGGGGTACATGTCCGACTGTCGGGGGAGCGATTTGGTGTTACCACTGAAACCTTCTAGGTTATCTCCCCCTTACTTCCTTAAGGAGGAAGAAGGTTGGTAATCAGAGGTAAAAGGCATCATGTCCATAAATCAACCATCGAGTTGCACGTCATTACCTTTGTGCATTGCAGTCGCCTCTTACGACCGTTATCCCAACCTCGGGCATATTCTAACCCCCAACCCGCAGGGGTATGTGAGAAAGTGTAGCTATATTCACCTCATAACTGTTAAAAAATTTCAATCCTTGGTACCAGACCCTTTCTACTGATCAAGATCAGCCATAACTCCGATTCCAAATGGTCGGATATCGGAATCAAAAGTTTAAATCAATTGCAAAGAGCACCGAATAAGAGGAACCAACGCGAATTATCGCACGCTTTCGATTAACGGGCAAAAATTCACCACATGGTAAGAAAAGTTGATCTAATCTAATTCTTATGGAGACGAATTTTTGGCACGGAATGGTGAATTCTGCTTATTCGATGCTGTTTGTCAATAGGAAGTTCGGACGTTTCTGAATCGGTATTGAAGCTCCGTAACATCCCTAGTATATATGTATGTCTTTATGTAGAACCTACATGGTAGATATGGATGTTCGTATAAAGTATTCTGGATTGTTTGAAAAACATAGTCACAGCATCTGACAATCATGTCTCAAATTTACATTTGACAGCTTAACAAAACAATAACAAAGACATGCACATGGTACTCAAACGTCTGACGCCAGACAAAATATTTGCATATGCACCCTGCAGTCAACTGCTAAACTGGTTAGTAAACATTCTAGTTCATTAACTAGAATTTCGTGGGATTTTTCATAACAGTCTGAGCGACTACAACGTTTCCACTATGATAAGTAGCAACAACCCACCAGAACTGTCGATAGCTACATAGATACACGAAAGAGGAAGATTAGAATTCAGTATTCGGACCAAAAAAGGTAGGTAATTCACGACTGGGGAAATTTGCATTTAAATCGCGAGCTTTTTATAACTGCAACTTTAATTTTTTGTGTAAATATACAATTAAAACACAGTGAATTTAAGCATTTTATACGCAGGTACAGTGGTGAATTACCTACCATCGATTTGACAGCGTCCATTTGCATTCACTGTTGGAACTTCTTATAGTTTTACGCTCTTTGATTCGGACAGCAATCGTTCAGTTAACATCGCCGTTTTACATTTTAATTTTCTCTTTAACTAATATTATTACTAATATTAATTTATTTAAATTAAATATACAACTTTCTTGTAAATAATAGTTTTTATAGTGATATCATAATCCTTTTGAGAATTTCGTATTCAAATAGTACATTTGGGGTTGCAGATCATGTACGTACGTGCATGTCAACAAAATCACCCTTTTTTTTTTTTGCGATGTCGCTACCGCAATAGAGGCGCAGCAGCTTAGCAACAACGAGTAAGCAGTGCTCGAATGTCCGTGTTCAAACACAGATACAAATTGACGTCAAGGAGTTGCTTTTTTGCTTTTTGTGGGTGAGAGAGCGACGATGGAAGGGAACCGGTACCGAGTTGCCTGTGCTCGCGAAACACGCTTTGTGTTGCCGTTCGTCTCAATTATGTTATGTTGGTCGCAGATTAATTTTGACATTTTCCTTCATTCCTTTTTTTACATTCACATGCACACATATTAATAATCGACATAAAAGTAATTGTATCAACAGATTTTCAAAGTTTATTTCCAAGAAAATAATACAATTATATTAATTTGAGCGAAAACACATTTTTTGATTCAAAATATTCATACAACGCAGTAAAGAAATTCTTAGCACATATGTATGTATTGCGAGAATGTCAGTACAAAACATAATGAACCAAAGCAATTCCTTTCCGTGTTTGAACAACATGGGAAACACTTGAGCAACACCAAAAGAGAATTGCCGATAAAAGCAACTCCGAGTTTCTCTGTTTGAACACGGACAATGAAACCACGAAAAAATGGAAATAAAACGATTATTTGTCAAAGCAATTGTGTAAGTAAATAAACTTTTTTTTTGGAATAATCAAAGTAACCTTTTTCTGAAAAAAAAGTTTTCAACAAATGCATAAAATAAATATTAAATTGTTGTTATTTTCAGTGTTGATTTATTGTGATTGTGAAACGCAGTTTTCACAAATAAAATAACAGTGAATATCCAACGGAATCATTTAGAAGCTGCAGCAACGAAAATGCCGAGCACGGACACATGATAACAAGGTGGCTAAAGTAGCACTTTTTAAAAAATTTTGTTACTAAGAACTTGCACATTATGTACTAGAATAAGCGAGTTACTTGCATGGTTATTTGCAAAGAACTCCGAAACTTATAATTTTCAGCATAAAAAGCTAATGTTTCCTTGCAAGATATTTTTAGAAGTATGGATTAGATTATATCTGAGATCAATATATACATTTTTTTATCTTCCACAAAATGTTTCAAAAGAAAAAAATTTAAGAAGTATTATCTCGTAGGACATCGCCATGTTAAAAATACCAGTTGCCAATATGGAAAAATTACAGAACTCCAACTAGTTGAGCCGGTTTCGCAAACTATTATTTGACTAGCATAAAACTACTAGAATTGACTGCAGGGCACTCATGTAAATCGGAATACTCATACATTTGTACCTATATATGTATATATTGTAATCAACAAAAGTTCAATGAGTTGCGTACAAACCCCCCACAGACATAATTTCATTTCCTTGTCTTCATTCTGGTTTTTTTTTCACTTGTAAAGTTGTGCCCGAAGACCAAAGTGTCCGTCGAGAACATTTTGCGAAGGTTCTTTCAGCCTAAATTACCGAGTGTTTCTATTTATATTTTTCTTTGAATTATGCACAGTTTGATTGGCGCATTGATTGGTTTTGGAGCATTGCCCGTTTTCAAATGTTATTATTTTAATTGATATCAGAGAAAAATTGCAACAAATCACTCACAAACTGCTTCTCTGCTTAGTCCTCGGACTAGAGGCGAAGGAAGCGTAGCGTTGATAAAATTAATCTCTTTTTAATACCTAATAAAATTGTCGATGCCTGTACGTTGCAAATATTCAAGAAATGTGTATTATTACTGCAGTCATAACTAAGCCAAAGCATCGGTTTTTAGAATTTTTGTCTGCCTGTCTCCATGGTTGTTCGCGTAATAATCTAAATCTGCTGAACAGAATTGAATACAACTTTCACCGTTGCATCACTAGACTTCTAACTTACAGTTTAAACTGTACCTTATTTCGATAAATCGAACGGTTACGGAGTTATCGGCCAATATGTGGACCAGGGTGACCCAAAATATATTTGTACAATATGGGTATCAAACGAAAGGTGCTGCATTAAGCGATGTGATTATTTTCCATATCGCAACTAGTTTTAGAGATATAATGATTCAGTTCAGGTATTATAAGTTCTGAGACGCGCGAAGCTTGACCGGGGTTTCTGGTATATCATAGTTTGGAAAAATGGGCGTTGCCACTCCCCCCACAAGAAAAAGACAAATTTAAAACTTTTCTATTTTCATAATGTTTTCAAAGTTTTTGCTTCCTAAATTGTTTTGAGCACCTGAGTCATATTAAGTAGTAACCCAAAATGCTACCCAAGGTATTAGCGCAGCAATCTTTAGTAAATAGCTTTGCTTATCGCGGTCCTCTAAATCGTGTATTTGGTATTTGACTACAAACCATGCGGTATCTTGTATTGAGAATGAATCAGTCCGAACCGTATGCAGCAATTCTAAGTTATGAATTTTTATGGCGCCGCATTGAAGAAATAATGAATTTATCTAACTCTTAAAGAGCTTAAATTCAATTAAACTTTAACTGCGCCTATTATACAAATATACGTTTTCAAATATGTCTATGTATTCGTATTGACTTTTCTTTCGTCGCTATGCAAGCGAATAGCCTTCTTGGTGCCAATTCACAGTGGGATTGTTTGGAGTCTTCCGTGGTATATAAGAGCATGGAAGCCGACGAAATGGTTCTTGGAGTACTTGAGGAGAACTGTCTTCAGCTGATTTATGGACCTGTGTCTTCGGAAGACTATGGATAACATTAAAATGTTTTGAAGGAAATTGATTGCGGCACATATTTATTCAGGAAGACACAGAAAGCGGGAGTACCGCTGCTGCTTTGTAGGGTGGAGTGTATAAGGAATTTGGTTACCTAAGTTAACGCGAATATAGAATGACCGGCTCACTCTGTTTATTTTCACTAAAAGTTTAGCCACGTAAGTGTCAGCTTAAGAATTAAGAAACAACGAGAGAAGAGCTAAAAAAAAAGAAGAGCTGAAGACTGATGACCTCCACACCGGCTCGGTAGACACCTTCCTCGGATTTCGAGCTGCGAACCCCTTTATTGATATCCAACACCTGAAATAGCTGAAAGGGCGAGCGTCCCTAGGGAGACCAGAGCTACTCTAGCGCAACCTCGATTCGGATATTGTAATAGGCTAAACTCTTACTTGGCCAGACTCAACCCCACCATACCAAATACTTGCCCAGCATGTGGAATATCCCTCATAATACTAAATATTTCTTTTAGTGTTCTGAACCCACTTTTCTAACACCAATATAATTTTGGTCCAACCCTGTTGGAACTGCCTGTTTCCTTCGACTTGTTTTGATCAGACCCTGTACTTCAGTCCTTCGCAGGCTTAAGCTCTATGCATGCCCTTCTCCGCTTTTTACTTAAATTGTAACCTGTGTACTTTAATAGCTCGGCAGTAATACATCATAGTCGGGTGGTAAGACTTGTTTCCCATAGTCAGAAATAACGTTGTCCTATAAAATTAGCAATGATAACCGCTCTACCTCGGTGGCCATGTCATGATTATTGTTCCTGCATGCCAAGTCCTGCATCCTTTTCTCATTCAGCAGGACTTCTTCTCTTCTTTTGAGTTCACGTTTATTTCTTCTAACTAAGCTTTTCTCTTCACTCTTCTCATCATGTTTTCCTACGTATAGTTCTTCTTTTCAGTACCAGTTTTTCTTGCGACCTTTATTTAACCCAACGATTTACTTAGGTAGAAATTTGCTGCCACTGCTCGGCGACTTCGCTATTACTGCTAAAGCGCAGGTTCGATAGAATCTATCACATTTAGATAGATTTTCGATGACAGCTTTGCTTGGGTTGTTGTATGTACTTGTAACAGTTTGGCTGCCATAGTTCTGTCCTTTCACCACCTTGAAAAAAGTACTCTTACAGGTATGATACGCCGATCGTTTCGAGCTGGGTTATAGGAATGTTAGGACGAACTTTATGCCTACACTTCATGTCAGGTGTTTCCTCTTTCAAAACTTCAGACTGGTATTGTCAGACATTAATACCTGAGACAACTGACTCATTATAGAGGATGGTCCGTGACATAAGCTGGTGAGTTTCGAGCACAACCAATTTCGGCTATAGGCCATTCTGGAAGATTAAAAAAGAAAAACCTTTTACCCCTTGTCCGATATTTACAAAATATGATAATATCTTTCTACTTAATCAACATACTTAAAGTTATGTGCATTAGATCCTGATTGACCAAACTTTATTCTATGGAATTGTTAGCACTTTATGAACTTTGGAGTAGCTTTAAGAAAACTTGTTCGATACATTCACGAGTTCAAAACACATTTCTCAGGGTGGAGTAATCTCAATACAAGCACCAGTCTAAGGGATAGAGGGTACTACTTGCTACAAATAATGACTCGAAGTCGCGTCCCAGTCAATAACTCCGTTCTCTATGCCTCTCTTTATCACCTACATATGTTTGAGACTCCTTTCCCGTGATCCTTGTCGATCGTCCCTGCAAAAAACGATAATACTCCGTTTCATACTCCAAAGAATACTCCTAAAGGAGTATGAGAGTACTCCAACACATATCCTCATTCATATAAAAAAAAGGTGGTCAAATTTACATGGCAATGCCCGGTGGTTAGATCACCTAATCCATCTCGGAGTACTCTGTTTCTTTGCTTTTGAATACTCTATTGACCACCTACGTGAGAGTATTCTCAAAATACTCCCATGGGATTACTCTATGGAGTATTCAACAGCAAAGCGAGAGTAGGAGTAGGTGGTCCTCAAAAGAACACATACTCCCTTCTCGCTTTCGTCTAGAATACTCTATAGAGTAATCTTTTGGCAGCATTTTCAGAGTACTCCAACGTAGGTGCTCTACAAACTATTCAGAAGCAAAGTAAATGGTACTCCGAGTAGGATTAGGTGATCCAATCACCGGACATCGCTATGTAAATTGGACCACCTTTTTTATATGAATGAGGATAAGTGTTGGAGAACTCTGATGCTCCATCGTTTTTTACAGGGGTATACCAGATTTTGTAGAAGAGAGATAGCCGACGGGTACGGCCAGATCGGTCCCTCGTTGCTCTCTTGGCAATGTTTGGAACTGAAAACACCACTGTGCAACGTCAGCTCTTAATGCACGCCACGCGCTACCGAAGAAACGCAAGATGTCAGTGTTATTTTATGAATGCCATAAAATGTGAGAGCAAGAGTATTTATGCATGTAGCGCCATGACTTCGCCACATCCTCATGCATGGCATGAATTGCGCATACCAAATTGCAAGATTGTATGTAGTCCGTATGCGGGTATGTTTAGCTTTAACCGCGTGTCATTACTTTGCTATCTGCTTCCCATTATCATCGAGTGAATTTGAGTACTTTTTTTTAGTATCTAAAAAGTTGGTCGCTTGGTGGGCGCTGCAATTACTCGTCTACTTGGCGCTTCTGCTTGCTGTGCTATATCATGGCGCACACGTCCCACTCACTAGGATGGACATCCATTGAAACTATCTTTGTATGTTTGTATGTATGTAGGCGCGTCAGGCACTTTACGCTTTTCCACAGCTTGTTCGTCATCGATATTGGTCATAAAATGAAAAGCAAACACATAGTCCGTCTGTGAGACGCGTCGACGCGCTTCGAGCTCGTAAAGCGTACACAAATGGTTATGCGTATGGAAGTGCGGCGGCAGGACGTGTGCAGGGGAGTAGAAGAGGAGACATATGCATTGGAATTG
Organism: Merzomyia westermanni; assembly: GCA_949987695.1. Classification (NCBI taxonomy): domain Eukaryota; kingdom Metazoa; phylum Arthropoda; class Insecta; order Diptera; family Tephritidae; genus Merzomyia; species Merzomyia westermanni. The sequence goes on from OX465288.1 coordinate 31,846,110, forward strand.
CTATCATTGTTTATATGATAGCTGGGCGCGTTGGTTGCTGACTCCACATTGCCAACACAATCGCTAAAGCCGAAATGAAGGCGCATACTGTGTGGCTACATTGGAGCTTTGTACTATTGCTGTTGTTGTTGGCATTGTTATTCTCGATTTTATATTGTTACCATCAATGAGTAACAAGTTTATTGTTTTAATTTTTAGTATTATTGCAGCATTTGGTTTCGTTGTAATTCGTTTTATGGCCTCGCGGCAATTTTTATTGAAATAAATTGTTTTCTTTCTGTGCCGTCTGTGTTGCATTGCTAAAATGTGCAATAACAACAAAGCCAACAATTGCAACAAAACAAAACATTCGCACAGTTTTACACATCATTTTGTGCAAAATATTTGATGTAAATAGGCGTTACCATTTATGTAGTACATTTGTACCCAGCAGTTAAATCAGCTAGTTCTAAACTAACCTGCAACTGGTATAAATTCCAGCAGAAATTGGCATTTTTGACATAGGGATGTTCTACGAGATGTCAGTTGACATATTTCGGTCTCAAACTAGTTCCGTTGACCATTATTGAAGGATAAGTAGTTGGCTCACATGGAAGAGGTCATGCATATACGCTGAGAAAAATTTCTTTCATTTTTACTACGCCAGCACTTTAAAGTTGGTCCAACTCCAAAGTTTAATAATTTTTGTTATTCCATTTTATATTTTTTCAAGTATGACATAGTAGAAGATTGCTATGCAAATTATTCTAAGTTTTAAAGAAGTAAAAGTAAACAAAAATTAGTAAAACTTAGTTATTGGAGAATGAAAAGTATTAGAATATATCAAATTTTAATATTTTAGTGTATTAAAAATTAAAGACTATAGAATTTCCTATGCTATTCGTCAATTTTTAATAATCGTTCAAAACTTTTTAGTATTTTACAGTAATGTTTAATATAATTTAATATTTTTTCGAATATTCCTATAAAATTTCATAGTTTTTCTTAAATTTTTAATATATTCTTGCTGATATTTCTCTCCGTGTAGGATTTTTCCACATCTGGATATTTTAGTAGTCTGCTTTAATTTTTAGTGGTACAAGTTAAGTCTTTTTCGGACTAGTTTAACTCCCAGTTAAGAAATACTAGTTATGTACTCACATGTTTCCCGACTAGTTTGGTGTTTCGCTGCAGGGTAGATATGCGAATACCCTATAGTCCAGCCTACTAGTTATATTCTAGTTTGCACAGAGATCCCAACCACTCTAAAAGTTCAGTCTTATTTCCATGTTAGCAACTATACAAATTTAACACATACCAGTTAACAGACTAGTCAGCCACTGCATCATCATTATACCCGTTCACCACTAGTCAGTATATCCGTAAGCTTCATACCAAACATACTTATTCAGCGGACAACGACAAAGTTTTTTGTGTCGCCCATGCTTCTCACCTGTTGAAACTAATTCGGAACCATTTCCTAGATTCCGGCTTACTTTGGAATGGAAAACTTTTAACGACAAGTACCCTTGCTGACTTAACCCAGATAAGCCTAATGTACTAAATATAGTGCACTTAGATCATGTTGCGTCACGCTCTCATTCGATTTCTCTCGGAAGCGCGACATGCATGAAACTGTTCGTTATGCTTGCAGCAGTCGTTTGACATAAATCGTAAATTACTGATAGAGCTAAAATTTTGTGTTTTTGTGGTTCGAAGTTTTACAAAATTTTGAAATGCAGAATTTCACCGTAAGCTTCGAAAGATAAAGCAATGTAGAATAATACGAGTATATTTAAAAAAAAAATTATAATTTTACCGGTAAGTTGAAAAACTGTAGCCAAAATTTTAGTCTAATATGAAAAATTTGATTGGTTTTGAAATTTTTTATCTTTGTCTTCTAAAGAAACTAGGGTGTAAGACTCCTGGGACGAAGATTGCGAGCCCCAGCAGAAATCGTTTTTGAAAGAAGAAACGCCGAACATAATTTATCAGATGATGATGAGACTTGCCAGAATCAGAATCTGCGAAAAAGTAATGTGAAAAAGCAAAACAGATGCAACTGGGTAAAGGAGAATTAGGAAGTTTTTCACAAAAGGACTCACAAAATCCTCTAGATCGGTTTTTTAAGTTTTTTGATGATAAAGAGATAGAGCTTATTCTGACTGAAACTAACAACTAAGCGCAATAAATGCGCAGGTTTAAGAGAGTCATGGCAACCACAATACTGCAGCAAAAGCGGAAGAAGAGAAATTATTAAAAAGGACCACACGGAAGCTCGGAAGGATCAGCTTAACGATACGATGACCTAATTCATTTCGTTGTTCAGCAGAATAAGCAAACTCAATTCAATTCAATTCAGTTTATTCAGTCCATGATTTTAAATCTTACAAACTAGATACAGCAATTATTAAAACTAAAAAATAATAATATTAATAAAAACTAATAAAAAACATAGATAGAGCATAACTATATATCTAAATGTGAAAGTATTTGGAATTTGAAAACATCCCTGGTCAGAGAGAAATCAATATTTAGCCTTCTCGAAGGTTTATTGAATTCAGCTAAAAAGTGAATTATTGGATCGAAGAGGACGTAATTCGTCCTGAAAGAGCTCAAATAAAAAGATAGGGAAAAACGAAGGGATCTATTGGGAAAAACGAAGGGATTGTAGGTTAATCATCGTACACCGAGACACATAAGAAGGCAACGGATCCTTGAAATTAAGAGAACCAAGCCCAAGTTTCTTTGATAGGTTTCCAAACAATAGACGCGTACTCAAGCTTTGAGCGAACCAAAAAGATACATATAAAGCCTTCCTGGTATAAGCGTCTTTAAAGTCCTTTGCATAACGACGTAGGAAAGCAAGTATCCTATAAGCTTTCGGAAGGACATAACAGATGTTATTAACAAAAGAAAAATTAGTATCAAAGACAACACCTAGATCAACAAATTCTTTGACTGCGTTCAAACGACTGCTTGCTAAATAGAATTGTGCAACAAAATTATTATTGGACTTCGAGAAAGACATGTGAAAACATTTTTTGCGACTTACAGTTTTCAATTTCAACACAAAGGGATGTCAAGTTAGTGACTGTAGAGCGACCCGAAACAAAGCCAAGTTTGTGAGGCTCCATAATGCTCTTGACAACGAAGAAGAGTTTTTCTTTAATAATTATTTCGAAAAGCTTAGAACAAACTGAAAGCTTAGCAATCACCTTGTAATTTGGGACGTCATTTTTATTTCCAGACTTAAATATCGGCGTGATTGACGGTCTTGAATAAATTCGTTGTGGATATTGCCATGAACGGACCACGACCAGATCTTCAAAATGTGACGTTGGAGTGCATGTAAAGTGTTTTATTTACTTTCATACTAAAAATTAATATTCGTTGTTGTTGTTGTTACCAGTGCTTCGCCCTGCCCAATGGGCTCGATCACTCTAAATTGTCGTCAGGCTCTTCTAACGGAAGTCCGAGGAAACGCGCAGTTTCCACAGGATTGCACCAGAGTGATGTAGGTGTTAGAAGAGTAGGTTATACTGAACAGGAGAAGAAATGTTTGGTATCATGAGGGGACATACCACAAGCAGGACATGTGTTTGGTATGTTGGGGTTCAGTCTGGATAAGTAAGAGTTTAACCTATTACAATATCCAGAGCGAAGTTGTGCTAGCATGACTCTAGTCTCCCTCGGAAGTACAAGCTCCTCTTCAGCCGATTCAGGTGGCTGAGTACTGATAACGGGATTCACAGGCCGAGATTTGAGAGGTCTGTCTACCGACTCGGTGTGGAGGTCATTTAGAGCCCGTCTATGGTTCGGCAGATCAAACGGCAAAGAGATGTGGTGCCGGATCTCATCGTAGTGCTTACGACGATGTCTCCTTATGTCTGGAGGGGGCGGGGCTACATCCAATAGATGTCGATTTGGATGACTGGGTTTATGACAGCTCAGAAGAAACTGTCTACTCAAGAGTTCCGCGTGCTCTTGAACATTGAGCAATTTTGCCTCTTGATGGAGGTGAGATTCAGATGACAGAAGCAGACATCCGGTAGCAGTTCTGCTGGCGGTGTTTTGGCAGACTTGCAATTTCCTCCAATTGGTGTCAGCAAGATTGGGCGACCATATGGGCGCAGCGTAATCAATAACCGGTCGGCCAATAGCCTTATATGTAGCAAGCAATGTTTCTTTGTCTTTTCCCCAAGTACTGCCGGCCAGTGACTTGAGAATCTAATTGCGGCTCTTTACCGTTGAAGCTATTGCGGTGGCATGATCAGCGAAGGTGAGGCCGTTGTCAAACTCCACACCCAAGATTTTCGGGTGGTTGACAGTACGTGGACATTTAACTCTTGTCGCCGTCGATTTAGTCGGAGATAGGATCAGATTTCGCTCGGTGAAGAAGCTGGAAAGGCCACGGAGGTAACCAAATTAATATTGGTCGTTTACAACGCATATGTGCCCAATGTACTAAATATAGTACGGCCTAAAACTCAAAGTATTTGAATGAAATGTTTTGAAAAGAGTTTGGATATGCCTTTTTAATAATATTCAAAACCTAAATTCAGTAAAATTACTTTTTTTTACTTTTTCGTTTTTTTTTTAGGTCTATTTGGGTTTATAAGCCATACATCGAAATCTGATGCTTTCAAATTTACAGACGAGTACTTAAAAGTGAAAAGTTAGTAAGTTAAGTTGGACCCTAATCGCCTTACGTAAATTTCTAAATTCGAAAGAGATTGTTTACTAATAATAGCCTTATATGTAAACTAACAAACCGTAACATTAGATTTTAGGTGCTTGGCGTGGCGGCCTTGGAATAACCTGTCTCCAACAGGCAGATATATGTATCTATGTAACGATATCTGCATTATTTTAAATGTTATAGTCACTTGAAAACATCTTCCTTTCGCGTTGCCATATGGTGAACCCAGGGTGTTTCGGGTTACTTCATTAAGTTGGTTAATCGTTGGTTCGATGTGTTGAGCTCGAGTATGAACTAATTCGGCAAAGTAGGAAGGATATACTTATAATATAAACATTAATATACTAGTAGACCTGACAGACGTTGTTTTGCCAAAAAATTTACTTGACTCTCCCTTCTCATTAGCCCCATATTCCTCTGCCTGCCCACCTTCCTTTTCTTCCTCTGCTTCACCTTTTTCACATCGTTTATGTCTTATTCAACTTACCCTATCTCCATCACTAATACTATCGCTATCACTATCCTAGAAACATCTGCTTGCTAATAGCCTATGTCATATTGTATTTTTATTGAAATGTATTGAAAGCAGACCTGTTAAATAATAATTACTAATAGTAATGATTACCGGTTTGATTAATTATTTTCTTGAGAATCCATTTAATGATTGATTACCAATTACTTTCAAATTTGAATGATTATTTTCCAATTAATTAAAAAAATAATCAAAAAAATCATAATTTTTTACCATTATTCAAAAAAAGTTCTTTTGATTATATTTAATTTTTTTTATATTATTTTTGATTTTTTAAAGTATTGTTGTAGAAGCAAACAAATATGCCCTTTTACAATACTAAAAAAAATCAAAAATAATCAAAACCCAGCCAGCAAAAAGTCCAAAAACGTATCCGAATACGGAAAAAAAGTCTTACAAAATTCTGATACTTTATCCGTTTTCATGTTCAAGGTACAGTACTTTTGTAGATCCTTTTTTCCACTAAAGTGCGCGGCAGAAATGTATGTCTGTAAAAGTACATAAAAGTGTTCAAAAACAATACACCTATAACGATGAAATTTGGTGTGTACATTAACATTAAGACAGAAAATAAATTTTTCAAGAAAGTTTTGAAAATAGGTGTGGCACAGCCCACTTTTGATTAAGTCAAGTTAAGAAATATTATTAATCATAAAAGCCGTCGTTAAAACAGTGCCGAAAAAATTTTCAGTTAAATGAGCCTTTTCGCTGTTTGTGTTAAGATTATAACTCTCTTTCTGGTAGATTTGATATTTCAGACTCGCTTTTCAGCATAAAAAAATCAATTCTTTCTATCCTAAATACATAGCTACTAATTGTTTCTTATTCTTTGACTTCTATATCAACTTCTAACAATAATTTTATTCTGTTAACTAATTATTTCTTAATGTATAATCTATCTTATATCTACTTTACTTAGCTGATGAGGTTTTCTCTGCAGCTGAGCAGTTTTAGATCTCGACGATTAAGAAACCAAAGCCTTTCAATGAGTCGGCACGAACGAATAATCTACGTGTTATGAGGATGCACCCCTAGCGCCGGTCGAGCGGGATATGGTGCGTAATCCGTTTGGGTATTATTATTATTATTATAAGATATCGAAACGAAATTTAGCACACACATTTATATTAATACAAGGTATGTTCCGGAAAAAAATGGGGGATATCGGTTAAGGTCCACGCCCACTTTTATACAAAAGATTTTGAAAAGGATCATAGATATATTTGATAGGCAATAACTTTGCGTACAAAAGCTTTATATCATTTATATTTCACTTCACAAAGTGTTCGCGAAGGAAGAAAGTCGAAAAATATAAATTTTTGAAAATGGGCGTGGCCCTCCCCTTTTATAGTGGATTATTCCACAAAACATTTAATGCCATAACTCCAGCAAAAATAAATTTATCGAAACGATATTTGGTGAAAACGTTTAATATATATAGGAAATGTTTGTTGTAAAAATTGGCGAAATCGGTCAACGGCCACGCCCAGTTTTCTAACATAGTTGTGAAATATTTGTTTGTAAAATGTAAAACGCGATATTTTTATAGCCATGCAAGCTACATCAATGAGATCGTTCACACATAATAAGCTTTTTAAGTGAAACTCGACCGCAAAAAAAATTTTGTGGATCTTGGGGAAGTAGGTGTGGCGCCGCCCATCAATAAGTAAACTGTTCGATAACCAATTTTATTCTGCCATCATATTTCAAAAATTTTCATTATTAAATTTCAAAGTGAACAAGAATTCTAAAAAACTCCCTTTGTAACGAAGACATACAGGAGAATACCTTAACTACTCCCCCTTTTAAATATGAAACGTCCCCGTTTCATTTAATTAGCTAAATTTTACTATTTGTCAGCCACATCTTGAAATATCTTAAAGTTAATCATGTAAAATTCATATTTAACAACAACAAAAACGAATTCAATAACAATAACATTAAAAAAATGTAAATATTCAAAACTGATAGTGCAATCAAAAAGTACCATTAAATTATTCTTCAAAACTTAACAAATCGCTTGTCATCTCAGATTGCTTTTATGAATTTTTTTTTCCATCAATTAAAACAGATGTGCCAAGATTCTTTTCAATTATTTTTTCCACAAAAATTTTATCAAATTTATTTCCAAGTCGCCTGTTTCTTTTTACGAAAACCTTTTCCCCAATTTCGTATGTTTTCATTTTTTTATTTCGATTACATCTTCTTAAAGTATCCTCCTGAAACTTAATTACTCTTTCCCGAACCTTCTTTAGTTCAATATTTGAACAATTTAGAAAAATTTCTATAGGTTTAGAATTTATTGTTAAATGGATACTGTTGTTATATTTATTAGTTGCTAATAAAATAAGGTCTACTGTCTCATCTAATTGTTGTTGCTCCTTAATGCAGCGAGCTATTTCCATTAATGTTGAATGAAATCTCTCAACCTGACCATTTGTTTCACTATGTAATGTTGGAATAAAAAATTGCTCTATTGAAAAATTATCTCTTAATAAATTTTTAATAATATTGGACTGAAAAGCCTTTTCACTATCCGCAACAATTACTTTCGCGTTTTTGAATACTAATAAAATTTCAAGCAAAGCCTCTTTAATATCCAAAGAAGAACGCGAAGCAATTGGTTTAATAATAGCAAATTTTAAAAATTTATCTACACAAGTTAAGAAAACCTGTTTATCTGTAATAAATATATCAAGATGCAAAATTTCTCCTGGATAATTTGGTATTGGAGTCTTCCCAACCACCTGATTAGATGGCTTTCGCTGATATTTATTCTCCAAGCATATTTTACAATTTGTAATAACGGATTTTAAATATTTTTTAATATCAGGGAAATAATATTCACTAATAATTTGTTTAAAGTTCTCAAGCAAACAACGGTGGGCTCGATTATGTTCAGCTGTTATAACTTCAAGCTGATCATTTTTATTTGTCAAGTCTATTACAAATAATTCAGTATGCCTAAATTGTATACCTGGAAATGAAGAAACTAAAAGATTTTGAATTCCAGCCAAAGTCTCAAGATCACAGTGAATGGCGTTAGTACACCCAGGATCAACCACTTCTTTTAAACACTGTATCAGGTTTTCGACTAAATCGAAAACTATAGTATGACGCTTAAATTTATTAAAAAGAATTTTTGAAGTTTTAATGAGAGATGAGCCTTTTGTTAAAATTATTTGATTTTTAAATTGGTTGACAGGCCATTTAACAGTTGTAATAACATTCATAGAAGATTCTTCACTATGTTCTGTTTCTAAATTGGTAGTATGGTTATTAATATATTGCCTTGAGAGAGCATCAGCAACTTTGTTCTCTTTTCCAGGCTTATAATGAAAAGTTGGAGAAAATTCCTCTATAAATGCACGCCTTCTTTTCATTTTTGTATTTGGGTTATTCTCTGAAATCGAGAATATAAGAGGCTGATGGTCAGTAAATATTTTAATATTTTTTATGCCGTACAAATAATGCCTCAACGTTTTCAATGCCCACACAATAGCTAACATCTCACGTTCATTTGTCGAATAATTTTGCTCAGTCGACGAAAGAGTACGCGAAATCATCGTTATTGGTCGATTATTTTGGGATAATACTGCCCCTAAAGCATTTGATGAAGCATCAGTTGTTAGCTCAAATGGACAGTTAAAATCTGGATACTGCAACAGTACATCTTCTGAAGCGAGAATTTTTTTTATTTTCATAAAAGCCAGCTCCGCTTCCTGATCAAAATTAATTTTAACACATTTTGATTTGTTTGCGTCTACGTGGCCATTCTCACCACGTAAATATTTTGTTAATGGTTTCACTATTGCAGCATAGTTTTTGACAAACCTACGATAATAACCAGCTAAACCAAGAAAAGATCGCAACCCCCGTAATGTCTCCGGAGTTTTATAGTTGATTATATCCCGAACTTTATCAGGACAGGTTCGTATACCATTTTTTGAAACCATAAATCCCAAAAACTCAACATAGGTCTTGAAAAATTTTGACTTCTCTAATGATACCCTCATTCCAGATTTCTCTAGCATTTTTAAAATTTTATCCACATCTCGAATGTGTGTATTTTCATCGGGTGAAAAAATAATGATGTCATCAAATCAATATAAACGTGGCATGTTCTACCTGTTTGTTCACGTAGAACATCATCAATCGCACGCTGAAAAATGCTTGGTGCGTTTTTCAGACCAAATGGTAAACGACAAAATTCATACTTTCCATTATTAATGCTAAATGCAGTTTTCTGTCTATCTTTTTCACATACATTTATTTGATGAAAACCAGACTTTAAATCAAGGGTAGTGAAGAATTTCGATTTTAGAAATATCAGGAATGCGATATTTATCAGAGATTGTCCTTTCATTCACTTTTCGGAAATCAATTACCATTCGTAGCTTCTGTTTTCCATATCATTCAAGCCTTTTTTTGTTACAACGTGTATTGGAGAGTTATATGGGGAACACGACTTTCTAATTATACCATCTCTTAGAAGACTAAGTATTTCATTATTAATAAATTCCGCAGCAGACATTGGGTACGGATAACTTCTACTGTAAATAAGGTCATCTGTAACTGTACGTAGATTAGCAACTACACTGGTATTAAAAGGTAAAGCTCGATTTGGATTCGCGAATGCGTTAATATTACTATTTATCATATCCCTAAAGCAATTACGTACACATACCGGAACTGAATCTTCTGCGACTGTAATCAAGTTAACTTGATTGCAACTAAGATGTTCAATCTCAACTTTCTCTCTCTCTCTCTATGGCGCGAGCTTCTCTTCCAATTTGTGGTGTGCCGATTTTTGAATTTTTCCCTACAAATTGGTGGGACCTACAGTTTTTTGCCGACTCCGAACGGCATCTACAAAGGAGACAAATTTTTGCTGAGAAGCCTTCCATGGCAGAAATACACTCGGAGAGTTTGCCAAACCACTGCCGAGGGGCGACCCCGTTTTGAAAAACTTTTTTTCAAATCACTTTTGATGTTACCTGTACCAGGGCTCGAACCATGGACCTTCGGTGTGGTAGGCCGGCAACACTACCTTCACACCACGGCGGCCGCCAATCAATCTCAACTTTACCATTTCGATAAAGCAAATACCTTTTTTTCATATAAATTTTTGCGTCAATTTTCCTTAAAAAATCATATCCGATTATACCATCAAAAGTATTTAATGTATCAAGTAAGTAAAACGTGGAAGTGTGTTTTAATAAACTAACTAAACACTTATAATTCATTAAATTTACTCCATTTATTGATTCTAATCTAAACGGCTGTTCTATTGGTTTAACTCCACGGAGAAATGACAAATTTTTAATATAATTTTTCGTTGTACCAGTATCAATTAAAAAACGAAGCTCCTGACCATTCACTGTTTTTTTTAGTAATAAATGGCAGGAGCGATTTCAGTTTTAAAAAATTTATCTCATCACTAAAATCTGACACTTGAATTTGTGACTCATCATCTAGATAAAATGGAAACTCACCGTTATTATTTTCATTATAGCTAGGCTCATCACAAAACTGATCAATTTTATCAGACATGTGATTTACGCGTTGAGTTTTCTGCAAAGGTCTCTCAAAAGAGCCAGACAATTCCTTTGGGCGTTTAAGTGGAGCTAATTTATTAGGAAATCGGTCAGGATGACCATTATTAAATGGATGAGAAGAATTAATATTCCGACTCTGAGTCAAAGGGGTATCACCTAATGTTCTCTGTTTAAAAAATTATGATCCTGGATCTATTTCCATTGACTCTGGCTTATTTTTAAAATTTAAACCTGATAACGGATTTCGTCTATTCTGTGGTATCGATACGCGGAAACTGTTAGGTTTTATCATATTACCTAAAGGAAAAGTATTGGCAAAATCATAACGTCTATGGTTCGACTCCAATTCCTGAGCAATAGCTAATGCAGTAGAAATATCCTTTGGCCGTGATGAAAAAAGCATATCACATAGAGGACGGCGAAGTCCAGAGACAAAAACACGCAAAGCAATTTCTCTCGCTCTCTCATTTAAGGCATCTATAATATCATTATTGCTATTGTAAGTCATTATGTGTTTATTAATAATCAAAGTTAAATGCTCCTCAACCTTATCATAATATTCTGTAATATACAGATTACCCTGCCTAAGGATACTCAATTCATTCTCTAGAACATATATTGGTCTTTTATCAGCGTATGTCTGATCTAATCTTGCTAGTATTGTTTCAATATTTAAAACAGTATTAAACGAAGATAACGTCGTATTGGCAGAATCAGTAATTTTATTTCTGAGTATGCCTAGAGCTACGTTTTATTTCTCTGACCCATTATTGTAATACTTCATAGCAAAGTTAGCAGCGGAACGCCAAGCTGGGTAGTTAGAAGCATCGCCAGAAAATTGTGGTAATGATTTAACTAAGTCTAAACTACAATTCCCCGAATCGATTAAAGGGTTTATTGCTACTGGCATATAAGACTCTACATTTGGCACCTCTAATCTACCTAATGCCAAAGCGAGTCGAGTTTAGCCGTTAATTCTCCTCTAGCCTGTTCACTTGCATCTATTTTATTATCTAATTCCCTCTTCGTACTATCATTCGCTATTTTAACAATTTCTAACACTTGCTCTCGCGTTATACTCATTTTATTAAATAATTTTAAGAAAAAGTTTTACGATAGTCTAAATAAACTAAATAAATCCCAAAAAATTAATAAAATGATTTATTAAAAGAAATAAATAAAAGCAATCTCTTATTGAAAATTATGCTGGAAATATTCTAAAATGCATTATCCTTTTCGCAGGATTATTGAAAAAAATAAAAAAGGTTCATATAAAAAAATGAAGTTCTTGTATTCTATAGTCTATAGGACTATTTCAAGAATAACTATTTCAAGCACATCAATTTTGATATCTACTTACAAATGCCGTTATAGATTTTATAAAACTAAACTTCTTAGGAATTGATTGTTGGCTTTGATGATTCGGGCATGTAGATTAACGTCTTAAAATATATCTGGATATATAAAAATCTGTAGAATATAGCCTAATATCGCTTATTATTGATTGATGTTATTTATTTTAGGAGCATTAGTGAAATAATTGCGCCAATGGAATAACACAGGATAGAGGTCTTCATTAATTTTTCTTCCTTACAGGAATTGGTACAATAATTGAAATTACTATCACAGGAATTTCTTGATTATTTTCGCATTTCTTCCTTACAGGAATTGGTTCAATATTTCAAATTGATTGATTGAGGATTTCTTTCAGACTACCTCATTAGTTGTTTGCAGGACTCGTATTGAGGCTTTGATTGTTGATTATCATATTCAAATTAATAATAATTCAGGATTCCTTCTAGACTGCCTCATTAATAGTTTTTAGGACTCGTATTCCTTACAGGAAAATGAATGCTCAGGATTTTATGATCCCTTTTAAATCCTTAAAAAACACACACAGGCAGTCCCTGCTCGGGCGCCAAATAAAAATTTAGAAAATTTTAAGTAATTCAGAAAACGATATTTGCTGTTCGATAACCAATTTTATTCTGCCAACATATTTCAAAAATTTTCATTATTAAATTTCAAAGTGAACAAGAATTCTAAACAACTCCCTTTGTAACGAAGACATACAGTAGAATACCTTAACTTATATACAAATAAATTAATGGCGGCCGCCGTGGTGTGGCGGTAGTGTTCGAGTCCTAAGACAGGTAACATCAAAAGTGGCTTTAAAAAGTTTTTCAAAACGGGGTCGCCCTTCGGCAGTGGTTTGGCAAACTCTCCGAGTGTCTTTCTGCCATGGAAGGCTTCTCAGCAAAAGTTCATCTCCGTTGTCGATGCCGTTCGAAGTCGGCAAACAGCTGTAGGTCCCGCCAATTCGTAGGAAAAAATTCAAACGGCACACCACAAATTGGAAGGAAAGCTCAGCGCAAAAATATTTTAGGAGGTTTATTATAATATACCTGTTATATATCGCGCCATACATTTATATTTTTATAAAATTAATTTAGCCCTCAAAACTCATAACAGAAGTGTTTTAATTGAAAACAATCAGCTGGCTTTATAATACGAACTGAAAAGTATTAAAATAGACCTGCGTATGGCATACCACATAATAGATCACTACTATGTATATTACGTTCGGTTGCATCCGAACTTAGACTTCCTTACTTGTTTTTAATAATTTTTAGTTAAAAATTAAATTACTGTTTTATTAATTGTATGCCAAACAAGATGCACTTATTTGTAATTCGTGAGAAGCCGTGAGTATAATTGATACAAAAGAAAACAAAACAGCTGCTCTTGACGTAAGGAGAAAACGTTGGCAAACGGTAATTACGTGTGGTTGGCCGCTTGCGTCAACGACATTGTCATTAAATCATGTGAATAAGCCCACACAATTCTAGTTAATGAACTCGAAATATTCACATACATATATAAAACGCTTTTATATAGGCCATTATAGAAAGTTTACTTTAAGTTATTTTTAAAAACATTTAGAGAAATGTTTATTGGGCTCCTTTGGAAAAATTTTGTAAAAGTTTTTGCAGGCAACCAAAATAATGCAATCCCAAAACTGAGAAAAATCGATGGGGGGGATAATTTTTAGCCAAAGTAAAGAATTCCTGAATCCTAATTCAAAAATATGAGACATATCATAATGCTAACAGATTGTTGACACTTGCGCCAAAGGCATGGTGGAAGTGAAATGAAATGGTTTAGCTGACAAAAAAAAACCAATTCTGATAGTCTAATGGTTAACAGAACTTACCAATACTAAAATGGAAATTTTTTTAAATTTAAGAAAAAGAAGGCTATTGAAGTCAAAAAGAAAAATGTTTAGGTACAAATGTTTGTCTTTAAAAAGAAAAATACCTAAAAACAAATTATTTATTAAAACAATAAAGTCGTTTCCCGAGGACTGTCCAGTCTTATATGTGGATTTACATTGTTAACTTCGGTCACAACTTTCTTCCACAATACATTTTTTTTCCTTCTACCCGATTTAAACTCGCCCTCCATATTCAACCGTACTCTCAGCAATAACTGTGTCTCCGCATTACTGAGATTTTCACTAAAAATTTAAAAACAATAATTTAAACAATTATTATTAACTGTTTTATTTTGTTTTGTTCTTTTTCCGACAGGGTGAATGATTGATGTATATTGGAACAATTTTTCGTCATCCCTTGTCAAATTTGGTTTTGAGACAAACCGGTTTCGGCGTTGTGCCATCATCAGTGTCGATTTTCGTTCGCAGAATCGTTCCAATATACATCAATTATTATTACCATAATTTAGCTAAATTTCAATACAAAAATTAAAATAAAACAGTTTTGCACTTACTTTTCGTGAGACATCGTAGTTAAATGCAGTAAACAATTTTTTGATAGAAATTATGAGTGACAGCTGATAGAAGTGTTGTCTTTTTGAACGCTTGATTATTGCAGTGCTGCAATATTGGCATTTCTGAACGTTCTGTTTGTTATGCAATCGTAGTTTGCGCGTCATGTTGCATTTACGAACACAGCCTACCATAAATCTGGTAAGTTAAAAAGAAAAAAAAATCCATCTTGAAGAGATCAAATTGTTCATTCCTTGATCAAAGAGTGAATTTCTTGATTAATAATTTTGTGTAACCGGATGCTGTCTCTGACATTTTATTCAGAATTTCCATACTGGATATTCAGAATTTCAGTGTCAATAGATATCAATTCGTAGTAGCTCAAGGCCACGCTGATTTGAAAATTAATATTTTTTGTTTGTTTTTGCTGAAAATGTTTGGCCTCATCCTCCACTGGCTGTAATTAAAAAAACCTATAAAGAACTTTAAAGGAAAGGCATATATTTTGTTCTACTTTTTAATCTTCATTTCTGCATTAAAGTTCGTCAATTGGAATCCCCTTATGTCCACCTTCTGAAACTAAATACCTGAACATTTTTGCTTTGTGACGAATTCTAAATCGTTTTTAGTTGTTCCAGAGCACACTACATTTATGGAGATGTTTCCGTATTTGGGCATAGTACATACAAAGCGTTTGTTTTTGTTTGTCATAGGCTAAATCATCTCTTCACATTCAGTCAACTTGTGCATTTCTGTGTCCGTGCTCCACTTGCCATTTATTTTCACTTTTTTAATCCAGATATTATAGTTAGTTATGTGTGTATATATGTATGTCTGCAGATATTCATTATTATTATCTGAGTTTTGTGCTTTTAATGCATATACAATTGTCCTGCGGCCCAAACCCTGAATTTTTTTTTTTGTAATTTTTTTTTTTGTAGATGGAATTCTAAATCCTTTTGATTGTTATTTCATCCTTGTATTCTCCAATTTCGCGGTATTGTTGTTTTTGCTGCTGCTGAATAGTCATTATTTGTCTCTATTTGGCAATGCGTATTTTGTTGCTGTTGCCAAAGTGGTTGTTATTGTTTTTTGTTTGTTTGCCGTCTGTTGTTTTTTCATATGGCTGTCGCCTTGCCACACCATATACCAATCACGTTTATGGATTAGTTCGGCTTATGCTCACCAAATTTATAGTTTTTTTTGATATATTGCAGCTTATATATTGTAGATATGTAAGTGCCTACATACAAACATATTTATTAATTGACCCTGTAGGGGAGTTGAGTTAGTAACTGATTCATAACCATATTGTAACTGGTTCGACCGTTAGTACGAGTAGATCTTCACCACCTCAAAAGCCGGAAGTTGAGTTACTCTTACAAGGCATTTTCCATTGAAAATTTAATCTGAACCTGACACTGCTCGCATTTTCATATTTTATATGGCACTATAATACCGATAAAGGAAAATGGGCGTGGTTGGTAACCAATTTACTAAATTTTTAGCAGGTATATAATATTCATATAATAATAGTAGATTGCTCACCTCTTCTTACTACCTATTATATATATTTCTCGTGTAACAAATTTTGTTAGCAATGAACTCCGAAACTACTGTACCGATTTTAATCAAATTTGGGGCCGACTTAAAAGATTGTTCAACCTTAAAAAAATGGAATACTTTTTATTTCAATATATGGCAGTTTTCCATGCAAATATCTTTGGAAGTGTTTATATTAGAATAATAAAGCTCGGGAAGTAAAGTAAATCTACAACACTTCAAAAATATGTGGGATAAGGAAAAAAAGCTCCTCTAATTTCTTCATACTGTGAATCCCTGGAAACGTTCATAGTAGCGAATCGAAAATTGGCTTTTGCAATATTTTAAGAGATGTGGTAGAGTTCTGAGACTTAGAAAGGTACGGAGTGTAATGATTTCTGTTTAATTTCAGCATTTAGGCCGAAGATTTTATCACTCCGATACGATATGAAATCAACAAAAACTATGTTCGGCTCATTTCTATCTATATGTGTATCAAAAGAGCGATTAACGAGCTAGTCTTTTTATAAAAAATATCTTATTGATTTATAAATGATAAATTGCAGATTGAAAAATCGAAAATTCCATGAGCTCAATGGTATTAGTTAAAACATTAACAATTTTTTTCCATTTCCAAAATTTGAGTTATAGAAAAAGTGGGCGTCGCTATAATTATATTTCGCCCATTTTCAATACATATCTTATATAGATGCAGATAAAACTACATATATACTTAATTTTGTTAAGAATTATTAGCATTTGTTCAAGCCATTATTCGCATGAACGGACGATTCAGTTAGTTAGATCTAAGTTTCGCATATTAGTATCAAAATAGTAAGGATAACAGCTAAACAGTGAAATCTTAAATGGGTTAAGAAGTATTGGAAATGTAATGCAGTGGAGACAGATAGATTTATGTTTAACTACTACACGTTTCAAATGTCAAAACTAAGAAAATTTTCCTACAGGGTATGTATAATGCTCATACTAATACGCTAATATGTACATACATACAATTTATGTGCTTACCTAGATTCCCTCGTCGATATTCCTGTTGTAAAAGCTTTATCTGGCTCAGCTAAATCACTGTCAGTACCAATACAATTTTTATAGTTGCTTTAAGGATTTTGATGTTACCTTGCTCAAAAGAGATTTACAAAAGTTTCACCGGAGCACTATGTGGTATTTTGATGTAAGTTGCCTTATAACCCAATATCTCGGTAACGTTTAGAGGAAGGCAATAAATCAAAAATTGTTTTAAAGGTACATTATTAGAATACATGAGAAAAAAAGGTAATAGTAATTTCTACAGTATACAGAAGACCAGATAACTGAAACTAACAAATGTAAATATGCTTATTTGACAAATTTTTTTTAATTTCTGTCTTAAAGGTGTCATTTGCCTTAACCCAAAATAAATACATTTTTAGGAAATTTTCCTGAATGTTATAAGCTTTTAATTGCTTCCCGATGAAATAGTATAGGAAAAGACTGATGCGTGTTTCTTGTATAAGAATGCTCAATGCTATGAATATGTTATTGGTGTACCGACGAAGATATGAAAAACCAGTTGAAAGTCGCATGAGGAGCATCATTACCAGCCACATCACATATTTGCGAAAAAATTTTTTGTCCAAACGAGTTTTCTTCCTCAAGCGTGAACTGGAAACGCCTATATCCTGCATCCAGTAACCAGACGACCCTTGTGTGACACTAGGCTCAACACTGGCGATCAGTAAGTGTAATAACTTTTATTCAAATTGATGGATTTCTTGAAAATATCTGCACGTATCAGACCTGTTAAATAATAATTACCGGTTTTATTAATTATTTTCATGAGAATCTATTGAATGATTGTTTACCATTACTTTACATTATTTATGATTATTTTCTAATTAATTGAAAAAATTATCAAAATAAATCATGATTTTTTACGATTATTAAAAAAAATCAAAAATAATAAAAACAAGTTATCTTGATTTTTTTTTTTTTTTTTGATTTTTTGATAATTTTTGATTTTTTTCAGTATTGTTGTAGAAGCACATAAATACGAGTACACATATAAACAATGATAAAAAAAGTCAAATATAATAAAAAAGAAAAAAATAATCCAAAGTAATCAAACAGCTTTTTTTGATTATTTTAGATTTTTTTTAAAATTATTTTTGATATTTTGATTTTTTCTGATCGTAATCAATTAATAATTGCATAGTTCAAAAGCAATTAAAGTAATCATTACCAATTTAAAAATCCGTCTAATTAATTGATTACTAATTACTAGTAAAATTTAACAGGTTTGGTACGTATGAACGTAATAGGTGACAAAAAAGTTTACTCGTTGAGGTGCGGATTCTGTGCTGAAATTTTTTTATTTCGTTCGTGGCTTAAGCTCATTTCGCACATTCAAAAAATGCATTCAGAAAAGGACTCAAAAAGCGACTCTCAAACACAAACAGAATATAATATACGTCTAACTAAAATAAAGAGGGTAGCTAAATTCTTTTGGCAACATGAGAACTGCGACTAAGTTTGAAGTTCATCATCACTACCAAGTTGTGAATCGTTTAAGAAGCTGGGTGTAAATACCGGTGTGATAAACACATGAATTTCTATTTATGCAGAGTGAGAGGAATATAGCCTAGGTTGCACTAAGTAACTAAGTAGCCTAAATCAGTTTGAAGCACAGAATTAGTTTGGGTTAGGTTAGGGTAATGGAGCGCATAGAATAACCCGCATTTCCAATCCGAGATACTTGTGACAACTCTGAATGCGCTCAGTGCGTGGGGGGTGGGGGCACATTCGTCCAACTAGGTTTTTCTTACTTAATCCTTTTTAAACCACTCAAGAAGGAGCCAAATATCTACCTCTGCCAGACTGATGAAAAATCGTGCTGCCTGAAATCTGAGTCGGTTTGACTATAGTCCTGGGTATCGCCAAAGAAAGTGGTAAATCAAATCCTTTTCTTCCTCATCCTTACAGCGTCTGCATAGGAAACTTGTTGGTATATGCCAACGTCAATAAAAGCATTAAGATTGTCTTTTCTACTGCAAAGAAATTAAATAATCAACAATTCGGATGATCACACTTGAGTATCTGCTTACACCTGGCTTTATACACGGTTCATAGTCATGGATGATACCGAAAGTATATAGAATGGTCCTTGAAGGAAGAACTTTTTGCAGATTTGAGCATAGTGCAGCCCATTAAAGGCCGCCGGCTTCGCTTGTGGGTCATGTCATGAGAGTGAACAAAGAAGCTCCGACCCAGAAATTTTAATTTAAAAAGATATAAGCTTATTCCTAAACTTATAAGTATACAAAAGTACATTAGACTGGCAAAAAATATTGTTTCTTTTATTCATTAATATATATATTTATTTTTAGAGGTGTAATACAATTGTTAAGATGCACTCATTTTTGAATTAAAGTTGTCAAGTCATTAGAGCAAAACAATTTAAGCTGCATATACTGATGTAGAATTATGAAGTTCTCACGAAAAGTTTTGACCGATCTTTAAATATTGGTGTAGTATCTAGTAACTACACTATAGTTTTGGTTTCAAACTTTTACTTTGGAACTAAAACAGAAAAATCAATATAGAATTTGATAAAAACAAATTCTTAAAGGAATTGAATCAGTCTAATGTACCCAAATAGCTGTACATATGTACACACAAAAGTGATTAGAAAAGGAATACTTACGCTTTAAATATAATGTATATATGTATAAGTATATACATACATACATACATATTTATTTATGCTTTATGTAGAAAGATAAAAAGCATAACCCAAATTCAAAGAGGAAGAACATATGCGCCAAAGTATCTTTGGGATTTATTTTGAATGTAAGGCTTAACCAACAATACGACCGCACAAGCCTCAAGGGCTTAATTTGCAACAAAAAGTAGTACAATTTAGAGATAAAAAAGCCGACGCCCATATCTCTAAACTCAACAAAAGCAAACCAAAGTTAAGGAACGGGTGGAGGTAATGCGAGCTGGGCTGTATGAACATAAATAATCAAAGGCGATTTCAAAACGTATAGAAAAATACCAAAGCAAAGGCAAGGGAAAATTTAACTGACAACTGACCTTGCAGTGAAACACCAAACTAGTCTGAAAAAAAAAAAATTACTAGTTTACAACTAGATTTTCTATCTCATTTCAAATTAGCCCGAAAAACACCAAAACTTTAGCAACAGAAATTAGAATATTTCAAGAATTCTGGAGTGCTCAGAGTGGAGAAAATTACTGTATTTTCTGAATTTAATGTTTTCAACAGAAGAGCTTAAATCTATGACCTCTCAAATTTGGACTGAGACATTTTAATAATTTCACTTAAAAATTACCAAATTTTAAAAGTGTACTTCAGAAAGCATAAAATGTTCTTCAGAAACCGTAAAATGTCTTTAAGTGTATTTCAGAATAGTAAATTTCTATTCAAAAATTGTAAAATGTATTTCAGAATAATCAATTGGACTTAAGAAATCATTAGTTGTACTTTAGAAACCTGGAACTTTTTTTGGAAATCGGGAATTGTACTTTAGACTCTTCAAAATGTATTTCAGAATAAGCAATTGCATTGCTATAAGTACTGGCGTACAGTTAAAGGTTTCTGAAGTACAACTGACTATTCTGAAAAACATTTTACACATTATGAAGTTCAACTATTTATCTGCAAATACATTTTACACAGTCTGAAGCCCAATTATTTTTTCCGAAATAAATTTTAACGTTTCTCAAATATAATTGATTGTTCTGAAATACATTTTATAAATTCTGAAGTTAAATTTTTTATTCTGAAACATATTTTAAACATTCGGAAGTTCAATTTTTTTTTTCTGAAATTAGTTTTACAAATTCTGAATATCAATTATTTTTTCTGAGATTAATTTTACAAATTCTGAAGTTCAATTATTTTTTCTAAAATTAAGTTTAGAAATTCTGATTATTCTGGAGTACTATTGATGAATTTTTATGCACACCTGGAAAAGCTGTACTTTGAGACTGGTATACTTGGACCAGAAATCTGATATTTGACATCGCCATGTTCGGCATGCTGTTCATAGACGTTTTAAAGTAGTTTGCAAGTAGTTGGTCTGAATGCAGTGTAGTTTTATACATACATACATAAAGACATACATACACACAGTCATTTTCGTTTGGAAGTAGTTTCAGCTTGCCACATTCATTGCTTTCTCATATTTATCAAAGGGCAACAGTTGGCGAAAGGAAAAAAAAACTGGAAGACGAAGCGTTTTTAGCGCAAAATCATCATCCTTGCCCGGTTTTGTTTTGTTCTTTTTATTATTGTTTAATTCGTCTTTTGCAGTGGTGTCACGCAGGAGCCGTTTCTGCTACTATTGCCGCCCCACTGAGTGGATCACCGGACTGCCTGAGATACTAGTTCGTTGGCTGAGTAGCTGACTAAGCAGCTGTGAACTCAACTAGCTGGTAAAACGCTAGCGACGGAATTTTAATGCACAGAGGGAGGGAGGGTGAACAACAGGATTCGGCTCGTTCATTGAAATCAAACTCATTTAAGTGCGAATAAATTTCAAAATGATTTGATTTATTTCTATAACTTTTCTACATAAAAAAAGAATGAGGACCCATGACGAAAGGAAGCGCAAATAATCGAAGAAATTACAAACATACATAATAAAGAAAAATAGCTCACACAAACAATGTGACAGTAAAAAGTTTTTTGTAAGAAATTGTTGAAGGACGTTTCTGTTCTTTTTTGTTTGAATAAAAGAAAAAGGTTTGGTTGTTGTTAGTACCCAACTCAGAACCAGCTGAAAACTTACAAAGGGAAAATAATATAACAATATTAAAGCGAATAAAGAAAATTAAGTACTACTTACATACATACATGTGGAGAACATACCTACAATCAATTGAATGAATTTCACAAGGAAAAATTAGCCAACAAAAAATGGTGTAGGCATTGATTATTCTGAAACAAATTTTACAGTTTCTGAAGTACAAAAGAATATTCTGAAATTAATTTTACTAGTTTTGAAGTACAATGGTCTATTCTGAAGTTCATTTTACGGTTTCGGCAGTGCACTTGAAAAAGGTGTAGAAGGTTCGATGTTTGTTATGTCTGAATTAGACTTTACCTGCAAATCATGCAGGTCTTTGAAAAATTACATTGAGTTCACAGTCTCACCAGATTTGCGAAGGGCCTCTCTGAGCGCTACGAAAGCCAACTAGGTCACGCCCTGTAGGCTGGCGATATTGATGTCATTAGCCATAATAGACATTCCCTAGGTTCTGCCTTATCTGGCTTGGATAATGAAGGGAAAAATATGGCTTATGTCATATGAAATGCAATTTTTTTGGTGGCTACTGTGCTTCTAATATTACTGCATACCAGCGCATCGTTTATTATTTTTATAGCTGTTAACATCCGCGCTGCCGCCCGTGGATGTGAAAATGTTGCTCAAGGATTAAAAAAATATGATGGAAAGCTATGAGGATCGAATGAAATTAAGCAATTGAAATGCTGATATCCCGGGGTAGCGTTCTAACTTTCTCATTATGTAGGTAAACGGCCCAGTTGTGCTCGAGTCCAGATTACGCTCTTTTGACTCAGACGTGGTCGCTGGCTATTTGCCACCGCTCTTCGAAGCTACCCACATTCTCAGTTCAATTCGTTTCAATCAAACATTGACATAGCCTTTGCTGCTTAGTGAAGTTCCAGATTCCATAAAGAGGTTTATTCAAAGAGCTGGCGTTGCATGTCTTCTCTTAGGGCTAAGCCGCAAAAGGAACTCTCAGATTTGGAAGTCAGCCAACTATGGACATGCGACGGTACTAGACGACATAGTATATGGACTAAACGGCGTCAAAACTGACCTAACAGCAGATACGGACTATATATCAAGCCTCTCGAGTCAGGCTAGGGAACAGGATTCAGACAGTGGTAGAAAGGTTACAATCTACACGGAAGGCTCAAAAAGTGGAAAATCGAACGTGGGCTGGGCTATGCTCTGAAGATCAGGGCTAAATGTAACGAGCTTAGTTGACAGCCAAGCCGCTTTAAAGGCATTCGAAAGTGACGTGATAAAAACTGATATGATGCAAAGGTACCGAACTTCGCTAAAGGTTCTGGATAATCTTAACTTTTATCACAGCGAAATAGCTGATGAGTTGACCAGAAAGGGCTCCGAAATGAACATACACGAGTCAGATAACTCCGTGCGACTACCATTGGGAAATCTACTAAAGAGAATCGATAAAGCATTTTTCAAGACAAGAAATTTACTATAAATTAACCAGGATGATTGCGAAGTCTCAAGGTCCATATGGCTATGTTAAGACAAAAAAAGAACTAGCTTCCTTCTCAAACTAGGCAAATCTGCCGTAAGAGTACTTAAAGATGTCATCATGGGACGTTGTGGTATCGAAAAAATGCTTCGACGATTATCTCAGGATCAAGAGGAATTGAATAAAAACTTTCTGACGATGGGAGAAATACTGCTAAGGCGGCTCAGATTTCTAGCAGCACGCTTTATAGACCATCTGGTAGAGGTGAGTGGAGTTGATCTTTTGCTCTCTTTTTTAGGTACATATGGAGAGTAAAGGGTTTAAAAAGGATTAAGTGAGACCTACCTGGTTGGACATAAGTGTGCGCTAGTGGAAGTATGGAATATTCCATGCGCTTTCTCAACCTAACATAATTTGTGGCTTAGTATAATGAAAAGTGTCAAAAGAAGATGAAATGGCCTCCAAACTATTCAAGTGATAAGTAAGAAAAACTATGTGGAGGAAGACTTCACCTCCCTTGGTGTTTCCCTTTGGAGCCAGTAACTCGCCCTGAACAACTTAGAATTTGGATAGTATTAAACTCAACCGATATCTAAACATGAACATTGCCTTATACGAGCAATGTTTAAATAGAGAATGTCAACAAAAATAAAATTTTATTTTGCAACGTCTCATCTTCACTCATTTCGAACTCATTCAGCAGTGCTTCCTGTTCGAGCGCTTACCGTTCCACCCACTTCCATTGAAATGCAGCCGTTGCCATAAATTATTATTCGTTGATTTTATATCATTTGGTCTTTATAAAAAATATTGAAATTAATATGCGAGAACAACAACTTGGGTCCCAAGGGACCCATGTACATAACAAATAAATATATTTATGCTTATGTATGTATTTAAGCCTATACGAGTGTAAGTAAGTGTGTTTGTGCATAACAAATGATATTTTGCTCCGGAAATTGTTCTTTTTAAGGGCGTTTTTTATGCTAAATACCCTGGCGTAACACAAAAAAAATTTGAATTTTGAAAGGGCAGGGGTTGTGTGTAGAGATAAGTAGTGAGCAAAATAACACACCGCAGCACAAGTAGCGCACCCGGTTGCTTTATAGGCCGGTCTCCTTTTACATAAATCTGATATTTTTTTATTTTGAATTTTTGTTGTTTTATTTTCTTAAACTTGTTGCCCTTTGCACACGAAGGCAAGAAAATTGAGAAGTTTTGAGATAGCGATTTTATTTAGCTTAGTGCTCGTTAAAGTAGCTTTAACTGAAAGAAGTGCAAAAGAGTACGTATGAACCTACTTGGGATGCCTATCCCGGGATCATGTGCTTTTCTCTGTTACCATCAACACGGGATTGTTAGATAGGGTTTTTTTTAGGTTATTACGAATCATACGAAATTTTGCAGGAAAAAAGAAATTGTTAGCAAAATTTAATGCAAACATAAAAGCTATTTAATCTTCACATTCAGCTATATTTATGTAAAGTAACAAAAACTTGTACAATTTATATTTAAAATTTTACTTTAAATTAATTTTATTTCATTTGAATAACTTTTTTTTATTTTGTTAATTTTTTTATTTAATTTTATTTTATTGCTTTTTTTTACCAACAAATTTTGTACATTTTCAAGTATTCATGAAACGAGCTCAAGGCCAAGAATAATAATTTTTCACTTTTTGAATTTTTATGAAAATTATTATTGTTTTTTATTTATTAGTAATCATTTTAAGTTAATTATTAAAAGTGTTTTAAGATTTGTCTCTAAACATTTTTTCTACTCTATTCAATTCAAAAAATTTTAATAATTAACTAAAAATGATTACTAAAAAATAAAAAACAATAATAATTTTCATAAAAGCTCAAAAAGTGAAAAATTATTATTCTTGGCCTTGAGCTCGTTTCATGAATATTTTTTTTTATTTTGTTGATTTTTTATTTTATTTTATGTTGCTTAATTTTATTTTCGGCCTTTATTTTGAAAATTATTGCAGATTTTTTGGGTTTTAGGTCATATATATATTAATTAACGTGAAAAGACTGAAAAACATATTAAAACCTAAAACACAACAATAAATAAGTTTTGACTTACACTCTTGAGTGCATGTTATTTTATTTTGTTTTTTATTTTATTTTATTTTATTTTATATTTATTTTATTTTATTTTGATTTTAGGTTATTTTATTTTATTTGGTTTTATTTTATTTTGTTTTGTTTTATGTTATTTTATTTTATTTTATTTTATTTTATTTTATTTTATTTTATTTCATTATATGATATTTAATTTAACTAAATTATATTTTTTATTTTATTTTATTTAACTTTCTTTTAGTTTGTTTTATTTTATTTTATTTGACTGTATTTCATATTAATTTATTTTCTGATTTTATTTTATTTTCTCTTATTTCATACTTCACATTTTATTTTATGTTAGTTTATTTTATTTCATTTCATTTCATTTCATTTTATTTTCTTTTATTTTATTTTATTTTATTTTATTTTATTTTATTTTATTTTATTTTATTTTATTTTATTTTATTTCATCCCATTCCATTTAATTTCATTTTATTTCATTTCAATTCATTTCATTTCATTTTATTTTCTTTTATTTTATTTTATTTTATTTTATTTTATTTTATTTTATTTTATTTTATTTTATTTTATTTTATTTTATTTTATTTTATTTTATTGTGTTATCCCGGGATTGTAAAAAAGTCGTAAAAAATGTGCAGCGCTAGCAGGATCAGACTCACATAAGGAAATGTGCAAATATGACACACTTACAAACGTGCAAGTATACAAATATACTCCTTACAAGTACGACTGTTACACATTCAAGTGTAAATAAAGGATGAACTAGAGATGTGACCGCGAATAGGAAATATGAATAATTCAATGAAGGACATTTTTTTGTTTAGCAATAAATCAATGTGTGAAAATCGATTTTTAATGAAAGTAATCGGTTTTGTTCATAAATCGATATTTTTTATACGAAAATTGTTTATTCAATGTTTTAGTAAAAATATATTATGAATAATTAAATCAAGTGAAAACATTCGAACTTTGGAGGAACATTTGAAAACTTTTTTTAGTGACGACGGCCCCGACAGGGTTAAATCGAAATAAAAGCCCTTGGTCGGGTAGAAAAACCCAAGTCACTCCTGTACGATATAACCGGCTTTTGTGGGATTGAACCTTTTTAGTGATACGCTCTAGTGTACCTGGGTTTACACATGTTTTTATACTTTGTATAGGCTTTATTTACAGAAATCAATTTAAGTTTTGTGATGCTTATAACCGATTTATTAAAAATTGATTTTTATCATTAATAAAATTGATAATAAAAAATCAATTTACACAAAATCAATCTATAAAAAAATCGATTAATACAAAAATCGATTATTTATTCACACCACCATGCTGACCGTCACTAAAGTAGCGAGTTAGCTGCCCATAAAAGCGATAAAACAACGGTAACTTTTTCAACGCAAAGGATGTGGCAACTGTGGCAACAAGCTCAATAATAATAAAAAAGAAAAGTATAAAAACAAATAAAATAATAAAAAAAGAATAAAAACAATAGAAAAGCACAAACAAAAGCCATAAAAGAAAATACCCTTTTGCATAGAACAACGCAATAAAAGACAAAACGTGAGCAGGCAACAAAAAGCATTGCTGGCTTGTATGGCACATGCGGCGCGACTTTGTTGGTACGCAGGGAGGGGAGAAGCGGACTATTGTATGTGCTGAAAGCACAAATGCAAAGAAGTGAAAGACAAAGTTTTGCATGAGAAAGCGAAAAAGTTGCACGAACATGAACAAAGGCGCATTGGCTGAATGGCATAAGAATTGACTACTAAAGAAACGTGCGTCAGCTGCCGCATTCACATCAATTACGCCAGACAAGTAGTCAACCGGTTCAGTACGCCAGACGACGGCCCATCAGTGTTTAAAATGAACATTCAAGATGCGAGAGTGCAATACGTGGTTTGCATTGTTCTGGTTTGGTTAGGGCGTTGTATGTAATATGAATGATATCGGTTCGGGCAAATGGATCAGCAAGTAGTTATTCCATGGCTTTAAGCTATCAATTTCCTTGACATGAAATTTCAACTACATACATACAAACATATTTCGAGCTGCGCATGAGTTCGTGTGTGCCTGTGCTCGTATAATCAGTGTTGTTGTTGTAAATTTTATTAAGGTCTAACTAAAACAAATTGTAGAAGCGAAGTACATATATCATAAAGCTATTACGTGGATAAATCGATTACTCGGTGTAACAATTTTAGTGACCTCATTTGGGACCAGTTGAAGGCCTAAGCCCCTTTCCAAACCTCTGCTCCTGACAGCGAAGGTTGGCACAAATTCTTTAAACTATGCATGCTGTTGTTGTAACAGTCTTTCTCCCTGTATAATCCGGCGCAAGTTTTCTTCGATCAATGCAAAAAACTCGGTATATCGTATGCCCAAATATGTTTGAGTTCATTACACACGTAACATTTTTAAGAGCCTCGAGGTTGTTTGCTTATTCAAACCAAATCTTTCCGCAACAAATAGATTTTGTACTAATCGTAACCGAAGTTGAACCCCTTAACGTGAAGTTCAGGATTGGTTGCGGTTAATATCTTTAATAGTATTATTTCTCCGAAGTCATGGCAGTTAGTAAAGTACGGCCTAGACGACACTTTACAACGAGATCATTTAATGCTAGTCTGATCCTAAAAAAGTCACCTTTGACTTGTTCCGACCACATTAGAATTGATTATTTTGGTTTCGTGGGGTAAGTCTACACATGGCTCAATTCGTGCAGGGGCTCTCCATATTCCGGGCATATATTGGATACTTGGGATTTAGTATGAATATGGAAAGGTTTAGCTTCCCTAAGTGACCGAAGTTGGGCCAAAGTGGCAGATAGATGATGATTGACAAAGTTTACTGATTCACAAATTCGACAAAAGGAATGGCTGATGCTTTGTTGCCATTAGTGAGTACACATAGTAGGAGCCAGACAAACTCTTAAATAACCTAAATGGAGTCTCTTTGACTTACAGAATTATGTGCTAAATATACGCTGCCTGTTGTTCGTAAATCGGATACGAATAAGTAATCCAATAATAGTCATAAGTACAGGGACGAAGATGTAGACATAACATATTTGAATGTTAGAACAAGTAATTCATCGTTAGTTTGGAAGGGCTGACTCCTGCAGAAATTGCCGACATATTCCCTTTTTTAAGATCGAAAATGCAGATCCAAAATAGGCAGGACTCTAGCTCACATCATTGGTATCACAATTGGCAAGTTGACCTATAATTTTTTATTCACGTGTCATCATTGGCTTGTATGAAGGCTCTCTATGGATCAAACTCCACAAGGGCAATTTTGATTTTCACTTAAGGAAGAATATGGTAAACATCACGAATAGTTCTGACGTTATCATTAGAATTTGCCACCATAAAGATAACGAGCATCCGGATAAAGGCAGATGTCTCCATAACAATATTTGCTTTCATAACTACATTTGCATATTTCATTTTGAATTAGCACAAAAGCAAACATAATTGTCAAAGTTAATTGATCTACTAAACATTAGACTGGTCCAAAATAAAGGGGGGGCGTATCGCGTTTCCCGTTAACTGAATACTAGTTTCGTAAGATTGTTTATTTGGTATCGTTTTATACGTGAACGTACTCAAAAAGTTGTCATAGTACAAAAATTGTATTCGATAGCAAAATTGCTTTCGAAAAGAAAAGAAAATAATATTTTTTAGCCAAAACCAAACTGAGCCTGCAGTGTCCTGTAAGAATACCTGTTGAAATCCTTAAGAGAGTTGTGTTATGACCCCCCCAAGAGCAACTTTGCCTATCTTAAACCTGGTTTATTCTGCCAGTGTATATCTTTTCCTCTTTCTCCTCCCTCCTCAGACATTCTCTCATTAGTTGTGGACCAACTGGTAGTAGCGGCTCTGGGCCAGTTCGTGTTACCTTCACTGCGTTTCGCGCTAAGTTATCCACCTGCTCATTCCCTTCTACCCTCTATGACCAGAAACCCAGGACAGTTGTATAGTGATGAAGAAACAATGTTGGCTCCTTCTGTCTTGGAATACATTTTTTATGTATGGAAATTGAACAGTATAGGGGATAGAGAATTAAGTTTGAGGATAACACTTCGACCTCAGGCATATAGTGCTCTTTTCTCTTCAACACTTCTTCCAGGCACAAATCCTTTAGAAAGTCAAAGAGTTTCTTGGGGATAAGAGATCGTATTTGGTCATGCTCTGGCCAAGGTAAGCCAAGATGCTGCCCTCTGTTCCAGTAGATAGCATCGCACTCGAAAAGAATGGCCTCAGGGACACTACCTTCTGGTGCAAAACTGAAAAATGAGTCTTCAGTCCCTGGTGAGGTGCTAACCCCATTTGCTTCCTCTACTTTCCCTTCATGTGCTGCTTAATGGGCGGCAATTAATCTACTTGATGCCTTCTGTTGGCAAAGCCTCTTCAAAACGAAAATAAACCTATAGTTTAGCCTAAAACTAGCCTCCGTATCCAGTTGTATGGGTCTTCGTTCACATCTAAGTTTAGATGAAAACCCATATCCTCAACCTTTCTATTGACAATACGCCACATCTACGTGCTCAGACTCTCGGTTTGCTCTCTAAGTACCCCTATCGACAACTCGTACGATCATATCTTGTGTGGGCGGGATATCGTCCACTTTCTTGTGCACAAAATTGTGCCAAGCCAACCACTCAGGCTTGGTACCACACGCGCCAATGAGTCCGCCGTACTCTCGTTTCCACAGTCGACTAGGAGTAAGCCTTTCATTAAAAAGCCGCTTAAACCTCATCCATAATGGGTTTCTGAAGACCAGTTGGGTCCTTCTGTCTCAGGAAATCCGCGGGATGCTTCTCCGGCCACACAGCTATTTTATAATCCTCATTGTAACGTTGTTAAGTCGCTTATTACCGCTCTTCCGCCCGCATGTGGATGCGGTTCTTTACCCCGTATGTGCAATGGGCCCAGCGTGCTTTTAAGGGGGTTGCGGGTTGAATGATTTCTCCGATGTCATAAATCGCTACCACGACAGTCGGGCAGGACCGCAAGGGAGTACCGGAGCGTACCGGGTTCAAGTCCGGCCAAGGACTGTTAATTGGACAACATTCCCCAAAACCTTCGGGGAGTGTTTTTGTCGTTACCACAACAACAACAACATGTCTTGCTCTTCTGTAAACTGCGAAAGTAACACTTTGCAGCAGAGGACTTGACCTTTCTCTACTCCCTCGATGATCTGAGTGGATGTTGAACAAGATTCATCATTGTCGATACCTTACCCGGAGCGCCCATTCGCAATTGTGTCTGCGCCAAGTTTCTATGATCACAGCCTTTACCGTTTGCGTGATTTTCCACCATACTTTACATGCTTTTCGAAGAGCGTAGCTTCTTTTTCTGAGCAGGCAATTGAGAAGCTAAGTCGTCTCTCAAGGAACGAAAATAACATCTATAAGCCATTCATCGCAACCGTCCTGTTATATGGTGCAGAGGCGTGGACACTAACAACATCTGATGAGGCGGCTCTGGGGGTATTCGAGAGAAAGGTTCTTAAAAAGAGTTGTGAAGAAGAAGAAGAGAAATTAACAAAAAGGTGAAATAATGGCCATCAGAATTGTATTTTTTATTTTTTACTTTCCAAACCGTTTTAATGGCACAAAAAAATTTTAATTAATATTTTTAACATTTTGTCACAGATTACGATACGATTGTGAGCGTATACTGCGATATAAATAATGGACCTTATACGATCAGTAACGTAGACATTTTTGATACAATTGCCGATTCGATCACGGAATACACAATTCGGCCCCTGTTTTCTTTGAACAAAGGTAAGTTATCTTTTTAACTCACAGATAATTTGAAAATTTGTCAAAAACGTATGAGTTTAACTCCTCATTTGACGTTGACTCTGAGTTAAAAAGGTAACCTGCCTTACTTCAACGGTTTTTATATAAATTATTATTGCTTTTTTAACTTTTTTTATAACTTTTATTTGAAAATTAACTTTTCAAAATTTTTATTAGAATATAGAAGGAAAATTTATAAATCCATTTCGTAATCTTTTAGACTTATTTATGACGTATTTGGCACGCTCTGCTAACAATTAGGCCATGTGTGACTGTTTTGTCAGCTTAACTCATGGCATACCTATTTTACTATGCCATGGCTAAACTCCAATTTATATTCATTTTACCATAACATTGCGCCATCTATGTTATTATTGGGTAATCGTGCCTAAACACGACGAATTCTATCAATCAAAAAATGAGCTAATATAACATAAAATAAAATTAAATGTACTTAAATTAATTAAAAGGAAAGGAAAGGAAAGAAAAAGAAAGGAAAGGAAAGGAAAGGAAAGGAAACAAGAAAAAGGAACAATAAAATATAATACAATAAAATAAGTTAAAAATAGAGTTTGTTAAAAGAAGAGAAAACCAAACAAAATATAAATATATTTAAGTAAAGGAACAACATACAAGGTGGCGCAAAAGTAAGCTTCCGATGTTCAGCATATCGGTTGTAGCACGTGCATTGTGTGCTGTCGCACCGTCTTGTTGGAACCACATGTTTTCCAATCCCAATTCATCAAGTTGCGGCAAAAAGAACTCGTTGATCATTGCTCTGTAGCGCTCACCATTCACAGTAACCGTTTGGCCCCGACCGATTATTGGTCAAATAAATAGTCTGCAATATTCCGCGTTCTGGAGTAGTGTAGCGTAACATTGTTTATTAACGTGTATTTCGCATGTGTTTACTACACAAATGTCAAAACAGAACTGACTTTAGGGGCCAATCGCAAAATTTATAGCATTTTCTGATAGGAGGATTACTTTTGTAGATGAGAAGGGAAAGATGGCCAAGGAAGAAGTAGCTAATAACTTAAATGAAATTAAAGACTTGGTGTTGAAATTAAACCACTGGGCGAGGTCTAGTTAAATTAAATTTATGTACAGGATACATGCTCACACGTCAAACTCTACGAGCACTTGGTACTCACGACCTTTTTTTATTTTATATTTTATTCAATATTACTTTACATACAAATATTTAAAGTTGAATTATTCTTTAAAATTTCCACGCAGAACTTCAGAGAACATTATTCTTGTGTTGTACTGTGGTTATTTTCAAGTTTTTGTCGTTTTGATAACAGCAAAAAAAAACTTGTACCCTACATGTTACGCTGCTATTTTGTCCCTTCCTCAAAAAAATATAAATATGTTTTTTTAATTCAATAGTTTGCCACTTTTAAAACAAAAAACATTTCAAAAAATTAAATCAGTTAGTATATTTTGTTGTGGCATTCGGAAAAAAAAACGAGTGTGAATTTCTAAGCCTTTTTAATTGTAATACAAAGGAATAAGAAATACATTTTTCGATTCTTTAATTGAATGACACAAATAATACAAGCAGTTGATTTTCCACTACTGACATTTCCTGGACTTCTAAAATAATTTTTTGTATAGCCGGTCTAATTTACATACATATATTTTTTCATTTAATTTGACTGTTTGTGAATTGCAAAAAGTCGTGCCGCACAATATCAATCTTATCAAGCATTCTACTTCGATAGTTCGGTAAACCAATTAGTTCCAATGTTTCATTCATGTTTCCATTGGAACGTTCAATTATTTGAAAGTTTTAGTATGATACCGATGGCTTCCCTCATGGAATAGTCTTGCCATAACCTCAAAGTTCCTCTGCCATTACAAGTTTCCAAACAAAAATTACTTTGGCAGTTGTCAACCTAAGTCACGCTCAACATTTTTGTGACTCCGATTTGTTAGAAAATATTTAAAAAAAAAGAGTAGCAAACCACAAATTGGATGGAGGTTTCCACTACCTATTATTAGCTAATTATTATAACTCAGTACGAAGTGAAACTGCAAAGTTTTGCAGTACCTAATGTAGGCCCTAACAAGTAAGGAAAGGGCTGTCTTCGACTTTGCCGCAGACGTTATACCTTTCATGAATACGCATCACGGTTTTAAGTGTCCGGTCCTTACTCACAATTAGTAAAAACTCTGCAAAACTCCATTTATCGGAACAATCGATTGTATGAGAGCTATATGTTATGTAGGTCCGATCTATCTGATTTTCACTACACACATTACATGTATAATAAGTACCAAACCTGCAAAACTTTACGTTCCTAGCTTTTTAATTACAAAATTTATAGCCCAAAACCCATTTATCGAAACTATCGATTGTATGGGAGCTATGCATTGTATTGCTCCGATCTTGCTGATTCCGACGAATGAATAATCTCATACACAATGGCGGCTCCATACCAAAATTTCATCAAGATACCTCAAAAACTGAGAGACTAGTTTGCTTACAAACCGACAGACAGACGGACATGGCTAAATCGACTCAGCTCATCGCCCTGATCATTTCGGTATATTTATTGGTGGTTCTATCTCTTCTTCTTCTCATACTTACAAACATCGGACCATTTCATGTTCATGAAAGGTATAAAAATACTGTAATTTACATAAACCGTTTGCTTGTATTCCCAAACACATACATGCATATCTATATATGTATGTACATACATTCGACTGGGTTGAAAATGTTTAAACCGCTTTTATTTTAAAACTAGAAAACTCGGAGTTGCTTCACTGCGTCTCAGAACTTATAATAAACTGACTTTATCTATATCTCGCAAACCAGTTGCGATATGGAACTTAATCATGCCCATACTATACTAACACATTTTGTGTCACTCTAGTCCACATATTGATCAATAACTCCGGAACCGCTCGAGTTATCGAAATACCCTGTACCTTAACTTTTAAGTAAGATCTCTAGTAATAAAAAGATTAATGTTGCATTCAATTATATACAGCAGCTTTTGAGTGATACGCGCTCAAACATACAGACAGACAAACAAAAATTCTAAAAACGGTTGCTCTGGATGCTGTTACCTAAATGTTTTGGATTTTTTAATTTATTTTAAGAAAATACAGATTTTGAAACCCTTAAATTTTTTTTAGAACTACCTTATATAATCGATTATTTATTTAGAAGACGAGTGGACCACCTCAAAATGTTGTGTAAACATTTTTTTTTAATCTTCGTTTTTGTTTTTGAAGCCACCCTAATGTGTGCATAGTTTGGAAATTGGAAAGCCAAGTGAAGTGCAAAATGGTTAATTTCAGTTTAATGACAGTTGGGCGCATTTTAATATTGGCTGTCGAAGCATAAATGTGGTTAAACAGGCCATCAAGCAAGTTGTATAAATACATAATTATTTAACTATTTAAGTATGCACAAGTGTGCACGCATGCATAATGAATATGTGTTGGATATATAAGTACAAATGTATATATTAAAGTATATTAGTAAGTATTACAACAAGTGCTTGTATGCAAATAATTAAACTAAAATGGGTTATTTGCATTAATGGGAAACCGGAAATGAATATTACATAAACTTCTCTCTACACAAACAGACATAGATATGTATTTAAATAAGTATGTAAGTTTTAGTTGGCTAGATTGTGGTTCAAATAGACAGATTAAACACGCAAACTATTTATTGGATTTAAAATAATGGAAATCATATTTGATATACATATGTACATACTAGATAGTCACTGTCACTGTCGAAGAGATGTACGCCAATCATCAAAATAAAAGCAGAATATACAGCAGCAACGGAAAAATATGTACAGCTGTGTTCAATATAATAGTAGTGAAATCAAAACGGATATCGTGCTGCGAAATAAGAAGAAGCTGTGATTTTAATAATTTTCATTTAAAATATAGCAAATTAAATAACAGAAATCACATAAAAAGTAGTTTCAAAGTTTGTACAAAGCTCAGGAAAGTTAAATAAACTTTAAAAAATGGACATCAAAATCTTGTTAATTTTTGGTAGAATTTCAAGAGCATTTTTGAGTACACAGTTTGGAAACAAATCAATTTTAGTACAACATTGTGCAAGCGAGAACTCGCTCAAAAATTTCCAAGAATTTTCAGAACTTTTTTTGTCAAGGGTGTTAATGATTTCTTCCATACAACGCATAAAGAAAAATTTATTTTGTAT
Organism: Merzomyia westermanni; assembly: GCA_949987695.1. Classification (NCBI taxonomy): domain Eukaryota; kingdom Metazoa; phylum Arthropoda; class Insecta; order Diptera; family Tephritidae; genus Merzomyia; species Merzomyia westermanni. The sequence continues at coordinate 31,881,588 of OX465288.1, forward strand.
AAAAAAAAATAACCAACATTTTTGAAGTTTCTAAAAATTCAGTGGAAATTTGGAGGTACTTCTAACTTGCATATTAAAAAATTGAATAAACTATAAAACTGCGTATTCAAAAAATTTCTAAAAACTCTACCCAAAAATATTAATATTTTGATGTAAATTTTAAAGTTTTTAATTAACTTTCCTGAACTTTGTGTAAGCTTTGAAATTTATTTTTATGTGATTTCTGGTATGGAATTCGCTATATTTCAAATGAAAATTATTTAAACCACATCTTCTTCTTATTTCGTTGCACGATACCCAATTTCATTTCAAAACTTAGCCGATAGCCTCCGCAGCTAGTGCTAAATATGCTTTGAATTTATAAATATATTATAAGTTTAATTGAATAAATAAATAAATAATTTCACTACTATAATATTGAACACAACTGTAACTTCCATGCAATAAGAAATGTCAATTTCGAAAAATAGTAAGCTGATAACTAATTACTTTATACCAATTGTTGAAAATAGTCTAATTAGACCATAAGTTATGCTGTGGAATCCAAAAGTCGACTACCACTTTTACTCGTAAGTAAATTAAAATGTCAATGTGTCAGCACAAATGGCCATAACAACAATCAGCTGTTTGATGAAAGCTAATTTCAAACAAAATCGTAAAAGTGCACAGCCATATCCAGTTTGTGAAAATTGTGATTATATTATTAAAAAGACTATACTAATAGTTTAAATATGTTAATAAAGGTAAACTTGAAAGAAACCAGCTTAGGCTACTGAAAACAGAAAGAATCGTATATAGATAGGCTAAACAATTTGAATGCCACAACAGAGGCAGTGACAGAGCTAGCGGCAGAGCAAGCCGTAGCAGCGCTTAGTGCTGCGTTGGCCGATATTCTCAGTAACCGTCGATGGAATCCACGAAAATAAAAGACTAACGCCCTAACCCTAGTGTGGTAACATTATTCGTTTTAGCGGAAAATAAATAATTATGACACTTTTACACCCTTTAGGTATTCTGCCGGCTTAAGTTGCAGTTCAATTTCGTAGCCACTAAAATAGGTGGTTAATTCGCGTAACCGCGAAAAATTGCACGTATTTTGTAAATATTTTTGTGGACAGAAAATACCCCAAAATTTTTTACACATACTAGTTCACAAGAATTAATATACCATATAAATACTTTTTTACACGAAGTTTAGTTCGCGTTTGCATTTTATTATCTATTGCGCATTGTTTGTTTTTGACAGCGTTGCCATGTACGCTAGAATCGCGGCTACATGAACGGCATTGCCAACGGCTACAATTTTCGGTTAGTTAATCTTCCAGGCACAAAATTACCGGTTATGCAGAGAATTGACCAGCAAGAGTTTTTCGATTCTTTCTTAGGTATAAAAAAATGCTTCATTATTATATAACAGATTTATAAATGTACAATGATTTTATTTCAATACAACTACAACTGATATTACTGATACAACAAATGAACTCCGGCGTCGCTTGGCAGTTATAAAATCAAAATTTTTCCAAAGCTATAGAAAAAGAGGAACATTGGTTCAAGTTCGTAAACTTTACCCTGAATTCTATCTTTAATTATTATCGTAGGTGCTATTATTATTGTATCCTTTGAAATTAAAACGAAAATGTAAATCCAAGTGACATTGGAGAGTACTCATCTAACGGGTTTACTTCTGGTTTTTAGAGTTAGTATTAAACTACGATAATGTGTATGTAATATGAAACAAACTAGCTACTAGCTAGTGTAAATATAGTCAAAAGATAGATACTGATTATTTTGTGGTTGGGAAGTAGCTATATAATAGTTGGATGATATGTTGTTGCAGTTGTTTTTGACGACAAAAACCCGTCCCCGACATTACGACAGGTAAACCCCTAACCCACAGGGATTAGTTGGTTGAGATCTCATCTATCAATACATCGACGCACTGTGGCCTAATTTGTGTTTACCACTGCACCCCAAAACCCAATTAGTTGCATTTTTCTTTAATATATATAATGTTATAACTTTATTATATGTAAAGAGTAAGAGTGTTACGCAAGTGAGCTTAGTGAAACCAAAGTAGAATTTTTCACATTTCCTTCATCGCGATCCGAGTCGGGGATGACTTGGCCTTCCTTGGTGTTTCCCATCGCCACCGACTGATGTTCATACAGGGTGGCGCAAAAGTAATCCTCCTATCAGAAAATGCTATAAATTTTGCGATTGGTCCCTAAAGTCAGTTCTGTTTTGACATTTGTGTAGTAAACACATGCGAAATACACGTTAATAAACAATGTTACGCTACACTGCTCCAGAACGCGGAATATTGCTGACTATTTATTTGACCAATAACCGGTGGGGGCCAAACGGTTACTGTGAATGGTGAGCGCTACAGAGCAATGATCAACGAGTTCTTTTTGCCGCAACTTGATGAATTGGGATTGGAAAACATGTGGTTCCAACAAGACGGTGCAACAGCACACACTGCACGTGCCACAACCGATATGCTGAACATCGGAAGCTTACTTTTGCGCCACCTTGTATAATCGTGTTTAGATGTAAGAACTAATATTACGGCAAATTCACCGGTACCTGGATTTCCTTGTTTGCTTCTTTTCGTTCAGCTTGCAATACAGTGCGGAGCTCAGCGAGCTCTATCAGTCAAGCCGAAACAAGCTGAACTAGTATTTTCCAAAAAAGAATACTCATAAATATTCATAACAACCTTTTCTATAGAAAAAATAATTTCGTTAATATTTGCACAAACTTCATTTCGACATACATATATATTTACATAGGATCGGGCATATGGAAAATGCATTAATTATAGCTGGATGTCCATAAAAAATATAAAAAAAACTTTCCAAGTCAAACTAAATTTGCATAATTTCAACAGGCAAAAAAGAAAATATTGCGCTAAATGCTTGAGAGTTTTTGTGGAAAACGAATTATTGTGCATTCGTCGGAAATCGAATTTGTTGGGAGTCCGAAGACAAACCGAATACTTGTTTTATTAGCCAAAACCAAACTTTTCACTAAGTATATTTATTACTTGGTTTAAAAAAGAGAGACTGAAATGAGGAGCAAGATGGTGCAAGAGCAAGACGGAAAGGAAAAGAGAGAGAGAAAAAAAAGCGATGATGAGGTGGACTGGAAATTAGAGGAAGAGCAATAAGAATGTGTATTGGAAGAAGTAAATTAAGGCAAAGATGGGAGCAGGACGAGTGAAAATTTATTGGATATGGTAGGCTAAAAAGGATGGTAAAGAGGGACAGCGGAAAAAAAAGCAAGATATGTTTATAAAATGCTTCAAAATTTTTCAAGTCAGTTTTCGGCCAAGCCGACGTCTAACAGATCTGCTAGTATATAAATAAATTACTATCATCCAACTATTCCAATATCTCAGTTCGTTTGGAAGAAATGAATCCAAATTTCAGGAGATACCGAACAAAATATGGACGGTGCGAATAAATGTACGGCTACAGTAAGTAAGTCAGCTTTCAATTCGATATCTCGAGGGTTATAGGGAGATTGGTCTAAATTTCGTGAGCGAATGACTCCAAAACGGTATAGTTTAGGTTGACAAGAGGCTCAGCATATCTGTATTTCCACTCCTCAATCAAATTTGGTATGTACATAGTACTTTCTAAGACTTTATTGGTGGGTGTTGCCACTGCGGATGTACGAGTATTTACTGGGTTGCCACATTTCTGACATTTTTTCAATAATCAAATGAGAAATGCCAATAGTAGTTTAGACACCCAAACGCATTTTGGAGGATATTTGAACGATAATATTTCTAGGTATTGTTGACACTTAGTGTGGCCACCTAATTCTATTACTATATTTAATTTCTTGTATATATACTTTTATCTCGAAAACAGGCTGATCTATTTCGATCAACTTTGAAAATTGATAGTATGCTACGCTTTAAGCTCTTCAACATAAGTGTTGCCACTTACGTGTTTTTCAGGGTTGCCACTTGTACAAAAAACATTTCTAAATTAAATGACATGCTGCTGTGTGGGATCAAATGAAGCCTGTGTCGTATTTAATTTGTATATTTTCATGTACTGATTTTAACTATTGTTGCCACCTTATGCTCTTATTTTTATTTACTTGATACATTTCTATGGAATTTTGTATATATGTAGGTTATCTGCTGTATTGAAAGCTCACAAAAATATGTTTACAGGGTTGCTATCTTTCTACAAAACTTGGAAATGAAATAACGCCCGCCAATTTGATGCCCGAAGGTTATGTTATCTCGTGTTTAAAAAAAATTATTTCTAGGTAGGGTTAGAACCTAGGGTTGCCACTTTATCCGTTTTTATCACGAAAACTATCTAACCCAAGTTATTTAAAACAGCATTTATTTTGAGCTGAAAACATTATATTTATAAAAAAAAACCGTTAAGTGAGTAGGCGCAACAATTTAAAGTTACATCCGTAAAGGGTGCTATATTCTGTGCACACAAGTTTTAAGAAATACATCAAATACAATTAAAACAATAAAAAAATACAAATGTGTCTACGTTTTTAGAACAAACTAATCTCGAAAAATGCGAAGTACGGTTCGGTCGCCCAGGTACTAAGACTTTACAACTTTACAAACCTTATCGACGAAGCCGAACTTTTTATGATTTGATAACTAAATCGGAACCAAATACTCGCTCTAACACCAATGCGTCATACAAATTTGCATAAAAATGAACACAAAACTGAGAAATACTTAAAAATTGCCTTTCCAACAATTTCATTTTAACCACTAACTCGATTGAGCCTCCTCTGCTGCTGCTTGGTCATGCATGCCTTAACCCGATTGACTCTCAAAAACCAAGCGACCATTTGAAGGGTTGTACACGACTCGATTTCGCTTCGATGCCTAATTTTATTTTAATATTTCTTATTTCGCTTTCGGGTTTTAGGGGCGGTGTAAGGGCAACGTCATTAAGTTTTTCTCAAACCAAAATGGAATTATTTATAATTTCAATGCACGTACCTCATCAAAAATGCAAAAAAAAAAAAACAAAATTACGGGAAGCCGGGGAAAAGAATTAAAATGAAACAAATCGAAACATTAAAACAAAAACAAAAAAAAATCGAAATGTGAATAAATAAGCATGGTTAATCGCATGAATGGCTGACTGTTGGCTGACTTGTACTTGGACAGAGCTAGCCAACTGCCGATTGCTTAAATTATTTTTGTGGCAGCAATTGCCTTTGCGGTTATTAAAATATTACTTTTAGCTACGTACATACCTAGTCGAGTAAGATTATATTGAACGCATATTGGAAAAACACGTCGGTACTTGGACGTTATTCGTGGTTAAGACAAAAAACCGCCTGGGACGCCGCAGCAATATGACGTGACCGATTGTCTGATTGCCTCCTGCGCGCAAATGTTGCCATTGAGTAGTGATGGTGTGAGGCAAAAGTAGTGCGGTGGTGCGGTGTCTACCAACCGAACATTATTGGGCCAACCCATGCCAACCTCTCGTTCCATCAAAATTGCAGTAATCGTAAGCAATTTGATAACTACTCATGCCGAACATCAGCTGCGGCTGACGTCAACAACAAAAAAAAACAACGTAAACATTAACTAAAACTGTTGTTGCCTTAAAACATTAATAAATAACCAAGCGTTCCTATAAAAAAAGGAAATACACGCAATGCATGTGCGCTCGGTAATAATTGAAGAAGCAATTGAGCCAGAGGTAGGAAATGCCGAAAACCAAACAATCCGAAATGTATGTATGTGTGTATGTGTGTGTGTATATAAAACGTTGTAATTAACTTCACAATTGACGTATTGCACCCGCGGCGTTTTTATCTATTCATCTATAAACACAAAGAGGGTGTGGGATCTAACAAAAGTTCGTTAATTTGTTAATGGAAGCACCAAGGGAGGAAAATTCATCCACCACTTGCTTTTTAAACTCAAGAGCAGCTTCTCTTCCTCTGCTCTAAATCGGGTGTAGATAAGAAGACTTTTTCGGCTGGAGCTGATTTTCCCATTCGCATTGTATGACCCACCTAATTTCCGCTAAAAGCTGACTTACAAACAAAAGTAGCAGTTGGCTCTGTAGAGAAACGCGGGCTTCTAAGGGAAACGCTTGTAACTCTAGCTACACCTTAGTCTGTGTCTAAGCTCTTTGGAGGGCGAGTAGTTTTTTTGAGTTATTTTTAATTTAATTTTATTATTTATATTATATTATTGGTTTAGAGAGGAAAAGGGGGTGTGCAGAGCACGTGTTTAGTATGGGGAGCCCTTTTCTAGTATTTATTTAATTATTATTTTATTTAAATTATTTGTTCTATATAGAACGGGGTGCGGCGTACCTGTTACACTTTGTATTTATTAATTGGGGGCGAGCACTATTGGCTCTGAGGCATTGCGCGGGATTGGCTTCCTCATTTTCGTTGTGAAAAACCCCGCTTTGGGATTACAAAACATAAACTATATCTATGGGATATTTTATAAGCTGCTTGCGAATTACAAGAGAGTGCAGCGCAAATAAAATAAACGAAAGAAATATTTATAGCTTATGTCGCTTAAACAGTCTGCATTGAAACAACAACAAAAAAAGCTACAGAAAAAGTAAATGGCTGTGCAGCTCTTCAAAATATTTAAACTTATTACAACGCTCCGTTATCGGATGAGCAAATTAATCACTATCAGGAACGAAATGACGGAATTTAAGATGATTCAACTCCTGAATTTGGTACAGTGGTTAACGCAGAAGCCAGCACAGGCAGTTGCAGCATTACTGGCCGAATTAGCCTAGACTTAGACTTAACTTGACTTGAAAACCCTACATCTAACAAATGAGCAGCACGTGTTCGTAGTTACACAGAAAATTACTTAACTTAGAAACTTGGAAAAGTACAGATTATTGCTTTCCAAATAAAGTCTCTGAGTGCAAAGAAAGTCGCGAGAGAACTGTGCAACCAGAAAACTTTTTTCAATATACTATAATAAGACGCTAGAAAAGTTCTGTCTGTAAATTAAATACTTCTACAAACGACTGAAGGTGACGTAGAGTAGAGTTCATCTGAACCACTTTTCGATTTTTTTTTTATGTCTGTTGGAACTCAAGGATCTTGGAAAATAAGAAAGGAATGTTTATGAGACTTTCACTGCTGGGCAGGCTGCAACTTACGACGTTTGCAAACCCTATTTTTATACCTTTCATGAACATGAAATGGTATTATAACGTTGGTCCGATGTTGGCTTGTAAGTATGAGAAGAAGAAGAGACAGACCCACCAATAAGCATACCGAAATGATAAGGGCGATGAGCTGAGTTGATTTAGCTATGCCCGTCGGTCCGCCTGTCTGTTTGTACGCAAACTAGTCCCTCAGTTTTTAAGATATCTCGATGAAATTTGGTATGAGGCCGCCATTTTGCATGAGATTATTCATTTGTCGGAATCAGCAATATCGGAGCAATAAAACGCATAGCTCCCATACAATCGATAGTTTCGATAAATGGGTTTTGGGCTATAACTATTGTAATTAAAAAGCTAGGGACGTAACATTTTGCAGGTTTGGTAATAACTATATATGTATGTAATGTGTGTAGTGAAAATCAGCCAGATCGGACCTACATAACATACGAGTAAAGCTCTCATACAATCCGATAAATGGGGTTTTGGCTATGTATCTTTCAATTATCAGTTTTGCAGAGTTTGTACTAATTGTAAGTAAGGATCGGACACTTGAAACCGTGATGCGTATTCATGAAAGGTATAAAGTCTTCGGCACAGTCGAAGACAGCCCTATACTTACTTGTTTTTATTAAAATCGTATGATGCACCAAAAGTGAGGTACCTAGAGGAAAAATGTCCATTCAAATAGATTTATATGAAGCAAAATGCACTTAGTTTCTCAAAAAAATATCAAAGCGTGCCTCTCTAAATTTTTGTTTACTTTTTTGTCAATTTCACCTAAATCAATTTCGAGTATAGATAAAGTGGCGTACTAAAAAATTTTTGAATTCAATCATCCATCCACACATTTGCAATAAAACTCTGGAAAAGTTGTGTTTGCACACGAGCGACGTTGGGTACTCTGCTAGTTTTTAATAAAATTCCTTCCTATATTATATAGCATGCTAACCTCCCGATTCTGTGTTCTTGACAAACTGTCAATCTTGATAAATAATCAACTTCTTATTTCAATATTTGTTGCTATCCCCTTTTCAATTAAATTCTTTCTTTGTTAGGGGCCACAACCTCGTCCTTCAGCGCAACAACATTTTTTTTTATTAAAATACAAAAACAAAGTTCTTTTTCAGCCAAAACCCAGGTTACTTGTTTTTCTTACTTTGTATGAGCCTTACGACACCTTTGCTACAGAAGCATAGCAGTAACCACACCGAACTTGTATGAGTCTCCCCGCATGTCCTATGCTTTGTACGTTCACTGTTTTGTCGTTAATGCATTGTATTTTTTTTGTTTGTCTAATCCTCTTCGCTACCTGCACCGCCAGCACTCTGTAGAAGTGTAACACCCCTTATTTCGTTTTGAAGGCTATTGAAATTTGATTTCATTGTTTGTATGAATATATGCGGGAATGTTTGTATGTATGTTTGTGTGATGTGCTTGTTCCCGTTAATTGCTCGACGTGTTGTCATTTTTTTCATAGCCTGACATTGAACCCTAGTGCGGTGCGGTATGAAGCCACTTGAGTATTCTTTGAAATGCTTTCTATACATTTTGCCTGTCCTAAACAAGTAACTGCAGGTGTGAGACCTCATTATCGCTCTACGTTCTTAAATCTGCAAAAGGTGTTTACTTTTTTATTTTAAATGGATTTTAGAAAGTAAAACATTGAACTGGAAGTTCATTCAGGTACAAATGATCATTAGCATAACCGTTTTCTGGAAAATAAAAATGTTGTGAACTCCTTGAAAAATACCTTCTACGACCTCAGTGTAGAGATAGGTAGAGAAGTTGCTATCGAACCACTGCAGAAAAACCATCCGTTGCTGGCAACAAGGTAAAGCTGCAGTACTCCAGAAAAGTGGATCAGGACACTATACCTAAAATGAGAATATTGGCCTGAAAATCAAATTCTGCATAATGAAAAATCCCAATGCGTCCTTTTATTCTGGAACATATAATCCCAATAAATATTTTCCGTTTGACATATAATCCCAATAATTTGTTTGTTGAGTTTCAGAAGTTCATAAAAGATTATTAAAAAGCTATTTTGTGTATAACTAGCTTATACCTAATACCCCACATTTCTATAAAAAATATTCCAGTTGTATGAGAGATGCCACTCCCCCTTTTCGTTATCCCCAGTTTTTATGCAGGTGTTAGGGATTCATCTCATATAACCGCTAACCAAATATCCGTGGCCTAACGTAAATACTTCTAGAGATATGGTTTATGAAAAATTCCATTTGTATGGGAGGTGTCACGCCCCCTATATATATCAAAATATTTTTTAGCCCATGATCATCCCTGGAAGATATCCAGTGCGTGTTTCAAATTTGGTTACGATCGGTTTGTACGTTTAGGACACAAGTCGGTCTATAGATACATACATAATTTTAATTTTATATATATAGATTATTCACTTTATTTCATTTTAAAAATTTATGATAAAGTCCAAAAAATTTGGAGCATAGCCAGTTGCTGCAGCCGGAACATATAATTTTTGTTCACCTTTCTAAATGATGCGTATCGTATCAAATGACAACGCCTTTCTTGCCAGTGTGACCAGGTGTTAGAAAAAAGAGGCTAAATCGGCAAAAAAAAGGTTAGAAAAGGCTAAAATTAAGAAAAAAAAGAAGTTACAAAAATTCAGAAATTTTTATACGAAATCCATTTTAAGCTTATTTTAGTTTAAACTATTTGTATATAAAGCTGTAGATATAACTTAAAGGAACTATTCTTGCTTCAACACATATCAGGCACATTTTCCTTGACTAAGAATTTTTTCAAAGAAATACATACTATAGAAAAATCACTACAAACTAACTAATGTTATAATATTTTCTTCGTTTGGTAAATCAGAAGAGCTTGAGTCTGCGTACAAAGTTTGGGTATTTATCATAAAGATGAGTTCATCGTTAATTTCAAAATAAGTGCAACATTTGGATAAGCGTTTTAACGAAGATCTAATATCAAGCAGCGAGTTAAGCATTTTAATTTGTAATCTGTTACTTAACTTAGTTTTAAAAATGTTCATGGCACTAAAAATTCTTTCAACCTCCCTATTACTGATAGGTAACACCAAAAACCTAAATACCAATTCGACCAGTTCTAAAAAAGGAGGTTCGTTTAATGAATTTTTATGTTCTCGGACTTCCGCGAAAAATTCAATGGTAGAGGTCACACTTGTCCACTGTACGGTTTATGTTCTCGGACTTCCGCGAAAAATTCAATGGTAGAGGTCACACTTGTCCACTGTACGGTTATTAGCTTTCGCCAGTGCAGCTAAATCAATGCTACGTGACTTGGAGAATACCTAGACTTTTATTTGTGAAAGTGAGAAAATACATCCAGCTTTGTAACTTACAAAAAATTATGAAGTGAAAAAAAAATTATGTTTTGTAAAGAGTTCATATTATCAGGTAGGCGATGTCGCAATTGGGTTATCAACTCCATTAAAAATAGTTGACAATTTCGACGAATAATTTTCTGTATCAATACAACCTTTATTCAACTTTAATTTTATATATTTCTCGAAGTTGTATGTAAAATATGGTGGTGGGACCAGAAAAGGTTTGGAGTAAAAAAAGGGTAGAAAAAAGCCAGGAAGCTAAAACCAAAATTATGAGGCTAACAGACAAAAAAAGGCTAAATCCAGCCTCGAAAAGGCCAACCTAGTCAAACTGTTTCTTGCAATCTAGCAGACAATGCTCTCTCCAACGCTCATCCCCCGTTTCTTCAATCCTGACACCCTCATCTCCCACCGTGTCCTCCCGTTATTCTACACAAAGATCATGAAATAAGAAGAGGAACCAACGCCAATTTTCGAACGCTATGAATTCACGGGTAAGGAATTTACCATGCCGTGGCCTCTATAATAATTACATTAGATCAACTTTTCTTACAGGGCGCGGAATTCCTCACGCGTGAATTGATACCGAGCGATAATTTGCGTCGGTTTCTGTTGTTGTTGTTGATGTAACGACAAAAACACTCCCCGAAGGTTTTTGGGAGCGCTGTCGAACTGACAGTCCTTGGCCGGATTCGAATCCGGTACGCTCCGGTACTCCCTTGCGGTACTGCCCGACTGTCGTGGCACCGATTTGGTATGACCAGAGGCACCTTCTAGGTCATGTATAGAGATGGGTAATGAGAGGTGAGAGGCATCATATCCGTAGATCAACCATCAGATGCACGACATTACCTCGGTGCATATTAGTCGCCTCTTACGAACGGTATGCCTACCTCGGGCATATTTCAAACCCCTAACCCGCAGGGGTTTGCGTCGGCTTCTCTTCTTATTCGGATGTCTTTGTCCCTTATCTTCCTTTGCCTCTCAGCTCCTCTGGTTCTTCCTTTTCGTCTTCTTTTATGCATACTCGTATTCCTATTAACCCTAGACACGGGCCGTACGCAGGGGACTGGCTTCGGGATGCCCATAGAATATTATGATGTCAGTCTGTAGCTGCCTGCTTATGCCGGAGTGGGAGTGTAGCTGCATTATTTCACTTTAGGCCCTTTCCACAATTAGGAAATTTCACGCATGCTCACTTTAAGACGAGTATACACAATATTAAAACCCGAAAACCAGTTTTCATCAAAAATTCAGTAGGTAAAAACCCTTTGGGAGGGGGTTTGGACCCCCAGAAAATATATCTGAATTGTTCAAAAAAAAAAAAAAATGTATTTCGAGGATTAAAAACTGGTTGACATATGCGTACAATATATCAGACCAAAAATTTAATAACTATATTAGAAATAAGTATTTTATAGAATGTTCGTCGAATGGTTAGGTTTTATAGAGAATCAGCGAAGGTTACCTTTCTAGGGTTAAAACTCTAATTCCTATACTTCGGCTCCCATTTCGGCTCTTCTTCCTATTGCCTTACCGCTTTCTAATCCTATTCTTATTAATAACCTTATTCCTATTCCAATTGACGAGCTGTACGAGCTTTAAGCAGACATAAGCATAGCGAAGAAAATTGAAGCACAGAGACTCATGCCACGAGCAAAGAATGCGAATGAGCAAAGAAGATCTAACCCAGAAAATTTTCCTATCGATATCGAAATTCTGCAGTAGAGAAGGCGGAAGCCTCGGCAAAGATAAAAATATTTGATTCCGTAAGTTAATAAAATCTTCAATTAATTAATTTCGAATATTCTATTTCTTTTAGTAATAGTAAAAAGCTCAAGGGCTGAAAAAATTGAATTTTCCTTCCTGGTACTCGCTGATAGGAAAAAAAGTATGGGCCTTAAAGGGTTGAATGTAGTTCGCAAGAAAACGCTCAAGAATTTTTTTTTGTTTTTTACCTGGAAGCCAAATTTGAAGTTTTTTTTATTTGAAAGTTTGTATAGGGCCTTCTTTAAGGATTTTTTTTTATAAAATGTATTTCAATGTGTATCATGATCAGATTCGTAGGGTTTCTTGAGCATTTCTTGGCTTCTTCAAGAAATGCTTAAGGAATGCTCAAGAAAACCTTGCTGACTCGAATGTGATAATGCGGGATGCATATTGAAAGACATTTTATAAAGAAAATTCTTAGATAAGGCCATATACGAAATTGCGAATAAAAATAACTTCAAATTTGGCTTCCAGGTCAAAAATAAAAATATTTCTTGAGCTATTTCTTGCGAACTGCAATCAGCCCTTAAGAAAAAATGTTTCGCTAATATTTCATGCATAGTCAATTCTACGTAGCATGTTCTAGCGATGTCACGCGGAAACCCCTTTTTTATCTATACCCAATATATTATGATCAAAATCCAAACTCGCTTATAAATACACAACGTGGGATGAAACCTGCGGGTATAACCTAGTTTTATTATAACTTGCAGAGCCTATTTTACTAAAACTGTATTTTTTTTTCGGTCAAAATGCTTTTCTAAATCTCTTATATTAGCAATTCTGATTAATTTAAAACAAATATATTAAATTTTGATCCTTTTGTATGCCGTCAATGGAAAGCACCAGAATTTGGCCACGCCTTCCTTTAAACAGTTTTACATTTTTAAAGAGTTTAATACTTGTACAACTTATCCTGCATGTTTAGTTACTGACATATCGCAATTGAAATTATGGCAACACCTCTTCTCAGTAATATTGAAAAAAGTGGTATTGTCTACTAAACCGCTTTCACTCACTTTCACAGCAAAAACTTACTGCCATTAGGACAGTGTTTACATTAAATATATTTTTCTTCGAGCTATGGCTTTAAATGTGTTTGTAGAAATATTAACAAATAAAAAAGTCTGGTTCCCCTCATTGCAAAATTTTGAAACTCCTTTCTTTTGGATTCAAATATACCTGCTAGTTAGACGTCGTTCGATACTACAAAAAAAATATTTTTTCCAATTTTGCCCGTTCTCGGTCAGTGCATTTTGGACATATTTTCAAATAATTTTGAGTTATCTCTTGAAAAAAAAAAAAAAAAAAATTAGTCTAGCAACTGCATTGACTATCCCTTATTGATAACAAACGCATATTTATAGCATTGTTTTCATAGGAAACGCCACTAACCCTAACACAACATGTTCAAGTTAATGTCGCATTAACGTGATGTGTGTCAAGCAAATATGTAAGATTTGGTAGAAAGAATAGCATACCTAAATATGAACATAAACATAAAAACTTAATTACCATTAATAGCCAGACGGCAGAGTAATAAAAGCAGCCTTTTTTTTGTGCGCACTTAGCGAGTTATGTATGAATAAAATAAAAAAAATTAGATTTTTGTACAAATATGTTTGTTCCAAATTATAAGTGCACTTGCCGCTTGCAAGATACGTAGCAAACAAAATTGTTAGCGCTTATCATATTTTCTGCTTGCTTATTTTTCTTGCTTTGAATTGAACATTTTGTTTTTTTAACCAAACAGAAAAAATTTTAGCTAGCTTCGAAATGACGTATAAAAAAGCAGCCAAAAATATTAAACGAAATTTATTTTGCCAAACTTATCTTTGGGTCGCTATTCGTTAGGGCTTTTTATTTCGCTTTACTTTTGGAGTTTTAACATAGGCAAGTAGAACTCGATAAATCGTTACAATGAAAAGAATCTTTAGGGAGTAAATTTTAAACAACAACACTTTTGACTCACAACGAAACGAATAGGCACAACTCCTGCCAGTTTTAACTTTAATACTTATAGCTTTGCCTTTGAATTGCAATGACTGTAATTTTCTAAATCATTCCTTTTGCGATTGTTAGCGCTGATTATCTGTACCCCACTCCTTTTTTGATGCAAACCCATTAAAATCACTCAAGCTGCTTTGGCGCTGTCGTTGATGATAATTGCAATAATACTCGAAGTATTATCAACTTCACAACTACCTCCACATCAAAATCGCCATTGTATCGCAAGCCAGCTATACAACGGTTAAACAACAATAACAATGATATGAAAACAAAACAGTACGACTGCCTAGCTGTGCCGCTGCATATTGGAGTGATAGGAAAAAAAAAAAACAAAACAGAAATTATAGATAATAATAATTACGTCAGCAATGGCACCAATTCAACTCATCAACTTCAATTGGTGCACATTAACATCAGGCGCAAGCATTTAATATCAAATTATTTCTATGGCGGCGTTGTGACTATGTTTTTCTTTATATTAGAGCACCCGAATAACCCACAGCCAAATAAAACCACCCGAGCTCATACCTGGTTATAGTGGAACCAATAAATTAATATGGAGATTTATTCATTTCTGTCACTAATTACTACTAATGGCAGTGGCGTAGATAACTTGGATCACATTATCAATGATCATAAAAATTGTTATCCAAAAAATATTGTCATGAAAATATTCGTTATAAGTTTAATAAATACAAGTAGAAAGAGTCTTTTTCGTGTTGTTTTTTGATAATTCATCAATTATTTCGTCAGCTGTAATTCCAATGTCATGATGAAAAGCCCAAACACTTAAGCGGTCCTGAAACAAGTAAAAAACAAGTAAGGAAGTCTTAGTTCGGGTGGAACCGAATATTATATACTAGTAGTGAAAAAAGTTTTTCAAAACGGGGTCGCCCCTCGGCAATGGTTTGGCAAACTCTCCGAGTGTATTTCTGCCATGACAGGCTTCTCAGCAAAAATTCGTCTCCTTTGTAGATGCCGTTCGGAGTCGGCAAAAAACTGTAGGTCCCACAAATTTGTAGGAAAAATTCAAATCGGCACACCACAAATTGGAAGAGAAGCTTGGCGCAAAAATCTCTTAGGAGGTTTATGATGATATACCTGTTGTATATCGCGCCATAGAGATAGTGATCTATTATGGCATCCCAATATACGCCCGTCTGATCGCAATTTTGGCGTAAGCAATAAAATTTTGAAAATCCGTATTTTGAGAGTTACCGATAATTCTATTTACTTTAAAATATCACCACTGTAATATGTTCAAAGGTTGGAAAATTTTATGTTCCTAGCTAGTTAATTCCATAAGTTATAGCTCATATTGGTCCGATTTTGTTGGTTCCGATGAAAAATTAATATATGTATTATAAAATGGCGACCGCAAACAACAAAAACTCAGCTCATCGTCCTCATTATTTCAGCGGCGCCACGCCTACTTCCCCAAATTCCACAAAATTTTTTTGCGGTCGAGTTTTACTTAAAAAGCTTATTATGTGTGCAAGATCTTTTTGATATACCTAATACGGTTATAGAAATATCGCGTTTTACAAAATTTTCAGACCGATTTCGATTACAAAAAACATTTACCTTTATATATTCAACATTTTCACCAAATATCGTTTCGATAAATCTATTTTTTCTGGGGTTATAGCATAAAAAGTTTTGTGAATTAATCCACTATAAAATGGGAGGTGCCACGCCCATTTAAAAAAATTTATATTTTTCGACTTTCTTCGTTCACGGACACTTTGAAAGTGAAATATAAATGATATAAAGCTTTTTTACGCAAAGTTATTGCCTATTAAATATATCTATGATCCTTTTCAAAATCTTTCGTATAAAAGTGGGCGTGGACCTTAACCGATTTCCCCCATTTTTCTCGTAAGATTGCTTGTATTAATATAAATATGTGTGCTAAATTTAGTTTCGATATTTTGAATGGTTTTTAATTTATGATTAATATTATTTCTAAATTCGACTGAATCAAAAGTGGGCGGTGCCACACCCATTTTGAAAAATTTCTTGAAAAATTTATTTTCTGCCTTACCATTAATGTAAACATCAAATTTTTTTTATTTATAAGTGTACTATGTACTGAATACTCACTTTTTTGTATTTTCTAAAATATTCTATAAATAAAAAGGGGCGTGGCTATCATCCGACTTCGCCCATTTTAAATAGCGCTCGGAAATGAGTGCCAAGGAACCTGCATACTAAATTTCATTAAAATAACTATTTATATACTCCGAGGAGATTAAAGGCAAAGCTTCTCTACCTATTTGTGCTGTGCTGCTTTTAATTTTTCCTACAATTCTGCGGGACCTACTGATTTTTGCCGACTTCGAAAGGCATCTACAAAGGAGATGACGCGAAAATGGGCGTGGACTACCTACATCTTAATATATAAAAATTTTCGGTGCATAAGCCCGTTGTCACTAAACTCCTTCTAAACGCCTAGACCAATATTGATGAAATTTTTTGTGTATTCTCAAGTGGACTCGAGGATGGTTTAGACTCACAACCGGACCACTGGATGATGTGGGAGTGGCACCTCCCATACAAACCAGATTTTCCGAACCGCATGTTTCTGGAAGTATTTAATATAGGATATTGAAAAGTGATAAGGAGCTTAATGAGATCAAGTTCCATTACCTCAAGAAAAAAGGGATGGAAGGGAGACGTAGGCGTCGCACCATCCATGCAAATCAAAATTTTCTTAGTACATACATATCTCCGGAAGTATTTATGGTAGGATATTGAAAAGCAGTTAAAAAAGAGCAATCTCTAACACCTCAAGAAAGAAAAGAAGGAAGGGAGCAGTGGGCGTGGCACCTAACATACAAATTACATTTTTCGTGCTGCGTATGTCTAGAATTATTCGTGGCAGAATACTGAAAACTGGTACAGAGGTTAATCATAACATATCAAGAAAAATAGCAGGAAGGGAGCTGTGGGTCTGGCACCTCCCTCAGTCAACTTTTACCAACTCAAGAAAAATGGTAGGTAGGTGGCAAAGAAGGCGTGAAGCCTTTTCTACGACATTTGTAATATTTGATATATAGAGATTTGTATATGAAGGAGAAGAGCGGGATAGGCATAGGTTAGTGAAGGGATAACGATAGTGATAGGGATAAGGACAGGGAGGGGATAAGGATAGTCAATATTTCTGTATCCATTCAGGTAAATTTCTGAGCAGGACAAAGTCTGCCGGGCTCTAGTATGAGTATAAAACTTCTAACCTTTCGAAACTTGTCATATCAAGCTTGTGAGGAGTACATACAGTTAAAATGAAAAAACGGCTGGACCACCACGCCTACATTAACATAACAGTAAAACTACTTATGACTACAGCTTTGTATTTAATATTCTGTTCCACCCGACTTTAGACTTGCTTACTTCTTATTAATATTACCAGACATCTAAATGTGCATTTCTAAGGCAGTCGTTAGCTCTCTTCATTCATCCATTCAATACAAAGTTGTTCAAATATCTGCAGGTTTATGAGTATACTCGTATATGTGTATAAATATCAGACATACCATATAAAAGCCATTGTGTTCTCGAAATCATCACAATCTGTTATTTTCTATGTCCAATTTTGTTGGTTGTTTTTGTTGTGCAAACATTGTTCTGCAAATATCCTACGTGGTGCATGTACAATGTCACTCTTGAAGAAACTCAGTCCAGGATTCACGTTAAATACATACATACAAACAAGGTATTTGTGCACAGACTTTACTTAATCATCAGTTTGTTCCTCTTTGTCGGTTCTTCAATAAAGCGCTTCTTTCTTAGATCAACATTGCAAGAGAATGGCCGGTAGGTGGTAACAGTCGAGGTTTTGTGCGAAATTCATGAGTAAGGTGCCATCTGCCTATTTACATTTGCTTTTTGTATACTTGGAACAATCTTTTGG
Source organism: Merzomyia westermanni (assembly GCA_949987695.1). Classification (NCBI taxonomy): domain Eukaryota; kingdom Metazoa; phylum Arthropoda; class Insecta; order Diptera; family Tephritidae; genus Merzomyia; species Merzomyia westermanni. The sequence goes on from OX465288.1 coordinate 31,899,796, forward strand.
ATATACCCGCATGCACATATGTACGTATGTATATTCGAAGCAGAACAAATTTGTAGTTTCATGGTATTTAGCTGTGAAAATTATCTGTAATGCCTAATCGGCCATACACTGTAGATAATGGAAGATTTTTATTTCAGGAGGTCGTACCTTAGCAATATAATTAATTTCGTTTTTTGTAAATTTTTTTGTTATTTTCATGTTAGTTGCGTTGTAGCATGCAATTCGTTGGAGCTGATTTTGAAGTAAAATTACAAAAAATGTATAACTGATAGCGTCTCACAAGAATCTAAACCGACGGAAATTAAAACAGTAGTAAACTATTCTGCAAGATCGTTATGTTAGAATGAAATTATAAAAATATATAATAAAAAAATAATTAAATACAATAAAAAAATGAAACAAAACAAAACAAAATAAAATAAAATATGATGTATATTGGAATGATTTTCCGTCATCCCTTGTCAAATTTGGTTTTGAGACAAACCGGTTTCGGCGTTGTGCCATCATCAGTGTCGATTTTCGTTCGAACGGAATCGGAATCAATTATTCACCCTGTCGAAAAAACAACAAAATAAAATAAAATATCTTATAAATAAAAATGAATGTGTGTCTGTGTGTCCTTTATAGGCGTCCAAAGTGCTTGACCGAATTTTATGAAATTTTCCCAGTACATTCTTGGGATCACTAGTAAAAGTATATGCTATATATAGTTTTGGAAAAGTGGGCGGTGCCACGCTCAGAAGCTATATAAAATTTCAATTAGTCATAACTCTGAACTTATTTGTTCTTAATCAATGATATTTGGATATATGTGGCCTTTAGTCAAGATTTCCTTAATTTTTGGAAAACTCGGCGGTGGCACGCCCACATTTTTTGTGGTTTGTTTGTTCTTCATTAATGTCCGAAGTTTAAAGTCCATCTATATTAAACTTTCACGATAGGTTCAGAAGTTCTCTGGGTACGGCCTAGGCTATATATAGTTTTGGAAAAGTGGGCAATGTCACGCCCTGTGTGTTCTATATATCAAAAACCCTTGGAAACAGAGAGTAGTACCAGGATCAAATAAAAGTTAATTCGATATATCTTCGAAATTATGTACATATAAGTACCCGCAGAGGAAATGGGAGAAGAAGGGGAGTAGGAATCGAAATTTGAGATATAGAGGTGCTGTTAGAGGAAAATGAAGAGGGGAAAGAAGAGTAATGGTATATGGGGATAGCGTAAAAGAAAAAGTTGAAATAAAAAGGAGGAGATAAGGATAAATGTAAAAGAAGCGAAAAGTGGGGAGAGAAAAGAGTTCAATTTGTTAAATGTAGGCAAGTAAAACTTTAGGCAGGACAACGTCTGTCGGGTCTGCTAGTAATAATATAAAATAAATCCAAATTAAAATAAATCAAATTAAATTAAATTAAACTAAACTAAATTAAATTGAATTAAATTAATTTAAACTATAGAAAATAAAATTAAATGAAACTAAATTAAATAAAATTAAATTAAATTAAACTTAATTAAATTAAATTAAATTAAATTAAATTGAAATAAGTTAAATTAAATTAAATTAAATTAAATTCAATTAAATTAAATTAAATTAAATTAAATTAAATTAAATTAAATTAAATTAAATTAAATTAAATTAAATTAAGTTAACCTAAATTAAATTAAATTTAATTAAACTAAGCAAAATGAAAATAAATTAAATTAAAATGAAGTAAATTTAAAAATAAAAAAATATAATAAAATAAAATAACAAAAATTAAAAAAAATATAATAAAAGAAAAAAAATTAAAATAGAATAAAAGAAATTAAATTAAAAAGAACAAAATAATAAAAAATTAAAAAAAAAAGAATAAAATAAAATGAAATAAAGAAATAAAATAAAATATAATAAAATAAATGAAATAAATAAAAGTAGAATAAAACAAAAATAAAAACAAAATGAAATAGAGCACAATTACGAAAAAAAAAAAAAAAAAAAAAATAAAAAAAAAACGAATTAAAATAAAATAAAGTAACTTGAAATCAAATAATAGGGAAGTAAAGTCCTCTCTATACGTCACTTACCCGTTTTGCTTTATGGTGCAGAAGCTTGGACACTGACAATATCTTTTTTATACCTTTCATGAGCATAAAATGGGTTTTGGGTTATAAATTTTGCAAATAAAAAGCTACGAACGCAAAACTTTGCACGTTTGGTACTTATTATGTATGTAATGTGTGTAGTGAAAATCAATCAGATCGGACCTACATAACATATAGCTCCCGTACAATCGATAGTTTCGGTAAAGGGGGTTTGGGCTATGTATCTTAAAATTATCAGTTTTTACTAATTGTGAGTAAGGATCGGACACTTAAAACCGTGATGCGTGTTCATGAAAGGTATAAAGTCTTCGGAACAGTCGAAGACAGCCCTTTCCTTACTTGTTTTATTTTTAATTTTTTGTTATTCCAGGTTTGCTGCAATTATATCGTGTTCTGAGCGGCGTCACATAGCGGGTGCGCAAAATGTTCAGAACTTTGAAATCAAATTAAAATATTGTGACTAAATGATGTTCTCGAATTTTGGCTTTTATATGATTTTCAGTTACAACATTTCATAACAATCTTTATTTAGATATAGAACTTGCTTTTTGTTTAATTTTTTTGTTCAAAATTCCCAAAAAATTAATCAATCTTTACTTTTTACGGCAGAATTTTCGGAAATTTATTTTCAGTTAATTAAGAACATAGAATGAAACTGTAATTTACTTCGTTATTAAAAAAAACGAAATGTAGTGCTGTTTGAAGTTAACATCATGTTTTATTTATTTTGTAATAAAAGGTCGGACTAGCCTTTTGCTTCTTATAAGCCATTTGCTTCTTATAAAAAAATAAATTTGTTTTGACTAATTAAGCTTTCTAATCATTGTATAATAAAAAAATAAAATCTTCACTTCTCAACAACTTTGAAAATTTGTGTGCTGACAGCGGTTAAGAGTAAAATTCTTACTTGTGCTCAGACTATACTTTTGGTAAGTATATTGAGACAATAGGTGGATTCATTTCACCTTATAAATACCTTATAAAGCGTGTGTACGTATAATTTTATCAAGTGTGTAAATGAACTGTAATTTTTTGTATGAAAATTGTTTTCACAAATTTGATACATTTACACGCGCTTTTCAGTGTGTAAACCCTGTAAAATCAAAAAATGCAACCATGTGCGCACGACAGCTGTTCACCGTTTGTGATTTATATTTTTATTACTTGGCGCAGATTTTGAGAAAACCAACAAAATGTTCGAAATTCATGCAATTTCATGTATAATTTGTTGTGTTTTAGATAATTGAAACGAAGTGCAAGCGAAGTAGGGTCAATCCATCACATAGATGGACAGGAGTGGTTGCGGTTGTAATTTGTTGACAAATAATGACCTGATCGATAAATTTATCAAATAAGGTGCGTTCATATAACAGTGTGTGTAAACAGCTACAAATTTACACTTTATAAATTTATATGCTTAAATGAATCCACTTAATGTGAACCCTGGTTCATTATACTACTTTAGATAATTTTAATGCGGTTATTTTATTAGTTTTTTATTTTATTACTCTATTAACCAGCCAAGGACTATTATATATATACACAAAAATACATGTGGGCCCTTAAATATGTACATAGATGTGCATATGTATGTATCAATATTAGGGCTTAGCCTGGGCGTAGAATTTATATGTAATTGGTTAAAAATGAGCTTAAACAGTTAAAATTATTCAACATTTTTAATGGGCCTACTCGATTTAAAAAAAAAAATAATGCTTAAAATTGAAATTTACTTAGTCTAAAATCGTAAAAGACGACCAAAATTTGCGGAATGTAATTTTTTAACTCAATCCCCGTTCATTGTAGTTAAGCAATATAAAATAGTGCATTTCGTTTTTAGATTTTTAAATTGAATTTGAAAAATAATACGAAAGAATTTTTTTTCAATTTCTAACTCTATATTTAATTTCGATGGCACAACCAACAGCTACTAAAACACCTTAAAAAAAATGCACAAAAAAAAATTCTAAAACCCTACTCCCCCCTTAAAAAATGGTTTGTTTTATCGTTGGACCTTCCCTATTTGATTTTCAAAATTGAGTGGACCACCTAAAAATGTCGAAGAAGACAATTTGTTTTCCTTTGTTGTAAAGTACAAAATCTACTCCCATCCCAAGCGCAACCAATTTAGTTTTCAAAACACGAGATCAAAAGTTTGTCACTACAAAAAAAATTAATTTCCGTCATTGCATTTCATTTCGTGTGTTTATTTTGCCTTTATCGTTGCCAATTTCGCCGTTACCTTAGCGTCATCTGCTACCAAAATGTATATTACTTTTTTTTTGATTGCTCCTTGTTGTTGTAGCTAGGATATGTATTTTTGTATGTAGTTTTATATTTCTATTCCATTTATTTACTTAGAAATCGTGTACTTCAATTTTCTTCATTCAACATTTCATATCGCTGACAGCATTGCAGTAGTTGACGGCTGCATGACATGTATTGACAATTTTTTCTTGTTGTTTTTTTTTTCGGGATATCATTGCCCCACCCGCTTTTTACTTGGTTACACCGCCTTCCATAAAGCAACTTCCTGCAACAACCTTTCATAATTTGCGCATTCGGTACGACTTCAATACGTGTTTTACATATAAAAGTGAAGTCATATTTCATATATATATACATTTGCATATATATATTCATTCATATAATCTATGTACATCACTTTTCACTTCAGCCTCTCTACTTCGTTTGTCCGCTTATTCGTACTTCCAGTCGTTCTGCTTGAGAATTTCTGTAAATTTGAAATTATTCACAGTTGGTTGAGTGGATAATGTCGCCAAGCGTCCCCTAAAGTGGTTGACAGCAGAACTATTTGCGTTGGCATTGGTAAAATGCCAACTCAACGACGAAGGGCTTTAATTTCTTTTTGATAATAAAAAAAAAAAACTTTTCTCAATAGCCGCGCCCGTTGCGTTGTATATGCTATCGCTTTGTATGTATGGAATTTCCCATCAAATGCATTTTTTGTTAGACAATTGTTCCACGCCCCAGGGGCCAATTACGTAAGGTATGAATGTATGTTAGGATGATACTTGAAATTGTTCTAGATGTTCATATATTTTCACACAAATGTACATACACTAACATATATACATAAGGGTCGGCTGAATTAAAAAAAAAAAAGAAAAAATAAAGAATTTTGTTCAACCTTCTGTGGTGGTGGCGAGTTTTAAATACCTAAATAATAACTCGAACTAAAAAAAAATTTTAAAGGAAAGCGCTTTTAATTCCTTAACTTTTTGCTTGCATTAAAAAATTAATAGATAAAATTTCAACTTCTGACTTTCTATTTCGGGCGAACACCCAACAAATTCTAGATTAGAAAAAATAAAAAAAAATAAAAATCTTAAATATTAAAAAAACTTGATTTCATTACTTTTGATTACTTAAAATTTTTTTTTGATTACTTTTGATTTTTTTCAGTATTGTTAATGTGTATATTTATGTGCTTCTACAACAATACTGAAAAAAAAACCAAAAAAATAATCCGAAAAAATCAAATTTAATCAAAAATATTGTTTTGATTACTTTTGATTATTTTCTATTTTTTCATATTTTTTTGATTATTTTTGAGTTTTTTTTTGATTATTTTTGATTTTTTTCAGCATTGTTAATGTGTATATATATGTGCTTCTACAACACTACTGTAAAAAGTCAAAAATAATCAACAAAAAAAAATCAAAAATAATCAAAAGCAATAAAAAAAATATTTTTTTTTAATAATCGTAACAAATTATAAATTTTTTTGATTACTTTTTTAATTAATTCGAAAATAAGCATTAAAAATTGAAAATAATATGAAATTATTATTCCAACCGGTAATCATTACGATTAGTAATCATTATTCAACAAGTCTAGGTAAAATGCATGGAAATATGAGTTTAACTGACAGAGAAAATTATTGTACTCGACATTTACAGTTATGAATACTTTATAAAGTAGGAGAAAAAATTCCACACACCCTAATGTATATATGTACATACAGTCATGTGAATTTAAATCCATCCATATGTATGTATGTTAGTATGTATGAGAAAGAATAATTTTCGGTTAGCGAACTCTGCCATTAAGTAGATTATGCTTTACGGGCCAGTAGAGATTTAGCAAACGTCAGTACATCGGAAGATATGCCTTTGCTATAGCAACAAATACCTACATAAGCGGTATTTACATAATGAAATAGCACAAAAGGAACAAAAACAAAGGTGACTAAACAGAATGGCTTCGCAGGAAATGATAAAGCCGTGCCACATGTTCAGCGTAAATGAAAGGGGGAGGCATTGTTTCATGAAAGGTCTAGATCCATACAGTAAAATGTACTAATTATTTTGAATTCGCAAGTTAAAACCACACAGTGCCGTAGAGAAAAAACACCGTCGTCGATTTTTTATATGGCCAGAGGCCATATTCAGAATTGGGATGCTGTCGACTGATATGAAGAATTCGAAAAAAATTATTTTAGAAAATTCAACGAATGACGAAAGGTTTCAAGACTCGACTATGAAGGTGGTATAGATTGCAGTGGCGACTAAACTAAGTCCATGACGCGATTCACATTGTTGTTGTCTTCTAACGGAAGTCAAAGGAAACGCGCAGTTTTAAAAGGATTGGACCAGACTGATATTGGTGTTAGAAGAGTAGTTTTAAATGAACAGTAAAAGAGATGCTTAGTATCATGAGGGGACATACCACATGCAGGGCACGTATTTGGTATGGTGGGTTCAGATGTCGAGATCTGCGGGATCTTTTTACCAACTCGTTTCGGAGGTCATTTAGAGCAAGACTATGGTAACTCGGATCTAACGGTAGGCGGAGCTTCATCCAATAGATGTCGACTTGGATGACTAGATTTATGACAGTTCAGAAGAAACTGTCTACTCAAGAGTTCCGCGTGCTCTTGAACATTGAGCAATTTAGCGTCTTGATGTAGGTGTGACCCGTATGACATAAGCAGATATCCCGTGGCAGTTCTGATGACGGTATCTTGGCAGACTTGCAACTTCCGCCAGTTGGTTTGAGCGAGGTTGGTCGCCCATATGGGCGCCGCGTAATCAATAACCGGTCGGCCAATAGCCTTATATGTAGCTAGCAAAGTTTTTTTATCTTTCTCCAAGTAATGTTGGCCAGTGACTTGAGAATCTTGTTGCGGCTCTGTAACTTTGAGGCTATTCCGGTGGCATGACTAGCGAAGGTGAGTCTTTTGTCCAACGTCACACCCAGGATATTAAGGTGATCGACAGTAGGTAGAGGTACTCCATCCACGTAGACGTTTAACACTTATCCCATCTGCGCATTCAACGTCGTAAAAAGAGTCGCCGTCGATTAAGTCGGAGACAGGGTCAAATTTCGCTCGGTGGTCTCGGAGGTAACAGTTAATCCCCGTACAGAGTTCGTCAATGGAGGGGCCCTTACCCAAAGCCATAATCGTGCCGCAGTCAGCATAGGAAACAATGGAGACTTTAAGAGAAATTAAGCAAAAGTGGGGATAGGACACCACCCTACGGTAACGCTGGTTTGATTCCTCGTGGTCTGGATTTCATGTTCCTAAACTTAATTGACGCCTGCCGACCGTTGAGATAGTAAGCGGCCCACCTTTTTAGGCTGGCAGGAAGCGGTGTCTCTTCCAGCTCTCTTAGAAGCGTGGCGTGATTGACCGTGTCGAAAGCCTAATGTTTGGAGGATGTTGCCTGAGACCATATATTATCTGTGTTGTTATAGTGTTCAAAGTGGATGTTGCGCTGTGTGTCTTGCGGAAGCCATGTTGGTGTCTGCCCAAGTGCAGGTAGGTTTGCTGCGTAATGCGAGAGCAGAGTGTGCTCCAAAAGCTTCGCAACCGGAGAAATCAGAGATATCGGACAATATGATTCTCCTTGGTTCGCCGGATTCAAATATTTTAGGTGGGGAGTCACAATCGTTTGTTTCCAAATCTCTGGAATAAGGAAAATGGTTAGCGAGAGGTTAAAGAGAGCCGCTAAATAACTCTGCCCCTCTTGTTTCAACATCTTCGTGGCAATACCGTCGGGTCCGATTGGTCTTGAGGGATTGGCTTTCATTATGGCTTCCTTGGCGTCGGCGCCGGTGACGGCCCTATAAGCAGGTGGATGCATTATAAACTGTCGGCAAAAGGAGTTAGCGCATCACCTGGGGTCCGATTTCACGTCTCACTATTAACCTCCTACTTTATGATTTAATAATTTCATGGCAGAAATATACTCAGAGGGTTGTAGTCCATACTTTTCTAAACCACTTTGTTTTTATTTGTACCACTTGCAACTGAGCTTTTCGGTTTGGTGGACAAACATACAATTTTCCTAAAGGTTATTTGGCACTTTTGAATAAGAAAGGTAGGACAACCCGGCAACTCTATGGCGCCACTCAAATCATTTCAGAGACAGTCTGGCTAGTGACGAAGCTGCTAGTACAGAAATGTCCCCTGAACCTGTAGGTATTTTGTTTGCCGTTAATACAACAACAACAAGTGCGAAGTGAGAGTCCAAATATTGCGTGTCCAGGATAATAAAGTGGTGCATACTTTGGACTTAAGAAAAGTGCTGCCTCAAAGAACCAAGATCGCGCTTCATAAGTACCGCATCATCGCGGCTCTGATGTGATGCCTCGAAATGATGAACTCTTTCAAAAGCAGATGAGACCATTATTAGATTATTCGAGAGAAAAGTGACGGATAAGCTTTAAAACTTTCCGTAAAGTGGCCAGATTTTCATTAAAGTGTCTCCAGTTGTTGTCAGTACTCGCTACGAATGGACGACTTGTGTATTTTTTAAACAACTTTCAAGCTTGCGGAAAGCAATCAGCTCAGAGACAGCATGGTATTCATGTCGGCCGTTGATAGAGCAATAACCGGATCAAATCATAATTTTAGTGATTTAGCAAGCCCTTCAGCTTTGAGACAAAATTCTAGTAACAAGCTACTGACCTTCAAAGAAAAGGAGTTTTAAATGAGTCTCAATATTTGATGAAGCGATTACCGTAATTCTATACATATGTATACTTATATAAACCCTGAAAAAAATTTTGCGATTCATCTCTAAAGAGAGTTGCTCGCGAGTAATACCTTTGGTCCACAGTGGGCTATAATATAATATACAGCTATGTTCAATATAATAGTAGCGAAATTAAGTGGATATCGTTCTACAATATAAGAAGAAGCTGTGATTTTAATAATTTTCATTTAAACTATATCGAATTTCATAACAAAAACCACATAAAAAGAAATTTCAAAGTTTACACAAAGTTCAGGAAAGCTAATTAAACTTTAAAACATGCCCATCAAAGGCTACAAACTTTTTTGGAAGAGTACGCAGTTTTGTAGACCAATCTAACTTGTAACTGCGTACTCAAAATTTTTTTTAAATTCTGATCGAAAATATTGAAATTTGGCTGTAAATTTTTAAAAGTTGAATTAACTTTCCTGAGCTTTGTGTAAACTTTGAAATTTTTATTTATGTGGTTTCTGTTATGAAATTCGATTTATTTTAAATGAAAATTATTAAAAACACAGTTTTTTTTGATTTTGTCGAATGATATCAAATTTCATTTCACTACTATTTATTGAACACAACTGTATATGAGTTCAAGAGTGACAACAGAAATGATTTCTACAAAGGTTTTTGGAATAATTCGAAAAATGTATTGGATTATGACTGGCATTTTTATGGCAACAAGGGCTTTTGTTTTCTTTTGAAATATTGTAAAAGGATAAAACGTGCATGAAAGCTGATAAGCAACAACGTTTGTAGGTAACTAAAGCATGGAAGCATGGTTCTTTATCAGAAGAGTAGAAAACTCGTTTAATTATTTTGCTTTGTTAAGCTGTTGTAGATCGAATTTTCCAACGCGTAATTTCCTATACGAAAAAGGTTCCATCAAAGTTTTTTTTAATTATAAAAAATTATATTAGAATGATCATTCATGATTGCAGCAGCAAATTTTGTTGTTGTTCCTTGTTTTTGTGTGTTTTCCTTTTGTCGCTCAATCAGTTAAGACGGCTGGCTGGCTCGCCGATATGTGTTATTCATTGAAATCTTTGTTAATGCAATCGTGACAGCAACATTAAACATATTGTAGGGATGCATGTCTGTATGTTATGCACAGCAAAAAAGTATGTGAGCGCTTAAGTGAAGTAAATAATATGACGGTCGCGCTGTTAACCCCGTTTTCCCATAAGGCATGCAAATCTTATAATAAGTTAATTATTATTATTAATAACGTCCTATTATAAAGTCTCATGTGAACCTCACTAAAGCTGAAAACCTATCAACGATACTAACGATGTACAGAATGTAGTTTTTTTGATAATCCTTTCTTTGCTTTTATAATATTTATACAGAGTAGTTAGGTTTTTTTAAGGTGAAAGTTATTTAATTTTTGTTTAAACGTAATTTCATTACAAAATACCGCATAAAATAAATATTTTACACTAAAAAACAAAAGAGAGTTATCCTAAAGCTGTTATTCAAATATTTAAATCTAACTTCTAGAATTTATGCGAAATTATTCTAAACTAAACTTGAGTAGTCTAGATTTTTGCATCAAAATCATTTGTCACTTCTTCGGTGTCTAGTTCAAATCTTCTGTAAACACTCTTGAGGGCTTAGCCATTCAGTGTTTCTTAGCCATCGAGTTTAGCAAAATGAAGAGTTGACTTTAACGCTAGCTCAGAGCTGCCAGTGCAGTTATTGGGCGACATTCGGCATCCATTTAACTACATTACCTTTTCCATTAAGCATATTTTAGGACAATACCTTTCTTTTTATCGGATGTGCCAGATGTGTCGCCGGAGTAGGATCAGAACACGTAGATGTGGCTGTGGAATACAAAATATATACACATTGAGGGTAAATCAACCGCAAAATTTGTATTTGAATAGTCTTTCAACGAACTTTTTTACTCACCTGCACTAGTTACCAGGGATCCATAGACATGGATCGAGATGGATATAGAGTAACATACGATAAACTGATTAAAATTTTTAATATTTATTCAGCTGGATATTTGTTTTGTGTAAAACTTTCCTCCAAATTTGATACAGACCTGTTAAATTCAATTAGTAATCAATTAATTATAAGGCCTTTTTTTAATTGCTAATAATAATTTCAATTGTTTTTCAAGAAAGGGCAATTATTAATTGATTAAAATTATAAAAAATCCAAAAGAATAAAAAAAAAATTTTAAATAATCAGAAAAAATCAAAAATATAAAAAAAGTTGTTTTGATTATTTTAGATTTTTAAAAATTTTTTTGTTCTTATTTTTGATTATTTTTGATTTTTGTTATGTGCTTCTACAACAATATTGAAAAAAATAAAATAAAAATTAAATCAAACAAAATCAAAAATAATCATAAGTAATCAAAACAGCTTTTTTGATTATTTTTGCTTTTTTTTAATAATTGTGAAAATCATGATTTTTATTGATTATTTTTTTAATTAATTGGAAAATAATTTTTAAAAATGGAAAGTAATGGTACTCAATCATTAAATGGATTATCAAGACACAGGTCTGAAATTTTGTTAGTTAACATATCAAACTACGAAAATCCCTGAACAGACTCAAATTACTGACAGTGCGTACATATATGTACATATCCATATATAGAGAGCGAAGAGAGCACTGAGCTTAATACCTTGGAAATTCTGAGCCTCCTTTTTGATTCAAAGTAATGAGCCCTATATAAGTTACATAATTTTTTCTTGGGTAGTGTTTACCTCTGCATTAACGCAGAATGCGAATAAGATTCTCAAGCCAATATCTTTTCATATCTTATAACACTTATGTGCGTATGTATGTAAGTGCGGCTATGCATTTGCTCATGAATAACCATCTGTCGGCATTCAATTGAAATAAAGTTGATTGCTGAATGGGACGAAAGAACCGGACACACAAGTACCTACTGAACTTACTTTGGACACTTTGTACTACTATGGACTTTGTACGCAGCTCGCATGTTTAATTGTCGTACTAACTGGTATCCAGGCTATTCAAATGGGAATAAAATATGCAAAAGGATAACCGTTTCATATGCAAATGAGATGCTGATGGTCCTACACGTTAGCCATTGTGCCTTTTAATACCTTCTGTTGTGTATGTCCTTCTTGAATAAATTAATACGAAAAAAAGAATTAACAACTTTCTAACAAATATCACAAGATATGTGCCAAAAACACTCCATATCGGTCATTAAACTATATGGCGTGTGAATGTAGATAACAATAAAATGAAAAAAAAAAATAAAAAATTGTTCTAAAGAACAGCCACGCCTCGCCAGCAGCTGTGAAAACCGTTATGCAAATGCTTCCAATGACGCCAAGGGTGGCTAACTAAAACTGCGAACCAAGCCAGTTATTATCAAAAGGAGTAAGTGTTTCCCATAGTGTTCCGTGTTATAGTAGCTCAAGTTTGGTCCATATCAATGGAAATCTGAGTGTAACCCGGGGTTATGATAGACCAAGTACATACATTATTTTGGTAGGATCCCTTCACAAAATTTATAAACACAAGGTGCACACGAGAACGAATGCGAAGTAATCTCCCGTCCCCAAATCCGCAAATATAGGTAGTGGATATCGGTTAAACACGTCTGGAATACTAAGCACTTTGAATTTATGGTTCCACCAGCACCATCACCATCTAACGGCTTTCAACATAGCTCGCCAACTGGTGCCAAATGCAGACGCCACAGCATGGCAAACATGGCCTGCATTTTATTTCATTGAGCTCTGTCGATGTTTCTTGCCGTCGACAATGTGTAGAGGTCCATAAATCTTTCGAAGAACTTTTCTCTGGAATACTCTCAGAGAAGCCAAATCAGAGGTTGTCAGTGTCCAACCTTTTGCACGACACAGAAGGACGGGTACGATAAGTGGAAAGGGATTATTGAGTAAACAATTTTTACGACTCGAGGTCAGATCCCCAGCGAATAGCTTAGGTCGTAATCAACGAATCTCTAAGTACGATAATAACTGTTACTACCAAAGTACTAGTATCAACTCACTGATTTGTTATATTTACTACTTATTTATCTTTCATCAAACTATTAGTAGAACGAGGGATTGCTTATAGACGTTGACTGGGTTACTTCTTCACGTCTAGTGGTAAAATGGATTGATGAGGCAATTGGCGGCTTTTGCAAAAGTGCAACCTGGATGCCACTCCAATTGAGAAAACAGGGTCAGGCTGTTCTGCAACAGTTGGGCCTCCCAAGAGCTGAGAAGGAAGCTCTAGTACACTGGCTCATCCTTGATTAGTATTCAGTTCAACTTAGAAAATTTCTTAAAATGCATTTAGTCCTGCTGGTAGAAACTAAGAATATCTGCAGCTTAATTTTTCAAGGGAGTTGTTGTTGTTATTAACAATGTTTTTCAGTGCCTAATGATCACCATCGCTCTAAGAATCGTCATTATCTAAGCTTTATGGGGGTGAGTAGTTTTTTCTTAAGAAAAATGTATTATTTTACTTGGTTTGGCTCAGGCTCTGGACGACCGTCTTGCGCAAAAGTTTTATAAATTATTTTTCTATATGGAACGTGGGGTGCAGGACACCTGTTACCCTGATATGTATTAATTGAGAGCGAGCACTTGTGGCTCCGGGGTATAAGCGCGGAATTGACCTCCTCATTTTCGCTGTGAAAAGCCCCGACTTGGGATTGAAAAGCATAAACTATATCTTTGGAATATTTCATAAGCTGGTTGCGAACTACTATAGCGTGCAATGAAAATTAAATAAACAAAAGAAATAATTAGAGCTTATGTCGCTTAAACAGTCATCAAGCTCTTCTAAAGGAAGTACAAGGAAACGGGGAGTTTTAAAAGAATTGGACCAGAGTGATATTGGTGTTCGAAGAGTAGGTTCAATTAAACAGATAAAGAGAGGTTTCCTATCAAGTATTTGGTATGGTGGGTTTCTGTTTGGAAAAGTAAAAGTTTAATCTGTTAAAATATCCAGAACGAACTTGTGCGAGCATGACTCCGGTCTCCCGCGGAAGGACGCGCTCTCTTTCAGCTTTTTCAGGTGATTTGATATTAATAACAGGTTTCACAGGCTGATCTCTGAATGATATGTCTACCGCCTAGGTATGGAGGTCGTCTAGAGCCCGCCTATGATTACGCAGATCACCCGGCAAAATAATATGGTGCCGCGTGTCATGATAGTGCTTACGGAGATGTTTCCTTATGGCTCTAGGAGGCGAAGCTTCATCCAATAGATGTCGGGTTCAATGACTATGTTCGTGGCGGTTCACACTATCTGCTCAACAGTTCAGCGTGCTCACGAACATTGAACATTTTAGTCTCTTGTTTGAGGTGAGACTCAGATGATATAAGAAGACACCCGTGACAGTTCTGCTGGTAGTGATTTGGGAAGTTAAAGGTGGTACTCAAAGCAGTTCAAATCAAGCATAAGATGATGACTGTAGCTTTCGCTTTGCAGTTGCGAAAGCAATTATTTATCGCCGTGGCTTCCTTTTAGTCGGTAGCTCATGTTCCCTATCCGGCAGTCGCTCTACAAAGGATTCGCGGACAAAACCTCTGATGTTCCTCACACCATTTAATTGATTTGCTATGGCGATCTTTCATCTGTAGTAGACATCTGCAAACATTTGCGCTTATTTTTTATCGTTCGGAAATTAAACTGTGAAGTAAATAGTTGACGCCGACAGCCAAAACAGTTGTCGTATAAACAACCCTTCCGTTGCAAACTACTAACGAAGCGAAACTGCGGAAATGATTGTTGTTGCTACAGCTTATCAGCAGCCTGAAGGTGAACATGTGCGAATTTCCGTAACTAATGCGTGCCACAACATATCACAGCCAAGAACATTCCGGCTTTGGTAGTAAATTTGGTACGAAGTTGCGAAGTGTACTGCGCGTTCTTTAGATTTACTCCCGAATTTTGACGAGTTTGATAATTCCTTAAATAGTTACACCCGAATTCGCTCTCTTGAAAGTTAAATAAAGAAAAACTAGCCAATACTTTTTCTTGTGAACTAAAGGAATACCTACTAACTAACGCCACAAATCACAACCGACGCAATAACAAAGAAAAGGCAAAAAGAGGAAGAGAGAGATTTGTAGATTCTTCAAGTGACGTAACTCACACACGCCAAAAACTAGAAAATATTAACTACAAGCAAGTGTGGATAACATTTAGACTAAAGTTTAGTGTTGTTCGATATTGTATAACATTTGCCATTTTCTGTACAGAAAGACATTACAGCATCGGTATGCATAATTACTACATCCAATAATCTCTAACCTAATTTTTTTAGAATTAGAATGCGTCACCAGTTCCAAAAACACTTTTTCCTATTTTTAAAAAAAAAAACGAAAAAGTTTCAAGAAACTTCTAGCTTTTCAGGGTTAGTAAATAGCGCAGTTGCCGTGATGTAGTGAGTATGTGCTGGCTCATAATATCGAAGTTACTCTGCTCAAATCCCTTCCCTCAAACTATTGACAGTCTAGACTACACCAAGTAAAAAAAAAAGGGCGTGAATACCAAGTACTCGTGGCGCTTGATGTGTAAACATTTGTATCCTGAACATAAATTTAAATAAACTCGCCCCGTAGATGAATTTCAAGCACAAAACTTTAATTTATTTTAGTTATTAGTACTTCTTTCTTGACCTTCTTTCCTTCTCTTCTATGATATTCCTCTACTTTAATATATTTTAATTTTATTTACTTTTCTCTTCTTTCGAAAGTCTCTATTCTTAATTTCGTTGTTGGTTTTACGGTCTGTTCATTTTACATATTTTGTAAGTATAACGAGCTCAAGACCAGTTGATAATAATTCTTAGTTAATTATTATTATTTTTGATTAGAGGAAAAATTGAAAGCAACAAACATATACAGGCTATAGTTATAGTACTATTTCGAAAACAGCCACGATTTCTCGTCAGACTAATTCGTATAGTTTTGCTATTTTCAGAGGATCTTGTGGAGATCGAACCCACTCACTCTGATTGCCAGCGCAGCCGCCTAACCCATAGGCTATGCTGCGTGTAGTTTTGCAAGCTGCTTAATTCACGTTTTCCTCTAATTGTTGTTTGTTATCTTGCCAACGGTGTACACAATATTTTAGACATTCTGTCTATATGTAAATCGTGCATGTTGGACTTTGTTTGTGTACATTCTTCTTTCTATTTTTAGAAGATAGTTATTGTACATAACCGCGTGCTCCGGTATAAATGTATTTTGTTGTTGGTTTTACGGTCTGTTCATTTTACATATTTTGTAAGTATAACGAGCTCAAGACCAGTTGATAATAATTCTTAGTTAATTATTATTATTTTTGATTAGAGGAAAAATTGAAAGCAACAAACATATACAGGCTATAGTTATAGTACTATTAGGGTTAGGCGGCTGCGCTGGCAATCAGAGTGAGTGGGTTCGATCTCCACAAGATCCTCTGAAAATAGCAAAACTATACGAATTAGTCTGACGAGAAATCGTGGCTGTTTTCGAAATAGTACTATAACTATAGCCTGTATATGTTTGTTGCTTTCAATTTTTCCTCTAATCAAAAATAATAATAATTAACTAAGAATTATTATCAACTGGTCTTGAGCTCGTTATACTTACAAAATATTCTTAATTTCTTTCATTGGATTATAATCAATTGTGTTTTTCGTGCTTCCTTCCCTTGCCTTTCTTTCCCTTTCTTTCTTTAATTTCCTTTCATTTCCTGTCCTTTCATTTCCTTTTCTTTACTTTCCTCTCCTTTCCTTTCCTTTACTTTCCTTTTCTTTCCTTTTCTTTCCTTTCCCGTCCTTTCCCTTCTTTTCCTTCCCGCTTTCATAGTTCCCTTGCCGTTGTCGTAGTTTCTTTTAATTAATTTAATTTTATTTTGTTTTATTTTATTATATTTTATTTTCTTTTATTTTATAAATTTTTTTTATTTATTTTATTTTATATTATATTAGTTAATTTTTTTTGCTTTTCGTTCTATAACTATAACCACAAAAACTACACAAACATAAACAAACTAAGTACCGTCTTGAGTATTCTGAGCTAAATTAAATTTAACGTGCATAACAACAAATTTTGTTTTATGATAAACGCAGTTGCCTTCGTCTTTTGCCGATTTATAGCATTCATCGTGCTTAGGCACGATTACCGAATAATAACAATCAGCACTTACATACACACACACCCACATAAGCACAAAGCACTCAAACAAGATTTCTGTATACAAGGCACAGCCAGGAGCACTGTTACAAGCAGCGACAGAGGCACGATTACAGGCAGCGACGCTTAACTTTGCTGGCCTGCTCTACTGAGCTCAAATATGTTTACACGTCAAAAATTGTTTAATTATATTGATATTGTTTTTGAATGTAGGAAAAAAATACTGTAAATATCAATATAATTGTCAGAAAAAAAGCTTTTGTTATTTGGTTTTCCTCAGTTCTCACACTGATCACTGCATGGGCATTTCGCTAGCCTCATACTTTTTTTTTTTTTTTTTTTTTTTTTTTTTTGGCGCGATATACAACAGGTATATCATCATAAACCTCCTAAGAGATTTTTGCGCCAAGCTTCTCTTCCAATTTGTGGTGTGCCGATTTGAATTTTCCCTACAAATTGGTGGGACCTACAGTTTTTTGCCGACTCCGAACGGCATCTACAAAGGAGACGAATTTTTTCTGAGAAGCCTGTCATGGCAGAAATACACTCGGAGAGTTTGCCAAACCACTGCCGAGGGGCGACCCCGTTTTGAAAAACTTTTTTCAAATCACTTTTGATGTTACCTGTACCAGGGCTCGAACCATGGACCTTCGGTGTGGTAGGCCGGCAACACTACCTCCACACCACGGCGGCCGCTAGCCTCATACACACACACAAAAAACCACATATCCGCCTCTATGGTGATGTAAGGGCAGATATAATTGCAGCAAGATGTTGCGATCCCATCTTTTTTTTAATTATTTTTCGTTTGTTTTTCTGCTATAGATTATTTATTATTTTTCATATTTACCACACAACCAAAATTAACAACAAAAAAAAAAACAATATAATAATAATCCGCAGGAGATGAACTAAATTCTGAGAGATATGTACGTGGGTACATGCTGCGTTTTATGGCAAGATTTATTTGTGCCAGAGTTGCTCTTATGTAATATATATGTAAACATACATATATATATTTGCTTCATAGGTATTCAACACATTTTACTTATTAATCCAACTGTGCGTGAAAATGCTTCTTATCAACGCGGCGATGCATGAATCTCAGATGTACGAGTATTGCAGCAATGCCACATGTAGCTGGGAGTATTTATGTGAAATATTCTGTTCGTGCATCTAATTTTATTAATTGCAACTTGTTTGGAATTCATGCATGTAGATACCATTAAATAAAATGCTAGTTTCTTTATATATCTCTGGTTACCCAACTAGCACCTAAGTAATAGTAACGGATACGGGGACCTTGAGTGTGTAACGATCACGTAACTGCCACAAAATGTATGACTTCGATGAATATATAACTAAATTTGAGAAATTCGCAATCGCTGTGAGGCAGTTTCGCCTAACTGGTTATTTTGAAATTATTTAGATGTTAAGTAACAAAAACTTTAAAGTGAGAAATGACGATAGCAGTGACCAGCTCATGTTACTTAAATGCTACTTTGAAGTTACAGCTACTTTTAAGTAGCTGTAATGATTTATATTACGTTTTGGCGTCCTCAGTTGCAGATGTAACCATAAGATGCCAGCGGAAACTTTAAACTTGAAATTTTTTGGTAGTAATAACTTTGCCACTACTTTAAAGTGACACTATAATGACATTTGGTTTTTTAAAGTAAATATATCTTTAAGTTAAATAGTTATAGTTGCCGATACTATTTTCAAGTATTGATTACTTTAAAGTTGTGCTTTTTGAAGAAGAAGAAGTTAAAAGGAGGGGTTTCTGCTTAAAGTTCCCTGAAAGTCGCAGTTGCCATGCTGCTACATCATTGCTACGTAGCCATATCGTCAACAGATGGTTGCCGGATTTCTTTAAGGATTTTCGCGGAACGCGCCAGCTACCAATTCCTTTTATGTACCCGTGAGTAGTGGCTCAATACTTTGAAGTCACAAAAATGTTCGCAGTTCCGTTTCAGCGACTATTTGTGCTAGTTGGGTATAAGAAATAACCGCAAAAATCCTATTGTTTTATTTTGGCTCATTACATTTATATCGGGGTTCGCACACACTCCGACTATACTATGCTTAGTCTAAAATACGTAAAAAAGGCCACAGAGCTTTGAGAGGTCTCCAACTTGTTACGTTCATGGCCCACTCTCAATAAAGAAAAATTTTGAGCCATCCGTTAAACCTGGTATGCCAAATTTCTGATTGATTTCACGATATTCACAGGAAAGATTATTGTATAATTTGACTATCATAGGTCATATTTTTGACATCTTGTTCGGTCACATTGAGGAGAGCGTACCTCTTAACCAGTAAGTACAAGGTGGCGCAAAAGTAAGCTTCCGATGTTCAGCATATCGGTTGTGGCACGTGCAGTGTGTGCTGTTGCACCGTCTTGTTGGAACCACATGTTTTCCAATCCCAATTCATCAAGTTGCGGCAAAAAGAACTCGTTGATCATTGCTCTGTAGCGCTCACCATTCACAGTAACCGTTTGGCCCCGACCGATTATTGGTCAAATAAATAGTCAGCAATATTCCGCGTTCTGGAGCTGTGTAGCGTAACATTGTTTATTAACGTGTATTTCGCATGTGTTTACTACACAAATGTCAAAACAGAACTGACTTTAGGGGCCAATCGCAAAATTTATAGCAATTTCTGATAGGAGGATTACTTTTGCGCCACCCTGTACAACCGGTACAGAAGGGATTGTCTTCAGAGGCGATTAAAATAATCGTTTCAGAGGGAGTCGCGATTGTATAAGAACATGCTAGTACCGTAGCATGTCGTGTTCATTACATTTTGCGGTTAAAAAAAATAACAACAACTCCTACTTGGAAATTTTTTATTAAAATGCTTATACTTGTCCAGCGCATCAGCTTAAACAACCAAGCCACTACCCCAAATAACCTCTTACAAAACTCCTTCTCTAAAGTAATTTCTGGTCAGTTTTCCTCTGAGCCAAAAGAGGAGATTCAAGGGTTGATTGTCTAATTATTCGACTATTGAAACTATATGAAAACTTATATCTGTCCTTTCTACTAATTTGCATTTAAAATATATAAATATACATAAAAAGAAATTTCAAAGTATACACAAAGTATAAAAAATGGCCATCAAAATCTAAAATTTTTTTTTGCAGAATTTCTCGAAAATTTTTGAGTACTCAGTTTGGTACACCAATCAATTTTAGGGTGTTGAGAGATTTCTTCCATACAACGCATGAAGAAAAATTAATTTTGTATTGAAAAAAATACCCAACATCCTTGACAAAAAAAATCTTCAAAATTCATGGAAAATTATGAGTTACTTCTAACTTGCATATTGTTATGCTAAAATTAAATGATCTATAAAACTGCGTACTCAAAATTTTTCTCAAAACTCTGCCCAAAAATATTGAAATTTTTAAAAGTTTAATTAACTTTCCTGAACTTTGTGTAAACTTTGAAATTTCTTTTTATATGGTTTCTGTTACGGAATTCGCTATATTTTACATGAAAATTATTAAAAGCACAGCTTCTTTTTATTTCGTAGAACAATATCCAATTTAATTTCAATACTATTATATTGAACACAACTGTATGTGCGTCTATCTGCCTTGCTCCTAAGAGAAACACGTTGAATCTAAATTGCTAAACACTTTTACACCGTCTCCTTTCCTTTCTTTTGTTGTTACGCTGTTGTCTTAGTTAATTTTGCTTAGAATTTTGTTGTTTTTTTTAGAAAAATTTAATTGTGGTACAGCGTTATATCTGATCTCAAGGTTATCTTGTATCTCACTTTGAGCAATACAGAGGAAAGGATGAAAATTGAACGGAGGCCGCAGTAATGAAATTAAAAAAACCTGAAAGGTGGTGACGAACGAAATAACAAAGCTAGCAAGCTAACGGGCTATGTGCACACAGGCCAGGAATGGTTTTTTCCTTGTTTTTGCTTGATCACAAGTAGCCAAAGTATTTCTCTGCTTTGTTGTTTTTTGGTGGATGTTTTTAATGTTTATTGCCAATCTCCTTCGGACATTACTACCGATTTTATCTGTCCCATTGTTCCCATTTGAATAATGCTTTTGTTAGTTCTGTTAAAACAATTTTTGAGCATGTTTCATATTACACTAACAAACCTAGTCGAAGTT
The DNA here is from genome assembly GCA_949987695.1 of Merzomyia westermanni. Classification (NCBI taxonomy): domain Eukaryota; kingdom Metazoa; phylum Arthropoda; class Insecta; order Diptera; family Tephritidae; genus Merzomyia; species Merzomyia westermanni. The sequence continues at coordinate 31,921,155 of OX465288.1, forward strand.
GGCCTGCCCAGAAACTGACTTGTTGATATTTGTAAAATTGTTCTCTTTCCTAATCATCTTCCTCTTCATCTGTTACTTCTAATCTCCTGTTGTTGTTGTTGTTGTGGTAACGACAAAAACACTCCCCGAAGGTTTTAGGGAGTGTTGTCGAATTAACAGTCCTTGGCCGGATTTGAACCCGGTACTCCGGTGAAACCTTCTAGGTCATGTCACCCCTCCTTCCGTAAGGAAGGATAAGATGGGTAATAAGAGGTGAGAGGCATTATATCCGTAGATCAACCATCGAGTTGCACGTCATTACCTTTGTGCATATTAGTCGCCTCTTACGACCGGTATGCCTACCTCGGGCATATTTTTAACCCCTAACCCGCAGGGGCGTTCTAATCTCCTCAAATCCCTTACCTATTCGCCCCTCTGCCTTTCTCCTTTCCTCTTCTCCTTCCTGTTGCAATTCGTATTCCTATTCCCCTGTCCAAATTTGTTCCTCTAATGCATCATCCTTTCTCTTCCTCTTCTTATAGATATCCCCCTGCACCCTTCATCATTCATATAAAGGATATCCAAAGCAGTTTTCTGTACCCGGGTTCAGAATGTTACAAATTTTGCCTAAGGCCGGGCTAGATTTTCCTTTTTAAAATAATCGGCCTGCCAAGGAAAGCACAGACAGGGTCTAGCCAGTTTGTTGATGCTTTCTAAGACGGGTCTGCATAGTAGTGTCTATCTAGGCCTTGCTTAGTTTCTTAAAGGCACAGTCGTCTTCAGCTGCTGTTGTTCTGGCCCCATGCAAAATATACGATAAATTGTCTGTAAATTGAGAAGTATACGCTTTCCTCGCCAGAGCCCTGGCAGGTCCCAAGCAAAGTTGTCTATTATAGGGAAAATCTAGCCAATGACCTAGGTGAAGTATAAGAGTTGCGGAGATACACCTATTTCCGCTTGACCTGTACGGAAAGCTGTTGTACAAGCAGACTGCATACCGTTCAGCGTTGGACACGCAAGCACTCTCGCGACCATAACCAGGAATCTGTGTAAAGTACTCAACACCGATCTGCTTTAATGACAACAAATAAAGCATCCTGACAATGTGAGTATCGGCTGCTCTACTTGGAAGATCTATAACTCTCTTTAAGCATAATAACGAGGCAGGCACAGCTTTACCTCACTAGTTAGGGCTCGTTTGAAGGGTTTAACATTTAGATTAAGCGGACAAAACGGTTCGACTTTCTGAACATCTAAAGCAGGACGGCAGTATTGCCCATATAAGTGGGCCATCCGACTTTAAATTTTCCCGAGAATAATAAAAAAGTAAGGTAAAGAAAAAGTAAAAAGTTAACACCTGCCATACCATTTGATTGATTATTAAAAAACCGAGTGGCCACCTCAAAAAGTTGTGTAACTTTTAAATTTTTTTTCATTTAATTTAATTTATTAAATATTGTACTAAATAGAAAAATCTTTGTTTTTCAAACTAACATTTTTTTCAAAACACCGTAATGAATATTGTATACTGCACAATTGTGGCACCTCGTTGTTTATTTAGTAGGCTACAATCTAAAATACAACTATACATCGAAACGTTAGCATTTACGTCGCCTTAGTGCCATGTCTCCCTCTTGCCTAGCCACAAATTAATTCGAAATTCACATAGTAAGTGTAATATTATTTCAGCAAACTCAATGTGACTCACGCAGCCAAACCTGCAAACCCGTAAAACAATTTTTAATTTTATTGGTTTTTCTTTGTCGTCATTGTGCCAGCAGCGTTAAGTGGGTCGTTTGATGAGTTCGAACGTACGACGTTTTTTTGGTCTGTCTGTATTTTTGTCTATCCGTCTGTCGACTGGCAACACTTCCTATTGGGAATGTGATTAATGAGCGCAATTTTATTGCCTGTTACAGTTGAGCTCTTGAGTAGTCACAGCTACAATGTTTCATATTTCATCCAGCTGCCGCTTGTTACGGTGTAGCACAACACATCCCACGGACACGGACGCCAAGTTCAGTAAATATATGTATGTATATGCACGACGGGATGTTACGGGCAGGGCAACATGATACCAGTCAATGTAGTAGATATGGTGGCATTATTATTGGAAAGCATAACGAACCAGTTTCCCAGAAACAAATGCCAAAGTATTTCAAACTAAATGCACAATTTATAATCTTCAAAATACAAACAATAATGAAAGATTAGCATTAAATCGGCAACATGATGACGACGCGGTGACGACTTAAAAAACTAAAAATTATAAAAACAATAAATGTGTGTTTAAATAAAAGGCAAAAGGACAGGAAAGGGACAGGTAGAATGTCGACTTAAATCTAAACAATCGCAGAACTCCAAACCAATTCCTCTGTCACAATGCTTTCCATTTAAAATGCTTCTTCATCAAATAGTAAATTATTATTATGTTGTTGTACTGTAGGTATGTAGTTATGTATTTAGGTGTGTATTTACAATGAACATATTCGCCGAAGGAAACAGCTTAAAATATGCTAGCAATCCGTTTAACGGGTACGTGTCGCCTTATACCTGGATGTGTGTGAGTATGTTTGTATGGCATAGAAATGGAGCTGAAACTCGGTCGTCGCGTAACCAGGTCATTATAAATAAATATTAAGCTGAAAATCGCAACCTATTTCAAATTTGGTTTGCCCTGTATGGCTTGGCCTAAGCTGCCTTGGTCCTATTTAAATGAAATTTAACGCTGCGCTGCGCTGCGCAAACTTTATATTTATACAAATGCCCACTTTAGGGTGCCACATCAAATGGAAATGAATATAGGAAACCTCTAGCGAAAGTCAAAAATAATGCCAAAAATCACGAGAATAATATTTTTCCAATTGCGTAACTACCACAAAATGTACGAATTTGATAAATAAGTCACTTTATTTAAGAATTTCCCAGTAGGTAGTTTCAACCCGTAATAATTACTTTGAAATTATTTAGATTTTAAGTAGCATTACCGGTACTGAGAATGTCGTCTTTACTAGTAAGTCAAAATTTAAAGCTTGGAAGCAGACCTCCAAAATAATGATTGCTAATCCTAATAATCATAATAAACCGGTTTGATTAATTATTTTCTTCAGAAGTCATTTAATGATTGATTATCAATCACTTTTAGTTTTTAATGTTGATTTTCAAATTAATTAAAAAAATAATCCAAAAAGTTATGATTTTTTTCGATAATTAAAAAATAATTAAAAAAGTTGTTTTGATTACTTTTGACTATTTTGGTTTTTTTAAGTATTGTTGTAGAAGCACATAAATATACATATCAACAATACTGAAAAAATCAAAAATAATCAAAAAAAATCAAAAAAACAAATAAAATAATCAAAAAAACCAATAAACAAATAAAATAATCAAAGAAAAGCAAAACAACTTTTGTAGATAATTTTTTATTTTTCGCGTTTTTTTTTGATTTTTGGATTATTTTTTGATTTTTTAATCTTAATCAATTAGTTATTGCCTTTTCTTGAAAAACAATTAAAATAATCATTACCAATTAAAGAAGGCGTCTAATTAATTGATTACTAATTACAAATAAAATTTAACAGGTCTGCTTGGAACTGATAAATGATGAAAGCGGAGATTAACTCATGTTATTTAAATGCAACTTTAAAGTTGCAGCTAGTTACAAGTAGCAGTTATATTTTTCCTGACTTTTTGTGGTGCTCCATTGTCATTTTAAAGTTTTTTAAATATTTTTTTAAACAATTTTTATTTTGTTGCATAATTTCTGCAACTGATTTAATGTAAAAATAAAGCTGTTAAAAAGAGAGATTTGTTCTTTAAGTTTCCTGGAAGTCGTAGTTACCACGCTACTACATCATTGCTACGTAACCATAATGTCAATGGGAACGTTGCCATACGTCTTATAGGAACGTAGCTCGAACGTTGCGGTTACCATCAATTGCTTTCCCATTTTTGAGAGATGTGTTTCTTTTACGTGCTGCTGACTAGTGGCTCAACACGTTAAAGTCACAACAGCCACTATTTATGCTAGTTGGGTTATTTATAAAAATTATCTCATTTTTCTCCTGTGATATTTTTCTTGAAATATTTTTGAATATTTAAATTTTCTTTATTGATGGTGTGCTCTCATATTACTTTTGAAATATTGCCTGATAAACAAACATTTTTTCAAAAAACCTGTGTCCATCCAGATGATCCATTTCAAAAATTGCATACAAAAATCGCTTAGCAATTCGAAAAATTCAAGATTTTGGTAAGAAATTGGGTACCTCTATCTGTCTGTATGTTTGGGCGCGTATCACTCGAAAACTGCAGAATGGAATTGAATGGAACCTTTACCTTTATATTACTAGACGTTTAACTTAAAATTTAAAATATCATTTGGTCCGATAGCTCAACCACTTTAGGAGATATCGACCGATATGTGGACCAAGGTGACCAAAAATGTGTTAGTACAATATATGTAGGTATCAAACGAAAGGATGTAATAAAGTTCCATATATTATCTGATATGGGATATAATAATTAAAGTCGGACTCAGTCTATTATTAGTTCTGAGACGCAGCGAAGCGAGCGGGGCTTACTAGTTTTAAATAAAAAATTATTTATATTTTATAAACGCCAATTCATTGTTACAAAAGACAACTTTTTTTGCAAGCACTTAGCGGCTTGTGAATAAATAAACAAATTGAATTTTTATCGAATCCAAAAAAATATTATGTATCTTCGAATCGGTGCTATCTTTATCCTTTTGTCGTATGTGGTTGTTGTAATTTTTGTTCCCTAAATTGAACCACACAAACCTGAAACGTTTGAAGTACAAGAGATGGTACCAACTAATAACTTTAAAACTATGTCAGTCAAATATATATATAAATGCGAATTTGTTCTTAGGCAAATTTAACTTTTGTGGTCCATCCAAATAAGTAAAACAATTAATATACGATTAAGATAGACATCGACTTGTTATAAGTTTTTCGGTGTCACGACGATACTCAAACGATGCCCTTACAAAAGAGCTTTGATTTAAAGCCACCTCCCCTAGGCTCTACCCTGTTTAAATGGATCTGAATATTGTACACTGGATGAGTCGTCTGACCAGCCCTTTAACTTTCAGCTCAAATTTTTGTTAATCATAAAGATTTTTGTTGTTTAAATGCTTCACCATTTTCTAAAATATTTTTAGCAACGTCCTAGGCGCATCTACTTCTTTTTATTTGGTTAAAAAGTGACACACTCTAATGTACAGAAAGGTTTTTTACAGGACGCGCACTTATTACAGCGCAAAAGCGGGTACATTGCTTTAACAGCTGCGATGGTTTAACACCCGAGGTAAAGGACTAACCAAAGGAAATATTTTAGGAGCTTGAGTTCACAAGGCAACTAAAAGTACTGTCACTATTATTATTAATGGGACAGTTATAAGCATTTGGGACACTAAGGCTCAATTTCAATTCAATTTGTCGGTTAAACTAAGCTTAAACTTGTCGCGCAGTTTTTCAGTCAACTTTAAACGAAGTTTAAACGTAGTTTAAGCGGTCAATTCGGCAGGGTTAAACTCTAGTTAACCTGTCAGCTGTTTGCATATTTGATGGTTTTGGTTGTGAAAAAATAAACTGAACGCAATTAAGAAAGGACGATATTTTTATATTTAATTAAATACTGGATATATCATCTGACGAAAGTGATTATAGTGATGCAGAAATTGGCGAAATGCTAACTATTACAATACTGAGGAGAAGCAATGGCGTTGAATATGTATACAAATATTATCTGTTGCCGTATCTAGATAAAGAAAAAACCAATGTTGCCGTATAAAAAGCAAATATTAAAAGCAGCCTTAAACTCACACTGAAAAACCGCTCTGCAGTTTAACTGGAGTTTAAATTTATGCCGAGTTTAAGCAAACTTAGTTTAAACTGAGCTTAACCAAGGACTGAAAAACCGGGCCTTAGTAGTTAACCTCGCCAAATTTTCTAATACTCCATAACTCTGAAGAAGACCTGTTAAATTTGATTACTAATTAGTAATCAATTAATTAAACGGATTTTTTAATTGGTAATGATTATTTTAATTGTTTTTCAAGAAAATACAATTATTAATGGAATGCGATTAGAAAAAATAAAACAAAATATAGAAAAATAAAAAAAATTTAAAAAAATTCTAAAAATAGTCAATTACTTTTCATTTTTTTTTGGATTATTTTTGATTTTTTTTAGTAATGTTGATGTGAATATTTGTGTGCTTCTACAACAATACTGAAGAAGTTCAAAAAAAATCAAAAGTATCAAAACCGCTTCTTTGATAATTTAAATTTTTTTAAATTTTTTTTAATATTAATGATTTTTTTAATTAATTGGAAAACAATCATTAAATATTGAAAGTAATTGGCAATCAATCATTAAATGGATTCTCAATCAAATAATTAATCAAACCGGTAATCATTACGATTAGTAATCATTATTTAACAGGTCTGCTCTGAAGTTGTGTACATAAGTCTGTGGTCTCTTAAATATCTTCTGATTACTCGCTGTAGGTGGCATGGGATTTGAAACCGTAGCTCTAAGGCAGTCAGTATGTCTGCCTATATCGCGCTTTTACGTACATCCTAGGCGCTACTTGTGGGCCTACTACAAAACAGATATATTAATGGTGACTGCCAGTAAATTCTTCCCGGACTTTTCACTTTTGGATGATCCCGAAGATGCTTTCAGATGCCATAGTTATATCTGGTATTGTTTCTGTTCCGTAGTTAATCACTCGTAGACCCAGCCTGGCTGCTATATACCGGACTAGTTTTCTTCTTGGGCTCGTCGTTGGAAGTTCCCACTTACTTGCTCTTGAGTTAAAGTCCTTTGCAATGATTACCGATGCACATCCTCGATATTATTTAACTTATCTTGAAAGTTTCCTATGATATTGCTGGGTGTAAGGGGTGTTAATGAGGGGTGTTGTAATTGTACGCAAAAGTATTCCCCGTGCTTCTTTTTTGAAGCTAACTTTTTAGAAGGCGATGCAAAGTTTTGATTGTGAATGAAATTTTAAGTTTTATGAGTAGATCGACATTTTTTTAGGATAAAATGGAAATAAAAAATTGTAGCAGAGTAATGTAGTAGAATTTAGACAATATATAGAATTTTTCGGTATTATTTCGGTACCATTTTCAGGAGCATGTTGAAGCTTTTTCGAGAATATTACGGGACTTTTTCGGAATTGTTTTCTTGACTTTTTGGGAACCATTCATGACTATTTCATGATCATTTCTGAATTGTTTTTCGTGTTTTTAAATGTAAATTGTTTGAAAATGCTTTAAAGGCGGGGCATTACTCCCACACGAAAGTTGAAATTTTTAAGTTGTCATATTCAAATTTAGTGAAAGACATACCTTTTTTAGACGATTATTAAGTGAGATTTGGCACGTATGGTTCACTACCACGCCCACTTTGTTATAAATATTTTAAGATTTAATATATTTGTAGAAAACTCAGAAAAATAGCTTTATTTACGATTTCGTTAAGCAAGTTACTTAAAATTAAATATAAGTATAATTTAAGTAAAGTATATAAGTTTGGTAAAATGAGAATTTTGTTCCAATTTAGTTGTTGGCGACTGTATAGAGTGGGGATGCAAGGTACCAACTGTAAGTAAATTTCTTAGTTAAATTTGAAGTATTTGGCATTTCTGCTGCTGGCACACTATTACTCTGTGGATTTAGTTGAATTACAGTTGTTGTTGTTTTCAAGCAATTGTCTATTTGTTTAGCAGGTGTGACCTGCTGCATCGTTCGTTCGCAACAAGCACATTCATTTGTTTAACGCTATAAACTGCTTGCAGACTACTTACATACATACATACATACAAATACTTTCAAGCAACCCTGCAAACGTCTGTCTGCTTATACGCCTGTCCTTTTATCCATCCATACGATTGTTTATTTACTTACACTATCTGCCGTGGCCACCCTAGGTTGCGTGTGTGTAGAGCAATTTGATATTTTCTTTTTGTTGTACGCTCACAAGCCAACGGATTAATTTACAGGGTTTTTGTTTTTTTCATTTGTGCGGGAAAACAAATAACCATACATACTCGTACACTCTATTTGCAGAAACATACATACGTACATATATGTTTGTTTTTAAACTAAGTAGACTAGATGTAGTCTCGCTCGCAACCAGATTAAAACTTGCGTTCAAAAAGTAAACCAACTATCTTTTTCCTATACAGGAAAGTGTTATTTTTAATACGCAAGATGCAGGGCGGCCGCCGTGGTGTGAAGGTAGTGTTGCCGGCCTACCACACCGAAGGTCCATGGTTCGAGCCCTGGTACAGGTGACATCAAAAGTGATTTGAAAAAAGTTTTTCAAAACGGGGTCGCCCCTCGGCAGTGGTTTGGCAAACTCTCCGAGTGTATTTCTGCCATGACAGGCTTCTCAGCAAAAAATTCGTCTCCTTTGTAGATGCCGTTCGGAGTCGGCAAAAAACTGTAGGTCCCACCAATTTGTAGGGAAAATTCAAATCGGCACACCACAAATTGGAAGAGAAGCTTGGCGCAAAAATCTCTTAGGAGGTTTATGATGATATACCTGTTGTATATCGCGCCATAGAGAGAGAGAAGATGCAGGGCTCGAGTAATAGAAGCCAAAACAACTGGTTTTAAAGTTTTTATCTGTTTGTCTGTATGTTTGTTCGCGCATCTCTCAAAAACCGCTGCATAGAATTGCATGTAATTTTCACCGATGTATTGCTAGATGTTCAACAAGTAGTTTAAGATATAGTTTAGCAACCGAAATTATATTATTCTAGCTGTAGAGTGCGAGATCAATATATATTTTATACATACATATGGGGAATTTCACATAGTCCTATATCAGTATATGAACCTAGTAACGTAAAAATTCATATGAATAGTCTTACTTAGAGTGACAGAAGAGGTAACACCTCTTTTAATTTCTGGCTGTCGGTCTGCAGCTTCGTTTGTACGCGCATCATTAAATAAATACCACGTGGAATTGAATGGTTTTTGTACCGATCTATTGCTGGAGGTCTATTTTAAAATATAGAGCACTTTTATTCCTTTTTGTTTTTACTTTATTTCATGCTCATACGAATGCATTTATTATGTACAATTATAGATAAGCGTTATTTAATACAAAAAGGAACGTTTCAAGTGCTCATGAAGTTTGATTAATTTACATTCATTCTTTTCGTTGCTTTCAAATCTTTTCTAGCCAACGAACTTGAATTCTCCGAATTCGCTTTCGTGTTCAAGTCCATGTTGGTCTTCTTCAATAACCTTAAAATTCGTATTCAGACATTCAAGATTTAGGAATGCATACTGTTCTTATTTTTTGGATATGGTCCAGTGATGGGATCATCGTCTCTTCGAATATACTTTAATAATAATAACAAAACCATGGATTACCCACCGACACGAGGAGCCCATCCGCATCACTTTCTGCTTTGCCTTTATTTGTTTCTACTTCTTTCCCTTTCCCCACATTTTTCTAAAACGCTCGAAAGGCTCTGGAAGTCCAAATTCGAAAGAAAGAGGATAATTCATGAATATCATCAGCGATGTTTAGCTCAAGGGCCTCTCAACAGAGACTACTCTATTTGAGGTGGAACACAAGGTGGAGGCATTCTTTGAAAGCAAAGCCTCTGCCTGCATTCTTGGACATTGAATGCACCTTCAAAAATCTCGTTTGGAGGTAATCCAAGATCCCCTTTCTGTTCTAGGGATCAAAGACAATATTGTAAATTGAACAGGGGTATAACCGCCGTCAGTAAACCCGCGGAGAGGGAGTCTTCAGGTTGGCATTTTGTTTCCACTACTCTGGGTGTGTGTTACAGAAAACATGCTTCGTCAACTCAACACAGATGGAATTAAAATGGTTGCCTTAACGAACGACGTAGTACAGTGGGATCATGCAATCTGGATGGGCGGCGCTCAACGTGAATCCTTCAAAGACAGAGCTAGTAACTATTGCTCAATTGGACAGCCTTCGATAGGAACTTCTAGACTATCTTCACTTCGAGAAGGGATTGGAAAGTAGACAAATTCATAAAGAGATTCGAATTTTCTGTTTTCACGGACAAATCCAAAATGGCCAGTGGAGTCGGAGCTGGAAACTTTTGCAGCACTATATCAATTTTCTAATATGCATAACATACAGTGACCCGCGATGTGCGATGAGCTGGCTAGGCGTATATCGGCTCTTGATGTCTCAGAGGCCAAGGAGGTACTTGTACCCATGGGACTTATCAAGGACCGTATTCCTCAGCACTGGCTTAGCGAAACTAATAATCTATAGAAGTCCTGTAGAGTGTCAAGGAGTCTGCCGCCCTCGTACAATGATACACGATCTTCGATCCTTATCAAAATGAATAGTACACACCTTTTCAGCGGTGCTCACTAGGCATTGGATGGACCTGGAAAACAATACCTCGTGCCGCAGTCTAGGAAAGTCCTGCTTCAATCGGCTCTCCAAGCTTAATGTTATTAAGCCCTGGGAGCTCCTAAAATTAATGAACTCAAAGGCATAAATATAGTAAGGCGAGAGTCCCACCATAGTCCTGGAGTCAATTTTCCTAAAATATTTTTCATTGGTGAATTCGCGAGATGTGGTTTCATAGGGAACTGGCCACTCCAATCAACCTTCTAACGCTATGGCAGTTAGCTACAACAGTTAGTACTCGGTCACATCTGGGGTTTGTTCATACTATGGATAAAAATCTAAGCTTTCTGGTACTAATTCGATTTCTTACAGTAAATCTAATTTAAAAGTAGTATTTGTTCTTTCTACATTCCACATCTTTCCACCGCCTGGTACTTTTGCTGTTGTGAATCCAAGAATCTTAAGTCGAACGTGGCAGCACAAACATCAGAACATATTTACTATATATCGTATTTAAGACTCTGGATGTATTTAAAATAGTTTTCAGCACGCTACAGCTTAACGCTCATGGTCACGTAAATTCTATTCATTAGCGAAAGCCGTGAATTAGCACTTTACAATGCTGTAATGGAGTAATGTTTTGGTACCTGGAACTATGCTCTCTCCAAACCTGTACAAATAAACAGACATATAGATCCATAAATATGTATGTGCCTACGTTTGTACATATGAATGGGTGTTGTTGTAAGTATAAACTATCACTTTTAATCGATTTATAAACTTCTTTTGACAGCGGAGTTTGTGTAGTGTTGAACTTCGGGCTATTAGTATCAAACTTTGTACATACGAGTATACTTTGTAGCGAAGGTTGGAGGAATCTCGCAGAGATTTTAATTGTTTTAATATTTGAAGGTAAAAATTAGCAGTCTGGTGATCTTCTATAGTAAACTCTTACACCATTATTAAGGGGGTAGTCTGACAAGAACTATTTATTTATCGCCTTCTCACTTTATTTCACCGACAAACAGATGAGATGAGATTCAGCGGCTACACAAAAGGTACTGGGCTTAAATAGTGATCTAGATAAGTAAAGCAAGTAATAATGGCGCTTGCCGTTCTCCTTTGAATTACGATACGAAGTTTTTTTGATCTGAGTGAATTCTACACAAAAGGCGATCCTACGAATGACGGAGTGGGGAACTCATGGAATAACGAAAACGGTGAACTGATAAATGATGTCAACATAGCGCTAAGATATTGGAGTGAACACAGCGGTCGTGAAGTGCCATCTAAGGAAGATGAAGAGCACCATCCCACAATCAGAGATGATTCAAATACTCACCTCATATTAATAAAATGCCGTGCGAAAATCAATATTTCTATTGAAAAACCATAAATTCTAGAGCGCTTAAGTCCATCAGACTCTAAGCAAAAATTTGGGCGGTGCTTGTCTGGAGATTGCAATCTAATGGTTCTCTTTCCAATGCACAAGTAGGGAAACTATAAAAACTGCTAAAACTCTCGCTGAATCAGAAATGCGAATATCGCATATAAGGTCCTAACGACTCGCATGGTGTTGAAGATTGAAGCAGACTGATTCAATCTTATTGGTGCGTCAACAGACAATCTACTATCGGTCAGGCGTCCAATACGCCCCAAATATTGAAAAAAAGACAAGAGAAATTAAATACCACACATAACATCTCCGATAGCACAAAAGGTGCTATCTGTGAATTTGGTAAGCTCATACGGCTGTGCAAAATGGCTTTTTCAGAATTGGAAAGAACCTATCTGATTAGTTGGAAACAGACCTGTTAAATTTGATTAGTAATTACTAATCAATTAATTATACGGCTTTTTTAATTAGTAATAATTAATTTAATTGTTTATCAAAAAAAGGCAACTATTAATTGATTACGATTAGAAAAAAAAAATTTAATTTAAAATAATCCAAAAAATAATAAAAATCAAAAATAAAAAAAAAATAAAAAATAATCAAAAAAAGTGGCTTAGATTACTTTTGATTATTTTAGATTTCTTTTTTTGATTATTTATGCTTCTTTTCGGCATTGTTGATGTGTATATTTATGTGCTTCTACAACGATACTGAAAAAAATCAAATTAATTAAAAAAAAAAATAAAAAAAAAAAAATTCCAATAAATCAAAAATAATCAAAACAACTTTTTTGATAATTTCTTATTTTTTTTAATAATCGTAAAAAATCCTGATTTTTAATTGAAAAATAATCATTAAAAATTTAAAGTAATTGGTAATTAATCATTAAATGGATGCTCTAGAAAATAATATAATAATAATCCGTTAATCATTACGATTTGTAATCATTATTTAACAGGTCTGGGCCCTTATACTGTAGTTCTGGATGTCTGCTGGCTAAATTGTTGTCGAATAGCATTTTCTAGCTTTCGACCATTTTGGCATATGCTTTCGAAACAGTGAGTACCAAATTTTCTATAATCGAAAGGGGGATAAATCAAATCCGAAAGGAAACGAATGCGTTCTATTCGAAAATTTCTTACTGAGTACGAATCACTCGAAAGCGAACAAATTTTCTTTCGAATAGAACTTCAGAGTAAGGACCCTGGTTTGAAGCTAAACGAGCTTTCGGACAATGTAGCCCGCTATAATGCGAATTCTTTAGCTTGATTATACTATTTTAGTGCTTGAGAGGCCGCGCTTTGCCCAGCAGTAATGATAATGGCGGAAATCAAAAAAATTTATAAAAATAGTCCAAGGTGGTTGCTTTACATACAGATGTTTTGGCTGAAATACGACTTAAAATAGCATTTGTTGCCATATCTGACTCAGTTTTTTTAAATTTAAAATAAATAGGTGGGAACCCAGCAGCTTCGTTGACTAGGCCATGTTGTGCGAATCAATGGAGATGCTCTGGTCCACAAGGTATACTTATCCGCACCCGCCGGTTAAAACAAACAAAGGAATACGGAGACCCCCATTCCAATGGCAGACCGCGAGAAAAAGAAGGTGGCCAGCCTGTCTTTAATTTTTACTACGCCAGCACTTTAAAATTGGTCCAACTGCAAAATTTTATAATTTTTGTTATTCCATTTTATATATTTTCAATTACGACTTAGTAGAAGATTGCTATGCAAATTATTCTAAGTTTTAAAGAAGATTTCTTTAAAAGTAAACAAAAACAAGTAAGGAAGTCTAAGTTCGGGTGGAACCGAACATTATATACCTAGTAGTGATCTATTATGGCATACCAATTTACGCAGGTCTATTTTAATACTTTCAATTCGTATTTGCGTTCAAAGACGGACAGACAGAAAGACGTATCGGGAGACGGGCATGGCTACATCGACTCAGCTTATCCTCCTGATCATTTCAGTATACTTTTTGATGGGACTATCTCTTTTTCTTCTCATACGTACAAACATTTCATGTTCATGAAAGGTATGAAAATCAAATAAGATATACAACTTCGCTTTTGCAGTGGGGTATTAACTACTTGCCCGGATATTTTACTTTTCATCCTGAACGTTTTGATATACATTAATAAATATATATCTCGATTCGTTTATGATATAAAAAGGGTGTCTTTCATACGAGCCAAAGAACTCAACCGATCTTTATGAAATTTTCGCAATATATACTTGGGTTCACTGGGTACAGCATAGACAATATATAGTTTTGGAAAAGTAGGCTGAGCCACGCCCCCAGGCTATATAAAGTTTCAATTCGTCATAACTCCGAACTTTTTTGGTCCAAATTAATGAAATTTGGACATATGTGTCACTTAGTCAATATCTACATAATTTTTCAAAAGTGGTCGGTGCCGCGCCCACATATTTTGTGTTTTGTTTTTCTCTCGAACTTTCACGATAGGTTCAGGAGTTCGCTGGGCACGACACAGTCTGTATATAGCTTTTGGAAAAGCCCCCAGGTTATATAAAGCTGCAGTTCGGTATAGTTAGGAGTTTATTTGTTCAAGCTAATGACATTTTATATATAGATGCGTTCTATGTATCAAAACGTCAAAACAAAGTCTACCCGGTTTGCTAGTATGTTATAAAATGGCGAAAGCAAACAACGAATTTCAGTATTCTTTTGTAGAACTGTGAGACTAGTTTGCGTTCAAATAGACAGACGGGCGGAGAGACGGGCATTGCTAAATCGACTCCGCTCATCGTACTGATCATTTTAATGAACTTTTCTCTTCTTCTTCTCATACTTAGATACATTTAATGTTTATGAAAGTTATGAAAATCAAAAAAGGTAAATAACTTCCCTATTGCAGTGAAGTATTAACAACGATTTGCTTAGTTTTTGGCAGGAGTAAAATACATATTACTGAGAAGCAGCTGACCAATTTTCATTGAAATATCAATATTGAATTATAAGCGATTGCCTTTGAAAATAGCAGAAATTTTATGCTGAAAAGGGGGCGGCGCGACGCCTACCTCTTCAAAACTGACAACATTTTTTTGCGGCCGAGTTTTTCTTAAAAAGCTTATTATGTGTGAAAGTCTGATTGATATAACTTGCTTAGTTGTAGAAATATCGCTTTTCAAATTGTACAAAAACATTTCCAGAACTATGTTAAAAAACTGGGCGTGGACATTAACCGATTTCGCCCATTTTTACAGCAAGCAGTTACCTTTATATATAGAACACTATCACCAAATTTCGTTTCGACAAATCAAATTTTTGGCGGAGTTATGGCATAAACAGTTTTGTGGAATAGTCCACTATAAAAGGGGCGGGGCCACGCCCATTTTCGAAAATTTAAAGTTTTTGGATTTCTTTGTTTACGGAAACTTTAAAAGTGAAATATAAACGATGTAAAGCTATTTCACACAAAGTTATTGCCTATTTAATATATCTACGATCCTCTTCAAAATCTTTCACCAAAATTTATCCTTATAGGCGTATCATGTTCTGAGTAGTCACTTTTTTTGTTTTCGAAAATATTCTATACATAAAAAGTGGGCGTGGCTATCATCCGATTTCGCCCATTTTAAATAGCGCTCGGAGATAAGTTCCAAGGAACCTGCATACCAAATTTCATTAAAATTTACTCAAGTTATCGTGTTAACAGACGGACGGACGGACATGGCTTATTCAATTTCTCTTTTCGCCCTGAACATTTTTATATATATAAGTCAATATCTATCTCGATCCGTTTATGCCGTGACGTACTGCCGTTAGGCGACTAAAGTTAATATACCTTGTGTGCGTAGCACTACTAGGTATAATTAGTAAAACTTAGTAGTTGGTGAATGAAAAGTATTAGAATATATCAAATTTTTATATTTTGGTGTATTAAAAATTAAAGACTATAGAATTTCAACTATCTATAACAATTTTTAATGAAACAAAACGTATACTACCCTTACCTATCATTAAAAGAAGAGTCAGCTAGGTGGCAACCCCATAAAACTACATGGGTGGCAGCACCTAGAAAGACATTCTTAGAATGTAGTACTCTCTCTAAGTACGAAATTTCATAGAAATCGTTGAATAGTAAAAACTTAGACGCTAACAAAATTTCTCTTACTAGAAAGAAATATTTCAAAGTAAGCTTATGGGGCGGACATCGAAAAAGTCCAGCGAATTCAAGTTATATGCATGAATGTAGCTCCGCCTCCAAAGGTGCGCCCACCAATGAAATCAGATTGAGAGCGAAATCCAGACTCTGTTTCGAGGCCCAAGTGGAAAATCATTTGCGATGCCTTACTGTGTCCAATTGAAGTCAGTTGGCAAAATGAAGAAGCTGCTGATTCCACATTCTGGCCTAAGTTTAGGTCGTATCTGCTAATAAATTTTAAGTATTGTACTATAATTTTATTTCTTTTGAGACCGCTACAGTTCGAAGGTTCCCAAATGCTACTTGAAATAACATTAAATTATAACATACATATAAGTACATACCTAAACTGTTTTTCGAGGAAAGATGTTCGCTCATGCAAGGTGCAAAATGAGCAATGGAAATAAAATGGATGCACATAGGTACCCTGTAGGAAAAATTTCTATTTCTGAAGTGGTGTACTGCTAGTGTATTACGCCCTCTTCCTGAATCTGTTTCACCCAGTAAAGCGTTAGTTCTTAACCGCTCCTTGAATATACACATTGAAACTAATGCATTCCGAGTCTCTTTTATATAAACCCGAAGTAATACAATATATGTTTTACCTAGTAATTGTCCTTCTAAAAATTCAAGACCTAATTATTTGATGAAAAAACTAACATTCTATTTTCATTTTATTTCTTTGATCCGGTTTGAACCTGCTTAATTAGAATGAGCATTAGTAATCCACTATGTGATTCTTATATATGACAATGATTATAGGGATAGTGTGCAGACAAGTTATAAAAACTAAAAAACAAAATAATTTTTTAAGTTTAACGAACAGGTAACAATAAAAATTAATTATGATTTTTTACTTATTACTAAAAATCAACCATTGTGAATTCTTACAAGTGAAAAATCTTCGCCAATTCCTTCATTTTCTAATCCCACTGTCAGATTTGAGACAGGCGAACTACCAGTCAGAGGAGCAGAGTTGTAAAGGGTGTTTTTTAGGGGTATAGAACTTCGAATTGAAATAAAACACAAGAAAATCGTTTTAAGGTCCATCAATTTGGCTTTATTGGAAGGATAATTTTATGCCATAAATGTTTAAATATGATTTCGGGCATGTGGCCGCCGCGGCTGGCTCGAATAAAGCCAATTCTACAGGTCCAATTTTCAACCACTTTTTCGAGCATATGGGGCCGTATGTCGGCAATAACGCCACGAATGTTGGCTTCCAATTCCCCTAACGTTTCTGGTTTGTTGGTGTAGACGAGCGACTTCACATATCCCCAAAGAAAATAATCCAATGGTGTCAAATCACACGACCTTGGTGGCCAATTGACAGGTCCATCCCGCGAAATTATGCGCTCATCGAATGTTTCCTTCAATAAATCGATTGTGACGTGCGCTGTGTGGCATGTAGCGCCGTCTTGTTGGAACCACAACTCATCCACATTCATGCCATCCAATTCGGGAACAAAATAGTCGGTTATCATGGCTCTATACCGGTCTCCATTAACGGTAGCTGCCTCTCCAGCATTATTGCGGAAGAAGTATGGCCCAATGACTCCACCAGCCCATAGAGCACACCAAACAGTCAGTTTTTGTGGATGTAATGGCGTTTCAAGGGTCTCATGTGGATTCTCTTCACTCCAAATGCGGCAATTTTGCTTGTTGACGTAGCCATTCAACCAAAAATGAGCCTCATCACTGAACAAAATTTTGCGATGAAAATCAGCATCGAAATCAATCTCATTTTCGGCCCATACACCAAAATCACGACGCATTGCATGGTCTCGCGGCTTTAATTCTTGCACAAGCTGGATCTTGTAAGGTCGCAAGCCAAGATCTTTGCGCAAAATCTTCCATAAAGTTGATGGACAAAGCTCCAATTGCTGTGCACGGTGGCGAATCGATTCATTCGGGTCCTCTTCAACACTTTGCTCTACAGCGGCAATTGTTTCTTCGGTGCGCACTGTTCGACGTCTCTGCGGATGCGTATTATCACATAGAGTAAACGTAGTGCGAAAACGATCCATGGTTAACCGAATTAATTGCTCTGATGGACGATTATGTCGACCATAAAATGGACGGAGCTCACGGTAAACTTCGCGAACTGAACCATTATTTTCGAAATAAATTTGCACGATTTGCAAGCGTTGTTCTTTTGTCAACCTATTCATGATGAAATGGCAAACCAAACTGAACATAAATGACATTAGAGTTGCCAGATTTGACCACAAAATGCCAGTTTGATCTCTATTCGAAAAACAAACGTGTAAAAAAAACACCCTGTATTAAAAAGTCAGAATTTCGCCTAGCGAATGACATAAGAATGGAGGAATTTAACCACGCGTACAATTGGAGAGTGCAGAAAGTTCATTGTTGCAAATGAAAAATGAGGGGCGGGTTGCTATCGTGTTAAGATATCATCTCATACGTTTTTAAAGTCTTAATGAGTTAATTTAATTTATATTTATTTTAATTTAAAGTATTAAAAAGAAAATGATTTTTTTTAATAGAACTAAGCAAACAGAACTTGTTTCAGCGATGCGTAAAATATTATAATCAAATGTCGTTAGATGCACATAACCTCAAGCATTCCAATAAGTTTAGTTACGAGGTTTTCAATTCTTATTGCAATAACTTGTATTATTAACCTCAAAAAATAAGTGTTATATTAAAAAGCTGTTTTCCTCAGAAAGGTTTTAAAATACAGTTGCGGCATTCGTATGAATTAATTATTTAATAATAATAATAAAATGAAATCATCAGGGTCCTCAAATTGGTTCGTAGAAGAGGAGTAAAGGTGTCTTTATGTGGTATCACAACGGGTCTTCTGATATAGGCTTAAGTGTGCCTCTCCGGCAGCCACTTCAACTTAACCTAACCTAATTAAAATTTTTATCGAAATCAATTCACATTCAATTTACTCATTTTTTTATTACTCTTGGATCATTGTAATTTTCTGAAGTTGAAATTTTTTGACAATTCCTCTGTGCGCTCACCCAACTGTCGAAAATTAATATTTGCCAGTTAATGCGACCATTTTTTTTTTTTTGCAAATTAATGGGTGTACATCACGAAATTAAAGAAAATTTATTAAAAGATTTTTCAATAAAGGAAAGCAACAGTTTGGCTCAAATTCAATGGCGGAACTTTTAAACTTTTCAACTTTTTAAAATAGTAATAATGCATAATTGAACCAATTGCTCACTTATGACGTCATTCTGAATTACATGTTTAGAGCTATTGTGATTTGAAAATTCGCTTTCGATCACTGAGCGCATAACGTAATTCGACCCCCATATTTTACTTAGTAATGTGTAAGCTTGTATTGTTCCATAAGGGTCGGTATTTTCTTATTTAACCATATTTACATTTGTGCCCGCGACTTACGTATTAAATAGATTTTGCATACAACCAAATGAAACTCTGTTGAAAAAACAACTCTGCCAATAATACAAACTAACCGCAAATATGAAAAAGTTATTATAATTTTTTTCAATGTCGAAGTATTGTTGCAAGAATGGTTTAATAATGAAAAAAAAAAAAACATGATAAAAAACAGCAGCAAATTTGTCCTCAAACAAAGACATGGTATCTGTGAGTGTTAGTTTTGAACTTTTAATCATACCAATTGTAATCAATTTATGAGGTTTTAAAATATATCGATCAGCTCGCCACCTAGCGAATACTTTTTTATTCACATTGCATGGTCACGGAGTTCGGAACTACGTTACAACTTACAAATTTCTAGCTCAACGGAAAGTAACCTAAAAAGACTTTGCAAGATTGCGAAATTTCGTATGGAAATGAGCGGACAAACAAGAAATAGACTTAATATAAAAGTACAAGGTGGCGCAAAAGTAAGCTTCCAATGTTCAGCATATCGGTTGTGGCACGTGCAGTGTGTGCTGTTGCACCGTCTTGTTGGAACCACATGTTTTCCAAACCCAATTCATCAAGTTGCGGCAAAAAGAACTCGTTGATCATTGCTCTGTAGCGCTCGCCATTCACAGTAACCGTTTGGCCCCGACCGATTATTGGTCAAATAAATAGTCAGCAATACTCCGCGTTCTGGAGCAGTGTAGCGTAACATTGTTTATTAACGTGTATTTCGCATGTGTTTACTACACAAATGTCAAAACAGAACTGACTTTAGGGGCCAATCGCAAAATTTATAGCATTTTCTGATAGGAGGATTACTTTTGCGCCACCCTGTAGTAATGATAAAAACTAATATAATTATTACCTTTGATTCTTTTGTATTAGTTTCAATATTGTTTTTTTTTTTTAATTGAGAAATATATACATTTATGGTTTGTTGTTTTGTTTTTGACTTCGCAACAATGCTAATATATCATTAAATACCTTCTCAAGAAAATAAACACTTAGCTCGGTAATCATTACCATTAATAACCATTACTGAATATAAATGATACAAGCATAAAACTTGAACAAATTAATTTTAATTGTTTTTCGTTGAAGATATTTATTTTAAAATGAAAAATAAAAACTGAAATTGAAACGTGAATTGTTAAAAATGCCTAATAATTAAAAATGAACTAGTTCTTACTTGGCACTCGAGTTGTACTCGTTAACCAGCAATTTGTCTCACTATTTACTGCAGGGTATGTAAGTGTCAACATGCGACTGACAACGCAAGCAGGGTGTTCACAGTTTACTTGGTTTATTTATTTATTTACTTAAAAAATTAAGCTATTCAAAGAATAGCGCTTTCACACATTCTTTTTTTATAATTCGTGCATACAGTGGTGCTCAGATAATTAGCACGTTTTCCTATTTAAAAATTTTTCGTACAATGAAATAAAACCAAACGAAATGCCTTCTAAACAAAATTCCCAAAAAAATGCTTCATGAAAATTTCTCGAAGAACATTTCGCAGTTCAGCGACTTTCTTTCGATAGTATCCATGATTTCGAGACATACACCAGAATGGGTATTCAGAGATACTTAGGCATGATCTCTGTTCATTGAGAGAGGACTTGACTTCTCAATTGCCTGCTCAGTCCTAAGTAGCAAAGATATCAAAATAATAACATCATAGCTATTACCGGCCTTGTAATAGATTGCACCTGTGCGTTTAAGTTCTGGCACGGTGAGGTATTGCGCTGCCAAAAGCTCCTTAAAAATCGACAAAAAAATTGTTTTCTGGATTTTGGATGTCGTGAAGTTCTGGACGACTCAAAAGGTGAAATGCCGCGATATTAAAATCCCTTCAGTTTGTCCACAGATAAAAAATAGATGGACCGATAGTAAAAGCAGACGACTTTAACTCAAGAGCCATCGAGTGAGCAATGGCAACGATGAACCCAAGAGGAAGGCGAGCCTCTACGAGAATATACAAAAGTGAAAAGGCCTTGAATATTACACTGGAAGTGACTATCAATATACCTCGTTTGTAGTAAGCCCACAAAGAGTGCCGAGGGCGGACTAAAAAACGCTTTCAACAGCGCAAGATGGGCAGACTGCCTTAGAGCAACGGCTTTAAATCCCATGTTACCTACAGCGCTAGTAATCAGGAGCTAATTAAGGGGCCGCAGACTACAGAGTGTCCGAGGAGCATCAATGTCACTTGCGGAGCAGCGCAAGGTTGAACTCTTAGCCCTGAAACATGGAACGTCAGCTACGATAAAATCTTTAACTCAGAAATTTCCGATGAGACCGTCTTAGTTGCATACGCAGACAACATTGCTGCATTCATTATCGGCCGGAATACAGAAGAAGCCTGCACTAAGTTCGACCAGGTTATGATACGTACAAAATAGTGGCTTTACCAGCTTTAGACGCCCAACTATAATACTGCACACAAATTCAACATTCGACAGAGAAGGAATTGGCCTATTGGCGCTGCAAAGAAAATGGCTTTTGTGAAGCAAAATAGCACATAGATAAAGACCTCATAAGAGGCAATCGCCAAGTAATCAGCTAGGAAGCGTTTGGACTTTGGCAATAGCGCTTGCAAACTAAACACCGTGGAATATGGACAGCAAGGCTGATTCCTGACGTTAAAGCATAGATCTGCATGACCTTTAGTGAGCTTAACTACTACTTTACCCAAATGCTCTCTGGGCACGGGTACTTTAAAAAGTACATACATATATAGAATAGGAAAAGTCGAAGAACCGAAGACGAAGACATCGCCCCTGCGGGTTAGGGGTTTAGAATATGCCCGAGGTAGGCATACCGGTCGTAAGAGGCGACTAATATGCACAAAGGTAATGACGTGCAACTCGATGGTTGATCTACGGATATGATGCCTCTCAACTCTCGTTACCCATCTTATCCTTCCTTATGGAAGGAGGGGTGACATGACCTAGAAGGCTTCACTGGTCATAAATCGCTACCACGACAGTCGGGCAGTACCGCAAGGGAGTACCGGATCGTACCAGGTTAAAATCCGGCCAAGGACTGTTAATTCGACAAAACTCCCTAAAACCTTCGGGGAGTGTTTTGTCGTTACCACAACAACAACAACAACAAGACGAAGACGATGAAAACAACAACAACGATGCTAAACACACATTCTTTAAACTGCTCAAGATGGTGTGAGAAGCGACAGGTCATAGAACAAACTATTCGGCGACCCATAAGAAAACAAGTAAGGAAGTCTAAGTTCGGGTGGAACCGAACATTATATACCTAGTAGTGATCTATTATGGCATACTAATTTACGCAGGTCTATTTTAATACTTTTCAGTTCGTATTATAAACGCAGCTGATTGTTTTCAATAAAAACACTTGTGTTTCTGACAGACGGACATGGCTAAATCAATTCAGCTCATCGTCCTGTTTATTTCCGTATACTTATGGATGTGCCTATCTCTTCTTCTTCTCATACTTACAAACATTTCATGTTCATGGAAGGTATGAATATCAAAAAAGGTATATAACTTATCTATTGCAATGTGGTATTAACTACCTGCCCGGATATTTTGCTTGTGTGTTATCCGATTTATCCGAAGAAGATTTAATGATGAGCGGTATGAGCTGATGAGCTGTGTGAGATCTACGCAGAGGCCGACATAGTTTAGTGAATTAAAAAACAGTGGCTTCGCTAGCTAGGCCCCGTTTTGCAAATGAGCAAAGATGCTCCAGCCCAGAAGGTATTCTTATCGGCACCCGCCGGTGGAAGCAGAGGAAGAGGGAGACCACCACTCCGATGGAAGAACCAAGTGGAGACCGATTTGCGATCCCGTGGTGTTTCCAATTGGCGACAGTTGGCGTAACGAAGAAACGACTGGCGAGCTATGTTGGACGGGCAAAAGCACCCAGGCGGTTAGATGACCATTTAAAGAAGAAGCCACTAAAAGAGTGGCGGGGCAACGCCCATTTACAAACTTTTTCAACTTTCTTCGTTCACGGACATTTTGAAAGTGAAAAAGAAATGATACGCGAACACTTTGTGAAGTGACATATAAATGATATAAAGCTTTTGTACGCAAAACTATTGCCTATTAAATATATCTATGATCCTTTTCATAATCTTTCGTATAAAAGTGGGCGTGGTCCTTAACCGATATCTGCCATTTGTTTCCGGAACATTCCTTGCATATCTGGAAACCTGCGTGCTGAATTTCGTTTCGATATCTTGAATTAGTAATATTTCTAAATTTGACTTAATTAAAAGTGGGCGGCGCCACACCCATTTTCAAAAGTTTCTTGAAAAATGTATTTTCTGCGTTAGAGTTAATGTACACCCCATATTTTATACTCATAAGTGTATTATGTACTGAATAATCACGTTTTTTGTACTTTCGAAAATATTCTATATAAAGGGTGTTTTTTTTAGGGGTATAGAACTTCGAATTGAAATAAAACACAAGAAAATCGTTTTAAGGTCCATCAATTTGGCTTTAGTGGAAGGATAATTTTATGCCATTAATGTTTAAATATGATTTCGGGCATGTGGCCGCCGCGGCTGGCGCGAATAAAGCCAATTCTACAGGTCCAATTTTCAACCACTTTTTCGAGCATATGGGGCCGTATGTCGGCAATAACGCCACGAATGTTGGCTTCCAATTCCCCTAACGTTTCTGGTTTGTTGGTGTAGACGAGCGACTTCACATATCCCCAAAGAAAATAATCCAATGGTGTCAAATCACACGACCTTGGTGGCCAATTGACAGGTCCATTCCGCGAAATTATGCGCTCATCGAATGTTTCCTTCAATAAATCGATTGTGACGTGCGCTGTGTGGCATGTAGCGCCGTCTTGTTGGAACCACAACTCATCCACATTCATGCCATCCAATTCGGGAACAAAATAGTCGGTTATCATGGCTCTATACCGGTCTCCATTAACGGTAGCTGCCTCTCCAGCATTATTGCGGAAGAAGTATGGCCCAATGACTCCACCAGCCCATAGAGCACACCAAACAGTCAGTTTTTGTGGATGTAATGGCGTTTCAAGGGTCTCATGTGGATTCTCTTCACTCCAAATGTGGCAATTTTGCTTGTTGACGTAGCCATTCAACCAAAAATGAGCCTCATCACTGAACAAAATTTTGCGATGAAAATCAGCATCGAAATCAATCTCATTTTCGGCCCATACACCAAAATCACGACGCATTGCATGGTCTCGCGGCTTTAATTCTTGCACAAGCTGGATCTTGTAAGGTCGCAAGCCAAGATCTTTGCGCAAAATCTTCCATAAAGTTGATGGACAAAGCTCCAATTGCTGTGCACGGTGGCGAATCGATTCATTCGGGTCCTCTTCAACACTTTGCTCTACAGCGGCAATTGTTTCTTCGGTGCGCACTGTTCGACGTCTCTGCGGATGCGTATTATCACATAGAGTAAACGTAGTGCGAAAACGATCCATGGTAAACCGAATTAATTGCTCTGATGGACGATTATGTCGACCATAAAATGGACGGAGCTCACGGTAAACTTCGCGAACTGAACCATTATTTTCGAAATAAATTTGCACGATTTGCAAGCGTTGTTCTTTTGTCAACCTGTTCATGATGAAATGGCAAACCAAACTGAACATAAATGACATTAGAGTTGCCAGATTTGACCACAAAATGCCAGTTTTATCTCTATTCGAAAAACAAACCTGTAAAAAAAACACCCTGTATAAAAAAAGGGCGTGGTTTTCATCCGATTTCGCCCATTTTGAATAGCGCTTGGAGATGAGTGCCAAGGAAGCCGCATACCAAGTTTCACTAAGATATCTCAAAATTTACTCAAGTTATCGTGTTAACAGACGGACGGACGGACATGGCTTAATCAATTTCTTTTTTCCTCCTGAACATTTTGATATACATAATTCAATATCTATCTCGATTCGCTTTTGCCGTTACATACTACTGTTGGGCGCCTAAGGTTAATATACCTTGTGTGCTTAGCACTACTAGGTACAAAAAAACCGTGCAATTTTTTATGGCATGCTAGCACATACCCACCATACCATAGTGAAATCCATAGAGTATAGCTCTACCTAATGAAAATCGCATGGCCTTTGTGAATGTCGCGAATAGGCTAGCCATAAGCTTGGTCGATGTCATTGAAAGGTTTCACTACTTTAAAAAGGCGGTAGAAAGTTAGTAGTTTATTTTTGAGCCGAGTTCATCAATATTAGTACTGTTTTCGACTGACGGGTGTGAAAACGTTCTTTCGCAGCAAACGGTTGGTTGTAGAAAGTAGTATAGATCTTCTTTCAAAACATTATACCTATTTCAGAATACATCAATGCAATAAATTGTCAACTGAGTATTCATTAAATGAGCTCAAGATCAATACACCAGATTCCAAAACATTGCACCAACAAACTCCCTTGATTTTAGTATGCACCATGCAGTCTTAGTTGCCTCCACTGCCACTCAATGTTGAGCTGTGCCCAAAGGTTCCTAGCGCGCATTCATGCCTAAAAGAAATATAAATTTCAAAAAGTAACCTCCTCACATTCTCGTACCAACTAGACATTTGTAAGCATGGCATTGTTTTCAAATCCATTATCTTCATCTGCATAATCACCGCATGAAATTCAACGGAACTGTGCGGCATTTTGAATTTGACGTTTTCTGGATAAAAACGAATTACTAAAATTACACTTTAAAATGCTGAAACTGAATAATTACCATTCAACTCTCATGCTATAATGAATTTTATTCACAATTTGGATTATTGAAAAAGCGACAGCTAAGCCAACAACGAACGACGTCTCGCACTGTGAAGGAAAAAAAATCCTGTCAATGGCGAATTTGTTAAAATCTGTATTGTGAAGTATTTGTAGTTTTTAGTGCTGGTTCGGGCGCAGTCGAATGTTTTCATATTCGTATGTGACTATGATTGTATGTGTGTGAGTATACGCATACATAAATAAATTTTAATTCTTTAAGCCTCGCTGTAGAATATCGTCTTGCATGACCATCTTTATTGTCCGCAGCTTTACTTGATCGTCTGTCTTCCTGTAACAAATGTCACCGTGAAAGAGGCAGGATTTACAAAAGGCAGCCTGTGGGGCACACACGAGAGTACTTGGAAATGAAAACGGACTCATAATGCTGCAGTGCAAAGAAACTATGAATTTCTATACATGGCAAATGCTGCCTGATGTGAGCATTGCTGCTGTGATGCGTGTTGCACTATAGGGCTTATTAGTGGAATTTGTCTCAAAATCAAATATATCGATAAGGGTTTAGAATTGAACTGGTAATCTAAAACAATTGTAGCCGCCGGAGTATAGTAGGTGGTGGTTTGTCCTAACATACCGAAAAGCCGATGTTCAAGTCTCGTGAGAGGCACTGGTCGGAAATCACTTGAAGTTAAGTTCCTAGAAGGCGATGCACATTTTTTATTGAGAGTGAAATTTGAATTTTTATTAAGGCAAAGGATATAAAAAGTTCAAGCAGAGTTTTGTAGTAGAATTTAGGTACTATAGCACTAAGGAAATAGCAAGTTATAGCAGAATTAGGCAGGGCTCGGATCTTTTCGGGACTCTTTGGGGATCACTTTGTGACTTTTTCGGGAGAATTTTGGGGTTATTTTCGGGACTTTTTCATGACGATTGCGGAACTTTTTTAAAACCATTTCGGGACTTTTCTTTAGCATTTCGGAAACATTACAGGATCATTTCGGGACTTGTTCTGAATAATTTAGGGATTGTTTTGACTTGACTTTTTTGGGAAAGTTTTCTTTAATTTTTTGGATAATTTCGGAACTGTTTCCGGGACTTTTCTGACCTTTATTTTTTTTCGGGATCAATGCTGTCTTTTAAACGGACCAAACCATTACTTTAACTAAAATTTTTTTTTTTTGTAATTCGAATATTTAAAACAAAATCCTGAAACTTAATCCGACAGTTGTGAAAGTTTCAAATTTATATATATAAAAATGAAACATAGTTTGTTCGTCACTCTAAAACTTGAAAACGACTGAGCAAAAGGGTTTGTTTATAATTAATACGCGCAAGTTTAGGAAGAAACGACAAAAATTTTAAGAGGCTTGGCACCTCTCATGCAAACTTGAATTTACAAGCGTAATGTCTCCAAAACTGATATAAAAATTGGTATGGAGATATTCGATATCAATACCATACTCGCAAGAATACAAATAGGAGTTATGGGAAAAGGGGCGTGGCACCTCCCATACAAAAGTGATTTTGCAGTCGTAATACCTCTAAAAGGGTTCAAGGTAGGGATCTTAAAATTGGTATGGAGATATACAATATCAATACTATACTCACGAGAAAATAAATAGAAGTTTTTGGAAAAGGGGGCGTGATATTCCCCATTCAAACTGCACTATTTGTACTCCATGATTCTAAAGGTACTTGTCGCATATCAAGATTTTTATTAAATTAAATTATGACGAAGACGGAATTATTTAATTTTAATTTTTCATACTACTAATATTTTTTTATTGACTATTTATCAATATTGATAGTTTATCTGGGACACAGAATCGGGGGCTTAATCTATACACAATTGAAATTGTGAGCAATTGCTAATTTTCGATTAAAAAAAATATGAGTGTAATCCAGAATTTTTGAAATGAACTCATTAAAGATCTATTTGGGGAGAACGAAGTTTACCTGTTCAGCTAGTATTCTGTATATTTTAAAACTTCTAGCAACCTTTAGAGAATGCATACTAATTTCTAGTAAACATATATATAAACTATTTCTAAAAAATTTATGTTTCTTGTTTTGGAGTTTTTATGTGTAAACATACACATGGTTTTAACTTAAAAATTTAATTTATTATAGGGTTTGAGATATTTAATTTGTATATACACACTTAAAAAAATGTTGAACCTTTGTAAAAAGTTACGAAAATGTATAAGGCTTCTAATCTCTATTTACGAACATATGTACATGTGTATTTCAAAACGATTCTCAAATATTTTCAAAACATTAGAGCAGACCTGTTAAATTTGATTAGCAATTAATAATCAATTAATTAGATGGCTTTCTTAATTGGTAATACTTATTTTAATTGTTCTTCAAGAAACGGCCATTATTAGTTGATTACGACAAGAAAAAATTTAAAAAATAATAAATAAAAAAAAAATAATCAAAAAAAGTTGTTTTGATTATTTTTAATTAGTTTAGATTTTTTTTATTACTTTTAATTTTTTTCTGTATTGTTGATGTGTATATTTATGTGCTTCTACAATAAAACTGAAAAAATTGAAAATAATACAAAAAAAGTAAAAACAAATCAAAAAAATCAAAAATAGTAAAAATAACGAAAAGTAATCCAAACAACTTTTTGTGATTGTTTTTCATTATTTTTTATTTATTACTTTTTTTTAATAGTCGTAAAAAATCATGATTTTTTTTATTATGTTTTTAACTAAGTGAAAACTAATCATTAAAAATTAAAAGTAATTGGTAATCAATCATTAAATGGATTCTCAAGAAAATAATTAATTATACCGTAAATCATTACAATGAGTAATCATTATTTAACTGCTCTGCATTAGAGTTAGCAGTTTTAGAGCTTCCTCATTTTTGGTCTGATAAGTGGAATTTTTGAAATATTTTTAATTATCTACAATTTGCATACTCCAAAAAGGTCTAACAAAGTAGAATTTTTTTTTTTGAAATAACATTAAAATTCGTAATTGCTTCGAAGTATAACAACACATTACATTCTTCGTACTATATTGATAAAATGCTTATTGTTCGTGTAACCCGCGCTCTGGTTTTATGTTTTTTTTATTGTTCTCACGGTCTTTCATGCTACATATTTTGTCGAGCACAAAACCAGTTGATAATAATTGTTATTTTTGAATAAGGGAAAAATTACCGCTTTAAATCGTAGCTGATTATCCCTGCCTGTAAACTGTGCAGAGATGTTTGATTTTGTTACAATTTTCATCAAAATATCCCATAGTGCGTCATGCTGGGATGCCTGTTGTTGTTGGCATTGCTGCGCCTAGCGTACAACTTTGTCGTAGTCATCTCTTTCGTGTTTAATGTGTTGATGTTTATTTTTTTATTTTTAAAGGTTTCTTTTGTTTTTTGTAACTAGTTATTTTCTTTGGTTTTTGTCTCAATTTTTTTATTCTTTATTTTTAATTTTTGTCATAGTGAAAAAGTAAGCGAGCGAATGAGTGAATGAGGGACGATATTGCCGGAAAGATTAGACAACGGCAGCAACGACAACGACGACGGCGACAACATAATACATAAAAGGCCTAAGCAAAGTGGGTACACAACCGCAGGGATGCATAAAAACATATCCACATACACCTAGAGCTCTGCAGACACATGATATGGATGTATGTAGATATGTATGTTTGTACGTTTGTATAAGTTAGCACGCGCATTCATTTATTTTCGCTGAGGACACACAATGCGGACAGACGCGACGCTGGGGACATACACGGTACCTGCATTCAAAGTACAAAGCACAAAGTCATGACAAAATCGTTGGTTGCCTGGCTCTAAGTATTCAATGCGCCACCAAGGGCGGCCGCGCGAACCATAGGCGGGAATACCCATACAAGAAATTTACGATTTAGCCCAGATTGTAAAGTGACTTTTCCTGTTTTTATTTAGAATTGAAAAACGACAGTCGTCTTTGAAAGATAGATAAGATGTATGTTTGTAAGTTTGTAGGAAAAAACCACCGCTGTTCTTAACAGACAAAGCGGTAGAACGACGTTTAGGGCCAAGAGTCGTCGGGTGACGTGATAAACAGGTATATACATACGTGTGACATACTCTTTAGGTATGTAGAGGTAGATATGTATATGTGCTCCAAAATGTTAAAATTCTTAGTTGAAGTGCTGGTTGTAGAATTGCAGCCACTGAGTTACCTAATGCTGTGGACATGAAACCCAAATGAAAATAAGAAAAATCGAAAATTACCTATAGAAATGTAAAAGCTATATGCTGCATACATATACAGTTTCTCACATAAATAAGTACACGCCACTTTTTGGCAATTTTGGTTTTAGCAAATTTATTTTACCTAGTTTTCTATGAGAACATTTGTCACGATCTAACATATAGACTATAAATTATATTTTAAAAATGTATGAAAAATTCGCAAAAATTCGACAAATTTTCATGCAAATTTAAACATTTTTCCTTAGAATTTTTTTGAGTATGCCGATTTGTAGCCAGTTCAGTATCATAAGGTGTAAGTCTTAAGTCCGTAAGAAATTTTGCTGATTTTTGGCAATTTTTTTTCTGAAGACGTCTAAATAAAAAAATTACGTTCATAAATTTATTTGGAGGTACCTCCTAAAGTCCCCAGGAAATTAGTTAAATAGGAAATTAGTTAAAATAAATTTACTGAAGCCAAAATTGGTGAGAATTTCCAAAAAGTGGTGTATACTTATTTATGTGAGTAACTGTACATGCAGTTGTGTTCAATATAATAGTGTTGAAATTAAATTGGATACAGTTCAACGAAATAAGAAGAAGCTATGTTTTTAATAATTTTCAATTAAAATATAGCGAATTCTATAGCAGAAAACACATAAATAGAAAGTTCCAAATTTTGCACAAATGCCAGGAAAGTTAATCAAACTTTTAAAAATTTACATCAAGTTTTCAATATTTTTGTGCAGAATTTTAAGCAAACTTTTCAGTACGCAGTTTTATAGCTCATTCAATTTTAGCACAATAATGTGCAAGTGAAAAGTAGCTCAAACTTTTCCTTGAATTTTTATATTTTTTTTTTGTTAAGGATCTTGGGTATTTTTTTGCTTACAAAATTAATCACTCAACACCCTCGACAATAATTTTTTTTTAAAATTCAGGGTAATTTTTGAGCAAGTTCTAACTTGCGCAATGTTAAACTAAAACTTATTGGTCTAAAAACTGCGTACTTATCAATTTTTTAGAAAATCTGCCAAAAAATTTGAAGATTTTGATGGCCACCTTTAAGGCTTAATTTGAATTCCTGAAATTTCCTTGAAATTTCTTTTTATGTGGTTTCTGTTATAGAATTCGCTATATTTTAAATGAAAATTACTAAAATCACAGCTGCTTCTTATTTCGTCGAACGATATCCATTTTAATTTCGCTACTATTTTATTGAACACAGCTGGCCATATATACATACATATCTACATGTTCAGGCGCTTGTTTCTAGTATTATTTGATTGGATTTCTATAGCTTTATAAAATTATTTTAATAATATCTCATATATGGCGTTAAATTTTTGAATATGCCTTATGGTGCTATTCTCAGCTTGTTTGTCATCTACAAACGACAGCTGGTGACAGCTGCAATGACTATTGAAAATTATAGGAACACATGGAATTGGGCTATAACAATTGTCAGCAGTCACAATGACAAGCTGCCCCAGAATAGGGCAGTTAAAGCAGGTTGGTCCAACCTCTTTTTTAATTGACGGTTGACTACCTACTTTTGTTGAAGACTGGTGCCCAATTTTACTGCAGGGTATCTACACTCAAAGAGAAATGGGCGGCTGAGTGGTAGATCAATATATTTCAAAATATTTTTCAAAAACACTTTCATTTTTTGTTTGAGGAAAAGCAATATATTTTCAAATGAATTAGGGCGTTTTTAAGTCAGCCGTTGGGGTAAAATATTGTTGAAAAAATATTCTGAAATGGGACATTGTTCTGCAATAGAGAGTTAAAAAAAATCTCAAATAATGCATTTTAGATAGTCTTCTTGAAAAATTATTTTAAAAAGGAGAAAGTGTAAACAAATTCTGAAAAATTACTTTCCTTACAGCGGAAGCGCTGGCAGGTTTCGGACCGATACACTGTTGAGGCGTTTTGAAGCATTTTGTCTATTATCAAATAACTTCTTATCTAACCGCTTATTAGAATCAGTTCTTAAGCACTCATGTTTGAGTGGAGTTGAACATTCATATTTTTATAATATTTTAAACTGTGCGTTTAAAAATGTTTTTGAAAGATGTTATTATATGTAATTTTTATGAACATGAATTGGTAAAATAACTTTTATACCATATTTATAAGTATGAGAAAAAGTAGCCATAGACTCATCAATAAGTATAACGAGATAATCAGGATGATGGATGGGCTGGATCGATTTAGCCATGCCCGTTCATCTGTCTGTTTGACTGCAAACTGGTGTCTCAGTTTTAAAGACATCTAATATATTTATATTAATAATTTGTAGAAACCAACAGAATCGGATTAATACAACAAATAGGCCACATACAATGTATTGTTCCGATAAAAGAAATTGGTGTTATGTATCTTCCAATAAAATAGGTAAGAACGCTTTAACAGTACTGGGTAATTGGAAAAGTTAGTAGAACTCAAATCATTCTCCGTCAAGCTCATACAGCGGTCTATAAATCCTTTCAAGAATCGTTTACTCGTATACTTCTAGCTTCTGAGCCATTTAACAGCACGCTCATGATTAGTGCCTTACTGTAATTTTCGTACTTCTTCCAGGTTAAAATTGTCGCTAGCATTAATGCTTTTCCCAGGTAAAATAATGAACATTGGCCAAATGCCTATTTTGATACAAAAAATGTTATGACTATGGGCCGGTTTCACCAACGTGACTAAGACTAAAACTTAGTCGTGACTTAAGTTAGCACAGATTCGAGACTAACTTAATTTTGGGTTTCACCAACTGAGCGACTTAAATAATTTTGAGCACAACAACCCGATCAGCTGTTTTATGCATAGTAGTATTTTTTCATACCAGACAACTCTGCGCATCCCAATATTCCAGTGCGAAATGGGCATGTATGACTTCCAATAAGGAATATATTGATCTTACACCCATTTCTCTTTAGCTGGAAGGTACTAAAATTAGCGCTTAATTGAAAAAGATAGTTTCGTAATGGTTGCATGCTTGAAAACTAGCGTTTACATGCATCTACGCTTACCCCGTTAAAGTCAAGCATGATCAAGTTTCCGACTGGGACGTTGCACAAAACAAATTAGCAGGATTACTGACATTAAGGTTTCGAACCACAGCAACACTGCTTAGTGGAGAATAAGTCAGCTGGCAAGTTGACTAAGTTGTGACTTAGCTAAGTTAGGTGGTGAAACTGAAAAAGTGAAAATCGCGACTTAACTAAGTTAAGTCCAGTTGGTGAAACCGGGCCTATATGATTCTCGGTACACTTTGTGAGCTGATACGAAAAAACAAGCATTTCCCAATGTCAGAGAAGCTGTAAATAAAATGCCGAAATTGAAATTTTTTTTTTGTTAAATTTTCAATTTTCAAAAATGTTTTTTTCGCATAATTTGTAAAACAGTGTATGTGTAAAATTATTTCTAAACAAGCTCCTGGGGGCCGATTCTGGTTTTGCGTTATCGTGAAGTGAAAAAAATCGTTTCACTTTAATTATCACTTGACCTTTTCCTTTCTACACTTCACTGAGATCTAAAATGCGAATCTGATTTGTCCAGTGAAAACTGTTGAAGAACATTTTTGATTGAACAAGTTGTGCTTGCTAAATGGTAGTTTATTATAGAATTGTAAAAATAAAAGTAATTTTTATCACTTAAAATGTTTACATTTGTAAAAAATTCGATGTTTGAATTTTTGAAGTTTTGACTTCAACACCAATTTTATATGAGCGTTAACTTTTTTCACTTCACTTCAAATCGAAACGAGAATCAAAAATAGTGGTGAATTGATGCATTTACTTTTCACTTCTAAATAGCGCAAAACCAGAATTGACCAACTGTGTCTTCAACGATATAATTAACTTTTTTTTTCCACTTATTCGTTCCTAGGACATTGTACTTTGACAAATTTTCAGCGTGAAATATGCGTACTACAATGAACATGATTGGATGCTTTGTGTGGACTTGAAGATGGTAAATTTTTTGTTGAGCCAACAAAATTTATATTCAAAAAAACCCTTTTTTTTACTAATTTTATAGTCGAAATATATCTAACCATTGGAACCCGAAAGTTTGCCTAGCAGAAATCTTAATTTACATAGTCATATCGATCTGTTTAAACATATTTTGGGGGATCTTAGCTAAGAAGGAGTAAAACGCTTCCATCAACACATAAAAACAATGGAAAACAGTTACCAAGGCAGATGCGATACTCATTTGATGGCTAAGTATTTCTGGGAAAACATGCGCGATTGCCCAGGACAACCAAAATCACACAAAAAATATTTCTTATGCAAAATTTGAAAAACAAATATTGAAAGAACTTTTTCCGAGCGTCACAGAAATTTATTGTTGTAGAATATCCTAGGAAGGCCTAAGTGGATACTATGGAAAACTATATGTCGCTGGAAACAGAAGTATTTTGAAATATTTATTTTGCATAGGCACTGGTTAACAAATTATGCGAGAAAATCGTTATTAAAAATTAAATAAAAAAAAAAAAATTTATTTTCCAAATTTTTTTACAGTTTCTCGGACATTTTTCAAGTTTGATAAGCAGTTAATACACTGTAAGAAGCTTCGAAATAACATCTTTTCAGCGACATATGGCATGAAGCAATATATAACGTAAACTATGGTAAAGGGGTTCTTGTCAGATGATATCTTACTACCCTTCCAATGACTACAGTTACAAACAGGGCTGCAGAAATATTTTTTTTTGTAAGCTAGTGTTATCAGTTTGTGTTCCATTTGCCGAAATTTTTGGCCTATACAAAGAATTAACGTTTATAGTACGATTGCTCTCATTTCCTTTATGAATATATTTCAGGTGCTGGATATAGGTACGTATACATAGTTAGGATACAAAATGTGTATACGGAATACCAGTTTTTAAAATAATTTATGAATAGAAACATCATGTTTTATACAATTCAAGGACTTAAGCTCATGAAATCCTATATTTTCATTAAGTAAGACCATCAATAGCTACCAATATTATGTATATAGATGTGTGTATTTATCGTGCGAACGAAAGGATGGATGGACGATCATAGCTCAATCAATTTCTCTACCGAGACTAATCATTTAAGTATATGAAAGTCTACACAAAAGTTTATTATTCAGTGCTATAAAACAGCACTGTTTTTCCCGAAACCTACTCAAAGAATAACTGTATAATGAAAAAATGCGAAACTTTAATTCCCAAATTAAAAGGTTTCTTTTTTATGTACGACATACTTACATCTATTTATGTATATAAATTGCGCTAGATATGTGTGTTCAAAAGTATAGTTGAGAAGATGCATTGAAAGAAGCAGGGCAAATACTACATAGCAGCTGACTGAAAATACGACAACCGATTGCCCAAAAGTAGAAAAACGCACGGGTTATTTGAAGCGACAACCGATTAAAAGAGCAACATACATACAGATTTGCGCAAAAATATATAGATGTATACGTACGTACTTGCATATATGTAAGTGCATATTGTTGTTGCTAGTTCTGTTTTTTTATAAAGCTGCGGGAGACGGGAAGGTCATTTACAATGGCAGCAGCACCCAAATACGGAAGCCGTTATCTGCACTCAAAGTAATCAGAAAAATAAACTCACTCATTTTTATTGTGCTCATCTCATTTCAAACTCAACTTTTAAAACTCAAACATTTCTCTATATTCAGCAAAATGAGTGGATAAATATTTTATTTACGCTCAACAACAGCAACACTACTCGACAACATACCATGAGTACTCTCAGCCTTATTGCTCTTCTCTAGCGCATACGAATTTGTGGCTCGTCAAACTAAATACTTTGACTAACAACAAACACAAACACCTTGGGAGAGCATGCGCTGGCGCTCCTCCTCGGAATGCGATTGACAGCGTCATAATGTGCGACCAACCAACCAGACGAGAAAACAGCTGATTCAGAACGGTTACGAGTTTATTGTTTGTGTTGTAAAAAAAAATCGATAAAAAAACAAAAGCAAAAACAAGCCCAGTAAAAGTATGGTAACAAAAAACTCGTTATATTTTAGATATATAACCGTGAGAGCGTCTGCAACTGAGCATGAGTGGAAAATACTCAGCGCGCTTTTACTATAAAATGAAATAAAATAAATGCCGTAATGACTGCCACAGCAAACAATAAAAAAGAAGATAAACGTGGCGGTGGTGGAGCATGCGAAGATTCCCGACAACAATGCGGTTGCATTCGTGGGGGGCAACGTCTCGCCAACAATTCGGGTGAAAGGGTGAAAACCCATTTTGCTGTTTAGTTCGCGCGCTGTTATCGGGGCTATGGCTCGTCGTCACATGCTGCTATGGCAACGACCTTCCCATTTCAATGTATTAAGCAGCAATTTGGTTTTGTTTGTAGTCATTTTAGGGGGAGAGAGGGTGCCCAGAGTTGTAATTTTTACTTATAGCTTTTAGTATGTATGTAAATGGCTGCATAGCGTTGACTGCTGTATTAGAATTGGTTTATTAGTTATGATTGTGTGCGTGGACATTTGTGTGGGTTGGTGGAGAACTGTGTGAGGCTGAAAGATGCTATTTATTACTTTGAAATATGTATGCTAAATGAGTTTTCTGCTTTTATTAAATGTATTTTCAAAGAAAAGTTCAAATGTTAATTGCTTTTGGAAGGAAAATGCAAGTATACTTACAAACAGTGGTGGTTGCTAAAAAAAAGCTAAAACAAATAAATGTATCTAGCTTGAAAAAGAGGAGAGCTAATAAATTAAATTCAACTGTTAAGAATAATTGCTAATATAACAAAATTGTAATATGTATGAATGTCGGTGGCTGTATATCATAAGCAAAGAAAAAATCATACTTGATATCTTTTTTAGAGTAGCACAAGCCTAAACAACTGTTTTTAGAATTTTTGTCTGTTTGTCTGTATGCTTGAACGCGCATTACGCAAAAACTGCTTCATGGAATTGAATGGAATTCTCAGCGATGCATTACCAGGTATCTAACTTGAAGTTTGAGACCATTTTTACAGCTAAAAACTATTTTGTTCTATTTTGCAATACAGTGGTGGTCATACAAGTAGGTGTACATATATTTTATACACATAGTAAAATTGTTTCTAGCCGATCCCAACTTACATCAAAGTAATAGTAACGGATACAAGCACGTTTAGTAAATGGCACAAAATATACGACTTTGGTGAATAAGTAACTTTATTTGAGAAACTCGTAGTCGACCTAGCAGTTACTAAAAAAATTTTAGTGAATAAAACTTGTTCTAAAATTAATTGGTCTACAAAACTGTGTAGTCAAAAATTGTCTAGAAATTCTCTAAAAAAAACTTGCATATTTTTTTTTGCAAGTTTTGCAACTTGCAAATTAAAGAAAAAAGGTCGCCAAAGAAGTACAATAAACTTGCATATTTTGACGACCATTCTTTGCAGTTTAATTAACATTCCTCAACTTTGTGTAAACTTTGAAATTTTTTTTATGTTGTTTCTGTTATGGAATTCGCTATATTTTAAATGAAAATTATTTAAAACACTTTTTATTTCGATACCCAATTTAATTTCACTACTATTATATTGAACACAACTGTATGTACATTGGCACGCATTTGAAAATTGTTTACGCTAAAAAGAATCTTTAAAAATCTTTCGGAATATTTTGATGGAAGTACCAAATTACAATAAATTGCAAAATACCGACGGAAGATTAACTTTTTTTCGAATGAACAGAAAGGAAGTTGAATGGTATGGGCCTACTATGTCCATACACAAGACCGTTAAGAGGTGGGTGGAGGGGGGAGGATATCCCCGTCAAGGTGGTTACTGGGGGAGGTCGGACATTTGAAGTATAAGAAAATAATTTACAGTTTTGCATGATTCGACTTTTTGCAATAAAAAACTGGAGCAGCAATCGCTTTCGAGTAAAATACCACGTTCCCTTGAAAGTTTGTTATGCACAAGATGGTCTGCTAGAATCAACGCGGTCAAACTTCTTACAAAACATCTCAAAGAATTACAAAACTGAATTCACTTTGGCTGCAGAAACCTTTCGAGATACAAAAGTCTTTGATTTGGACCAAGTTTTGGAATTTCAACAATGAAAGAGGCATTGTTGTTCAAACCAGAGACCTCAGTATCAACATTCCAGTAAAAAGTCTTGAAAGCTTACTCTTGCATTTACAGTTCATCGGAAACCAATAGGACTGTATTTTATGGGAATGTGTAATCGTAGAAGGACTACATTTTCCACCATCATTCCCTTCAAGCAGTAGGAGGAACCACGCAAGACTTTTTATAAACAGCAAGGAGTTGACCACGGGGATGCAAATGAAGCAACCGAAACGGAATGGAAAACTTTTTAGTCAACTTTGGTTCAGTGATTGCAGGAATTTCTTTATGATTTGCAGCTATGAATGAAATTTAATGCAAAATTTTGATTTTTCATGATTATTCTCAACTATGGATGAAGATAAAATTAGAAACTCTGCTACGAATTTTGTGAAAGCACACGAATTTCATGTTTCTCTGTAAGAGAAAAGCTGATCAATTTGAAACACATTTACGAAGCTAATTTTGAAACAGCTCTTCCACCTTTTGTTTTTATCAGCGGGAATATTCTTCATATGAGGACTGTAAGTTGATATGATTAAGATACCACGACATCCAGAACTCTTAGCAGCTTTGCGTATAGTTTGGGGCACAAATTTTAATTAAAATAAGCTACAACGCTCAAGAGGCTGGTTCGTGACAAACACTAAAGTTAGATACCAATTCGATGAATATTAGATTTCATATAATCTCTCTCTAGCTTTTTTACGTTAAGGGAGTATTCCTGAAACACTGAAGAATATTTAGTATGTTCAAACCAAACGGGGCATAGGTCCTGAATAGAGATAATCAAAGCCTTTCAATCGAAAACTGATGCCATTCTCAAATGGAATGCTCATTTCAATAGATTTTGCATTAGTTATCTAAACCTTCGAGTCGATTACTATTATAGTTGTCTAAATCAGACCTGTTCAATTTGATTAGTAATTAGTAATCAATCAATTAGACAGCTTTTTTAATTGGTAATGATTTTTTTAATTGTTTTTCAAGAGGCAATTACGATTATTAATAAAAATCAAAAAAACTTGTTTTGATTATTTCGATTATTTTAGATTTTTTTTATTATTTTTGATTTTTAGGTTTATTTTTGATTTTTTCAGTATTGTTGTAGCATTACATAAATATACACATCAACTCTAATGAAAAAAATCAAAAAATAATCAAAAAAGGTTGTTTTGATTACTTCTGATTATTTTGTTTTTTTTTTTTTGTTTTTTGTTTTTTTAATAATTTTTGATTTTCTCAGTATAGTTGATGTGTATATTTATATGCTTCTACTCCACAATACTGAAAAAAATTAAAAATAAAAAAAAAAATTAAAAAAATCCAAAATTATTGTTTGATTATTTTTGATTTTTTTCAATAATCGTAAAAAATCATGATTTTTTTTGGTTATTTTTCTAATTAATTGGAGAAAAATCATTAAAAATTGAAAGTAGTTGGTAACCAATCATTATTAAATGGATTCTCAAAAATGTAATTAATCAAACCGGCAATCATTACGATAAGTAATCATTATTTAACAGGTCTGGTTTAATATTTCTCGACTCGAGTATTTAAGTAGTTATGTAATGTGGCAGTAAAATATTTGCCAACTGTGGACACTGTGTTAGCTTTTTTATGAAATTCCGAGTTGCACACAAATCTGATTGGCTTAAATAAAATTGCGAATCAATGTGGAATCCAAGTAAACTGGGCACTGTGCTCAGATTTGAAAAGTATATAATATTTTTTTTGTGGCTCGCAGGTCAGTTTGGGGAGCATCCGACCGCGATGTGGGGTTAAAACCTGCCGACGGCAAAATGAAGCCTTTTCATTTTTAATAATATTTACCAAAAAAAAGCTTTGATTTTAAGAAATTTACTTAGCTTGTGCTAGGAAACCAGTACAGAGGCGGCAAACCCTGTAGAAAATTTGCTTACCTCAGCATTCAGATAGAGCTAAATGAAGTACCGAATGTAATGGTTGAAGCTCGAATCCTTACCAATGCTCTGAACTGCCCACTTTTTCAAGAGATACCACTGACATTGGCAATTACGGCGCAGTGCATTACTTGGCAAATCTCTCTTCTCTCTTTTGCTAATTTTGAAAGGATTTTATTACGGGTAGCTCAGGGTTATTTCGGGTTGTGGACGAGTGACTCGATATCCGATGCTTCAAAGTGTCTTTTAAATACATATTGCCTTTGTAACTAGTACAGAATAAGATATTTGGTGTGTAGCTCTATGACGTTTTGGTTTATGCTTACCTGTTTCTTGTTTGCATTTTTCATCCTTCAACAGAACTGTTAATACGACCGAACAGCTGTCGATCAGAACACATAATTAAAACCTCTTTTTAAATCATAAAAAATGAACAAAAAACAAGTTTCTTAATAGCTTTACAATTTAAATGGATTGAGAAAACGAGTTTGAAATCCTAGATAGATAATGGAAAGCAGCAGCGTGCCTAACAATAACGAAAAAGGGATAAATTGTGTTAAGAAAAGTATTCTTCTTCTGCTCGCTAAAATTGATGACAATGCGTTCTCGCAGTGGAACAAAAGCGTTGATAAAATCTCGTCAGATCTTTAATGAATGAAGTAACCTATCACCTAAAACCTTTAAAATATTTGTTGATGTGTACGCATCCTTGCTCACGGTATGGGGATTTCAACTGGACACCAGAGTGTACCAAATGAACACAAACAACAACAAAAAAAGGCTCAAAATCAGAACAATAAACGAAAGGAAAAGGAAGCGAAAGTCCAGTATACAAAACTTAAAGAAATAGCGAAAAAGGGAAAGTAAAAAGGTTGTGGAAAATTAAACGGAAAAGAAAAGCGACAAAGAAAATCAAAAGCAGACGGAAGAGAAGAATATTAATAAGAAAAAGAGCAAAAATTATAGTTATTAATAGCAAAACAGACGTTGTCCTGCCCGAAAATATACTTGCCTACATTTCAAAAACTATAGAAAACTATATAGGATCGGTGATAAACTTTGGAAGTCAATAAAGAACAAAGAAAAGCCATGTACAGGGTGGCTAATGAAAGCCGCTACCAAAAAAAAATTAAATAACTTTTTTTCTATTTAATGAATCTGGTTAATTTTTTTTTTATTTTGCAGATTGACTTTTACATTTAACAAAAATGGATAACTGGGATACTGAAACAAGAATTTGGATTGTCCGCCGCTATCACGCACTGGAGTTCGTAGTTTCGGTTCAAAGAGAGTATAGGCGCACGTTTGGCGGCAATCCTCCGAGCAGATGGACCATAATAAGACTTGTAAACAATTTTGCCGAGCATGGGACAGTCAACAGAAGACCTTACCATCGAAACCCTTCAGTTCGAACGGAGGAAACAATCGCTGCTGTAGCTGCTGCCATACAAAATAATCCACGTGTTTCGACAAGAACCTTATCTGCTCAAATGGGTGTAAGCAGACAGTCATTACAGTCAATTATACACAAAGATTTGGACTTCTTCCCATATAAAATTCAAATGGCCAACAAACTGAACGCTGCAGACTTGCCGATTCGCTTGGAATTTTGCCAGAAGATGCTTCAAATGGTGGAAGAGGATGGAAACATGTTGAACTGTCTTTTCATGTCTGACGAGGCCCATTTCGATTTAAACGGCAACATAAACAAACAAAATTGTCGAATATGGAGTGCTTCCAACCCACAGATACTCCATGAGACGGAATTGCATCCACTTCGTGTCACAGTGTGGTGCATTGTCGGGCCCTACTTCTTCGAAGAAAACGGTCACACCGTTACGGTTACTGGAGACCGTTACTTGAGCATGTTGAGAGAGTTTTTCTATCCAGAATTACGCCGAATGAGAATTTCTTTCAACTCTGTGTGGTTTCAGCAAGATGGTGCAGCTCCTCATATAGCCAAACCTGTTATGACAGAATTGCGACGAAAATTTCCCAATAAGCTGATATCCAGAAACTCCACATTCCGTTGGCCACCCAGGTCGCCTGACCTTACTGCGCCTGACTTTTTCTTGTGGGGTTATTGCAAACAGGAAGTCTTCAAAGCAAAACCAACAAATTTGAATGAACTAAGGCAATCCATTCGAGAAACAATTGCGGCTATTCCTGTCTCAACTCTCCAAGCAGTAATGAACAACTTTTTGGTAAGATGCCGCACATGCATCGACGAGCAGGGGGGGCATTTAAATTCCATTATTTTTAAAACTAATTAAGCTATATTTAATAAAATTTAATGGGCCTTAAAATGAATAAAAGAAAAATGAATTCCATACACTGAAAAAAAAATTATTTGAGTTTCTTAATGTAGCAAAATTCATCAGCCACCCTGTATGTGTGACAATGTCCAATTTTCTAAAATTTTCTAAACCCATATACGCTCAACGCCCCATTTTTGGAGCGCCTATCCTTACGAGTCATTAAAAAACATAATTATTTATTTACACTAAATGCTTTAGTCCCATATTTTCGTAATGTGCACCAAAACTACCACGTGCGCTGTTTATAACATAACCTTAGTTTATTTCTCAAAT
Organism: Merzomyia westermanni; assembly: GCA_949987695.1. Taxonomy (NCBI): domain Eukaryota; kingdom Metazoa; phylum Arthropoda; class Insecta; order Diptera; family Tephritidae; genus Merzomyia; species Merzomyia westermanni. The sequence continues at coordinate 31,963,992 of OX465288.1, forward strand.
TTGTGAAAGAGGTTTTGTGTTTTTTACAACTTTCGATGTTGCGAAGTAATAAGTAATTTTGTAGATATTTCTTCAAAATGTGTGGGTTTTCGTTATAGTGTATGAATTTTTCAAGCAAAAGTTGTTTATATTATTTCTGTGAAGTTTCCTGAGCGATTTTCTGTGACGCCCCATTTTTGGGGCACTGAGCACAGATGCTTCCATGATTTTACATGAACTGTTTGTGCACATTTGTTAAGTTTTAGCAAATATATGACAAATGGAACAGAACGAAAACATACACTGAAGATGGCGGATCGCCGAAACCGGTTTGTAACAAAACAAAAATTGACAAGGGATGATGAAAAATCGTTCCAATATACATCAAATATATGACACATTTTTTCATTGCGCTTTCTTTTTTTCGCCTTTTATAATATATAATGGATATTATCCAATTAGTATCAATCGTAAAAAGTGGTACTGACAGCTGCTGATGGGGCCTTTGAACGTATCAGTTAACAGTGCTTTTCTTTTGCTCAGCTTTCTAAATTGTCTCCTGATGGTCAGTAGAATCCAGAAACAGAAGGCCACATAGTTATATCCAGCGCCACTCAAATAAGTTGTCCAGAATGCCATAAAAATACCATTAAAAAGTGCAGAAAATGCGATGTTGGCTTACACATAAACTGTTTTGAGTATTTTCATACTAAATTTATTATTATTAAATTATATTTATCTTAAAGCAATTAATTACTAAGTGAAATCTGAATTGAATTTACATTTTTGATTTAAAAAACTGATGTCATAATTTTGATTAACTTAACCACTTAATACATTTTTAGTGCTCTCTAGTATGGCCAGCGGTAATTTTCTCAAAAACGACGAGAGTTATGAAAAAACTACCTAAAGCACTTTGTAAGGGGGGTCTCATAGCAAACCACGGTTGCTTTGTTTCCTTCAAAATATGCTTGGAAAATGGCGGGATTATATGGGTTAATCCTGACTAAAGGACACAAACATCCAACGTCGTCATCATCATTTCTTGGCGCTTAACTCTCTAGGCGATTCGGGCCGTTGCTTGTCAAAGCACGCCAGTCATCCTAAATATCCACACATCATTAATTTGAAACAAATATATGCAGAACTAGCACGAATTGAAATTTCTATAGACGGAGGGCATGGCACCGCCCAATTTTGTCAAAATTATACTAAGCCTATGCTGTAACCAGTGAGCCTACGAAGTTACTGTGAACATTTCAAAAAAATCGGTTGAGTACTTTGAATGCCTAAAATATTAGAATTAAAGGAAAATATTGTCTATATCTCTGTATTTTTGGGCGCGTATCACTTAAAAACGGCGGAATAGAATTTAATGAAATTTTCACTATGCATTGCTAGGCATCTGACTTGAAACATACAAGGTGGCGCAAAAGTAAGCTTCCGATGTTCAGCATATCGGTTGTGGCACGTGCAGTGTGTGCTGTTGCACCATCTTGTGGGAACCACATGTTTTCCAATCCCAATTCATCAAGTTGCGGCAAAAAGAACTCGTTGATCATTGCTCTGTAGCGCTCACCATTCACAGTAACCGTTTGGCCCCGACCGATTATTGGTCAAATAAATAGTCAGCAATATTCCGCGTTCTGGAACAGTGTAGCGTAACATTGTTCATTAACGTGTATTCCGCATGTGTTTACTACACAAATGTCAAAACAGAACTGACTTTAGGGGCCAATCGCCAAATTTATAGCATTTTCTGATAGGAGGATTACTTTTGCGCCACCCTGTACAATAAAAATAATTTCCATAGCTTTATCGGTTCCGATTTTTACCGTCCAACATAACTCGCTAGTCGTACCTTCGTTGCGCCAACTGGCGCCAATTGGAGCCTCTGCTTCCACTGGCGGGTGCCGATAAGAATACGTATGTTGGCGTTTGCGTACAGTTCATACAGCTAATCTTTAAATCTTGTTCGGTACTCGCCGTCGCCAACGCGTAGATGTCCTCAAATCATTCTAAGTACCTTTCTCTCGAATGCTCCCAGAGCCGCCTCATCAGATATTGTTAGTGTACACGCTTCTGCATCATATAGCAGGACGGTTGCGAAGAGTGACTTAGAGAGTATTATTTTCTTTCCTCGATAGGCGACTTAACTTCTCAATTGTCCACTCAGAAAAAGAATCTTCGCTCTTCGAAGAGCATGTAAAGTATGGCGAACACCGGCAAATCACGCAAACGGTGAAGGCTGCGATCATAGAAACACAGACTAATACATGCTATACACCGCGGGTAAGGTAGCGACAATGATGAATCCTGCCCAATATCGCCTAAGATCGTCTTTGGACGACGGAGTAGAGAAATTTCAAGTTCTCTGCTGCAAAGTGTTCCTTTCCCTATCTACAGAAGAGCAAGACATGGGATAAATCGCTCGTCTTTCAATCAACCTGCAACCGCCTTGGAGTGGAGACACACCCCATCCACCTGCATGCGGAAGAGCGGTAATAACCGACTCAACAACGGTACAATGAGTAAACATCTGCACCTGCTGGAATGCGCAGGTGCGGTCAGATTACATATGAGAAGATGCCCAGCTAAAAAAGATAGCGAGAGCACCTTCGTACCTATTCTCAGGGGTATAGTGAAATGGGGATACTGTATGAAACAAATCGATAGATGTGTGAAAAGGATTATAAAATAGCTGTGTGGACGGAGAAGCATCCCGCGGACTTCCTGAGACAGAAGGACCCAACTTGTCTTCAGGATCCCATTATGGATGAAGCTTCTAAGCGGCTTTTTAATCAAAGGCGTACTCCTAGTCGACTCTGGAAACGAGAGTACGGCGGACTGGTACCGAGCCTGAGTGGTTGGGTTGGCACAACTTTGTGCACAAGAAAAGTGGACGATATCCCGCCCACACAAGATATGATCGTACGAGTTGTCGATAGGGGTACTTAGAGAGCAAAACCAAGGTCTGAGCACGTAGATGTGGCGTATTGTCCATAGAAGGGTTGAGGATATGGGTTTTCATCTAAACTTAGATATGAACGAAGGCCCATACAATGTAATACGGATGCTGGTTTTAGGCTAAACTACAGGTTTCTTTGCGTTTTGAAGAGGCTCTGCCAACAGAAGGCATCAAGTAGACCAATATAAGGTATAGCTCCCATACAATCAATTGCTCCGATAAACGAGTTTTAGCCTGTAACTGTTGCAATTAAAAAGCTAGGAACGCAAAATTTTGTGGTTTGGTACTTATTATATATGTAATGTGTGTAGTGAAAATCACCCAGATCGGACCAACATAACATATAGCTTCCATACAATCGATTGTTCCGATAAATGGGGTTTGGGTTATGTATCTTTCAATTATCAGTTTTGCAGAGTTTGTACTAATTGTGAGTAAGGATCGGACACTCATATCCGTGATGCGTATTCATGAAAGGTATAAAGTCTTCTGCACAGTCAAAGACAGCCCTTTCCTTACTTGCTTTAATTTACTTTAGATTAAAAATTTTCAAACGTGGGTTTTTTCACGCATAATTAAGGATTTATTTATTTATCAAATTGCCATCAAGTTCGTTTATCTTTCAACTTCTTTGTTTTAATGTTCATATTTGATAGCTACGTGCCTTCACTGTAACCAAATGCTTAGCACAAGCAATAACCTTTTCTGGAAATTTGCAAAAGTTTTTATAAAGTTCGAGCAAAAATTTTAAATAGAAATGAAAGGTCTGAAATCTCAGAAGAAAGCAGCTGTTTTGTATACAATCAAAGAAACAAATAAATCATGCTAAGGAATAATTATGTGTCCACTTGGATATTGCTGAAATGCCGACGGCTTTTACAACTTGTTACGTCGGTGTTTTGTAACAGTGCGCAAGTTTGACACCTTTGTAGCGAGGTATTGCATACTCAGAATTTGATAGGTATAAAAAAACTTTTTTACTCATTAAATACTGTTTACTAGACTGAGCCAAGATGAAAGATAAATATAGATTTTTTAATGCCATTGAATGCTGAATACCCCAGCAGAATTCAATATCGGATAATGGTTCGGCCTTAAACTCCTGTAAAAATGAGCCAGTATTGTGTTTCCATTTTTGAGGTTGGGACCAATTCACGACGGCTTCAGTGTGTTTCACTTTTTGCTTAATTGATTTGTGCGCTTTTGAAGAGTTTCCAAAGTAAAAACTTATAAAAAAAGAAGCATACCAAAATTTATAACTTGATTACCCTGCAACGACCCATCTGAAGAAAATTTTCATTAGCAAGGTTTTTGTGGCGAATTCAATTTCCAATAAAACTATATGCAGCTCAATTTTTTACTTCAATGGCTTGAAAGTTTTAAAGCAAAACTGATATCAGCCTTAAAAACTCTAAACGAGCAATGATTAATCTCTAAAATTTGAAACCAAGGCATCCAACTTTTAAAGCACATTTTTAACGATTCTGAGTAGTAAAATAACAATTATATGAAAATAATTTTTCTCAGCCCAGTCTAGTGTGGCCACTGAGTATGTTGTAAAAGGTAGTCAGGTATTTGAACTCATTTAAGCATGTCCTGAAAATGTTGCCATCTTTTGAAATTATTTTATTTTAAGATTAAAGTAAATAAGTAAATATTTACATCAGTATGGATATGAAACGACATCGATTTTCATCGAAATGATTACAAGGAGAGTGACCAAATTCATATCTTGTATCAAATTTTTGTCTGGTACAGACCTGTTAAATTTTATTAGTAATTTGTAATCAATTAATTAGACGGCTTTTTTAATTGGTAATGATTATTTTAATTGAGTTTCAGAAAAAGAAATGATTAACTGACTACGTTTAAAAAAATTAAAAAAATCAAAACTAATCAAAAAAAGGTGTTTTTAAAATTTTGTTTGTATATTTTTTTTGATTAATTTTGATTTTCCTTAATAATCGTAAAAAATCATAATTTTTTTTATTATTTTTTTAATGAATTGGAAAATAATAATAAAAATTTGAAAATAATGGTAAACAATCATTAAATGGATTCTCAGGAAAATAATTAATCAAACCGGTAATCATTACTATTACTAATCATTATTTAACAGGTGTGTTCTGATAAACGCCGAGACTATTTCAATCAAATTGACATTTTGTATGAACTTTTGATGAAAAATAAAACTTCGTTTGGTCATTCTCTCGAAACATTGAAAACTCAAACAATGAAATAAACTCAAAAGTTGAATTTTCTGGATAAACTACTTTTACTATGGTGGAGCTCAAGTAAGATTTGAAACGTTTTCCAAAATTTCGATCAGGGATCGTCTGCCAAATTCAACCTTCACTGATTTCGTACCTCTGAAAGTCTAAACAGCAGAAGGAGTTACTTAAGTTATTACGAACAAACTGGTATCTATAAAGCAGTCCATCAGTGCTTTCGTTCTTTGGGATAATCATTCTCTCAATTGGCCTGGAGTACACTCAGCCCACTCAGCAGTAAAATTTTATGGAGCAACACAGCGTGGTTCCACTTATTTTTTCTCCTATCAACAGACGTAAAGTTCCTAAAGAATACATGAGTATGACGGTCAAAAGTTATTGTGAAATTAGGTGGAGATAAGAAACCGGGGTTGTAAAACCTTTATCAACACAATTGGAGAGTTGCAAATGTTTACCGAAAAACTCAATGCTTGAAGAAAGAGTTTGTGCGACCGCTAAAGCCAAATGTATATATTTGAGTGCTAGCACCGTCAAAACAATTCGAAAAAGTGAAATATGCCAGGAGAAATATGTGAAGACTTGCAATTGGCCTCTTGTAATCTTCTTCAAGACAACATTGATTGATGTCATTTGCAGGATCAAGCAGAGAAATATCTTCTTTCGGATAATTTTTGAGAATATCAAGTTCATCGCTGGTCCCAGTTACGTTCATTAAATGTTTTCCTGACTTATCTTCACTTTTCTTACTGACTTCATCTGCATTCTAATCATACTCCATATCAGTTATCTCAGCTGATGTCGAGAGCCCATTTGAATCAAGAGGATTTTGTGCAGTTATGCATTTTTTTACGAAAACTTCCATAACGTTTTTAGACCTCTTACAACTAAAAATTATTTTAAAAATTTATTTGTTAAATAAATTAAATTTTCTATGCACGCCACTGAGTGAAATTCTCAAATACCCCAAATTCTAGAGAACTCGAGCAAAAAGCTAGGATCGATATAGTATCGTTACAAGATGCGGTCGAAATGAGGAATATTTCTTTGACAAGTCACGTCTAACTTTTGAGCTGAGAATGTAAATTCTTACATAAAATCTATTGAAAAATCTAAATTCAAGCGCTTATTAGCTGCCGTGTCATCGATAGAAACGCGCTGCAATCGACAATACACCCAGTCATCTTGAAAATCTTTTTTGATTGCTGTAGAAAGTTCCAGCGTTGGATCGATTTTAAGCTTTTGTTGCACTAACATATACATTATTATACATGCATCGATTACATTTGTCGACTGACTACAACAAATTCATGAGCTGACTATCTGAATTAGGAACCACCCAAGATTAGATATACAAATGTTCCTGTAGCTATGTATTACATAAATTTCCAAACTTCCAATGCTCTCATAAGATGATTTCATAACACTCTTTATTGGTGTTCATTCCATAGAAAAATGTATGCAAGATTAGATATATATTCCATACCAGCCGAAGTTCTGAAAACTAGCTGATAAATAAATCCACCAAAAATTTTTGTAGTATCAAATTGAGGAGCTTAAGACTTTTAATGGCGAGAACAGTTTCCTTTTTAGCCGTCGCTACTTTGCTGCTGTTTTGTATGCGAGAGCGCAACAGAAACATTAGCTGCTAGAAAGGAATGGCGCTAGCAAAACAAATCAAAGCACAAATCAACTACACACGTTGACAACGTTTTTAATGCAGCAACAAAGTTAACAGGACAAACGCACACAAACACATGCCATCCAGACAAATCTCACAAACAATACCACCATTAATGCAATCAAAGCAAGAAAAAACATGGCAGCTGCAACAACAAACAATAGCTACAATGTAATGGTAGCCCTTCAGTTAGCGACGCGTTTGTACTAGTCGCCGTCGTCGTCAGTGTTGACGATGTTGTTGTTACAGAGTAAAAGCAGCGAAGGCGCATCGTTTGCCGGCTTGTTTTGTGTTGGGCCAACAGCAGCCATAATGTTATCACAATGAATTGAGTGAATGAGAGCGAGTGTGAGAAAGAGCGAAGTAGTTAGTAAATAATTTGGCTTTCGGCATTTATGGCAATTCAAACAACAATTTCTCAAATGTAAAGATGGCCGCCTGCAATGGCTGAATTAGTTAAAAATGGAATAGGATTTGCAATTGATATAGGTGTGTAGTAAATACGGGTACCTACAACTACAATAACAAAGTAATCGACTAGTACTATGAAACGGAAGAAGCACAATGTTCGCACGCATATGTATGTATGTATGTATGTGCTTACAGAAGTGGAGTATTCTGTTTGAGGTTGGATATGTATCCAAGGGCGTAGCTAATTTTCTACGAATAGTAGGTGTGGCGTTTACATACATACTTCTTTGTGTATATATGGACGAAAACCTAAAAAAACATTGCCCTTGCCCTGAAATAAAGTGTTGTTGACTACGTTACTAAACGTTACTAACAACACTTCCATAGTCCCTGGTCATCAATGATTTCTTTCAAACTTTTATTTATCTGAATATTTTTATCTTAAAAATTGAGCTGATTAATGGATTAGCATTTTTTTAAGTGTGGACTCGACATCAGCTGATGTGGGCAGTGTTGAGCAAATTATGATTGTTAATACAGTTAATAATTAACAATCAATTACTTTTTTATTGTAACTTCTGCAATTAACAATTTTTAATTGCCATTATTACAGTTACAATTACAGTTACAACTACAGTTACAAGTAACAATTAATCAATTGCAGCGCTCGTAATTAACAATTAATAAATTATTAATTGTGTTGTTCTATGATTAACAATTTATTGATTAACATTTTTTTATTAATTGCGAATAACTTCTACTATGCGATATTTGGCAAAAAATTGCTTGACTTCTTTCAAATATTACTTTCGTGAAAGTTTTGTGCCTCTGATAAATAGTTTGAATATTTGACAGAAATCAAAGAAGAACTACCCGGGTAATAGTACAAAAATGGTTGATTATCGTTGTTATTTGCTTCCTAATAGAATTAAAAATTAATTGTAATTTTTTCAATTCAATGAAATTGTTGGTATACAAAATAAATAATGTTTTCAATTGTAATTCATTCAATTTTAAATAATTTGATTGCAACAAGCAAATTAAAATTTAATTCAATTAATTTCAAATCAATTTATTTAATTGAAATTAATTTCTTAATTATTAAATTGACTAAAAATTTAATTGAGTAACGCTCAACACCGCATGTAGGTAACTGATATAGATAAGTAAGAAAATCGAAGATAATTCAGAACAACATTCACTAAACTTCATTGGAACCAGCGATGAACTTGATATTCCCACAAATTATCCGCAAGAAGAAGATGTTGGTCTGCTTGATCCTGAAAATTACATCAATCATCAACCAATGTGATCCTGAAGAACATGACAATAATCAAAATACAAGTCTTCAGATTTTTCACTTTTTTCGAATTCTTTTGAACGTGCTCACACTTAGCTTCACAAATGGCACGGTCACTTTTTCAATTATTCCGTTTGTCTGTAAGTATTTGCAACTGTTCAATTGTGGTCACAACTCCGGTTTCTTAGCTTCACCTAGTTTGACTATTTTTTCGTTTGTGGTTAGAGGAGAAAAAATAATTGGAACGACGCTGTGTTGATGTAAATAATTTTATTGCCTCCGAACCACGCCCTTACCAATTTGAGGGAAAGAATGTATTGATTTCATACGTTCTCGGTCCAGTCATAACACTAACCAACCATACTGACCCTAGAGCGCAAATAGCGTGGATACCGTTTATCTCGGAATGAGGACGATGATAAGAATATTAAGTGAGTTTGCGCAAAAGGTCCTCGCACCTACTAGACTCGCGATTTTGGACCCATAAACGAATGAGACATCTTTTAAATCCTTCTGCAAAACGACGTTAATGTTTGGCAAAGAGATAGTGTGCCTGAATGTGCTTGTATCGGAAGTTCCAACTCCCGACTCATAAGTCTCGGTTCCTTCTTAAATAAAACCACTCACCATGGGTCTTCGCCCACCAGTGCCCCCCTATGACTTCTGGGCTTAGACCCAACTTTACATACTATTATTTTGCAGGCGTAAAGAGCCACATATGGCTAATGACTCTATTCTCTATATTAAGCTTCCAGTTCCGTATACATAGGTACGACAAGAACTAATTTTAGAGAAACGTTGATTTTCACCATCCAGAGAAGCTTTTGTCACTGCTGCTTTATTGGCTTACTAACTCCCAGGATTACTATTCTACAGAACATACCCTATTTAGTTTAAAATAAAGGCTTCCAGAGGGTTACAAAATAGTGCCTCGTTTTGTGACATATTTATTTCAGCGTTCTTCCCTACTCAAAGATCACAATAAAAATAATAACAATTGATATGAAAAGAGCTTTAAAATTTTTCCAAGCATACCTAAACATAACTATTGTCACAATTATAACAATAGTCATTGTGTTGAATTTTGTTATAGTTCAAGCATAGGGCTTTCAATTTATTTTCATAGATGTAAAACTCAATTTGAATGTAATTACAAAATTGTGTATATACTGTCTTTTTTGCATAGTTTCTCAATTTTGCTGCTCAAATCCTTGCTCCAGGCTCGGATGCTCCAAACGCCCTCTCCTAGTTATACCATTGATATTCAATTTTGAAATTTTCAATAACAAAAAAATCGATGCTATATAACCAAGAGTATTTTGGGCTGAGCGCCCCCATTGAGGGTTCGAGTCGCAGGCTCTCTGACTACGCCCGTGAATTACTTACATACCTATGTGCAGAGTAAACAATAATGGTGGCTGTTATGAAATCGAGCGCCGGCGACTGAATGCAATTGGTTTATGTGAATGCACTTCCGCTCTCTCACGATTAGAAAGGAAGTAGGCATGTATGAACGTATGTGCGATGTGAGAGCGCCATTGCACAGCTGATTTGTTAAAACAGCATGTTAGTGCTACATATCTACACACAAATGGTGAGTTAGAATGAGTGGTTTATGGTAGATATATTTGAGTATTTTTTACAACACTCTATATTCAGCAATTCTACTCTTATGACGAAACAAGAAAACAGCTGCGCTATAGGTAGTATGTCAGCTGTTGGGGTTAGACGCCTCATGGAAAATATTGGATACAGCAATTTTGCAGCTATCAAAGCACACAGTCGGTTGAGAGAGCTCGTTTGGTAAAGTTATTTTTGTCGTAAGCAAAATTGAACGTTAACGCGACGTTGAAGAGCTCAGTTAACTGAAGAGAAAACAACTAACAAGAACAATACAGACAAAGCCAAAAATAACTATATATATAGCATGTAAATTTAAATATTTTTCTATTATTCAAGAGAGTATTGATTATAAGCAAAAACACATACGACTTAATAATAATAAAATAGAAATATTGTGATAGTGTTAAATAAAATCAAAGAATTACAGCTATTTAAGTGAAAATTTAAATAAAAGGAAATTAAGACAAAGCAACGTGCGAGCAAATTGCTTTTGAAAAGTGAAAAAAGTATCAAAATCTGCGTTGCATTCGGAAATTGTGAACTCAATACACATTACTGAGGTCAGACAAAAAGGGCGTTTCAACACGACAGAGCATGTAAGCGCTTTTAGACTTTCAACAATAAAAAGTGTGAAATTTCAATGTGAACATATTGTAACAAACGTGGCATCGAGCGTAGGGACAGCTCGACATAAGCTTTAAACGGCACTTAATTGTATTAACTCGTTGTGCGCTGTTCCTTGTCATATCGTCACGCCAATTCACAGTCGGTCGGTCGTGCTTTTTTTTTTGTTTTTAAAATTAACTAACATTCAGCGCAGTAAGCGTAAGCGAGATAGCCTACATACATAAATGTCGCTGTGAGTGCAAGTTTTCATGATACGAAAACTAAGTACTGACTCTAAGGATCAAATTTTGTCGGCAAGCGCTGCTTTCAAGTAAAAACAATAAGAAAATCATGAAGATGTGCAGCAGCAAACATAACAAAAACATCCAGCAAAGACTTATACAATATTGAGTGTGCTTTAAAAGGCAGGCGAATTGAGTGCAAAGAAAATACTCAAACTCAAAAATATACTCAATAAACACCACCAGTCATTAGCCCAGCCACTGCGAGTGCTTTGTAAGCGTAATTGACGCAGTCGACGTCAACGCCAAACACAACGCGTCGTCTTAGCTAGGGCTCACAGTTAATGCCCTGAGACGTTTGCCGAAGTTGCTGCTATAGCCATAAAGTAGCAGCCAGCAAACGAGGACAGTCATTAAGAATTTTGGTGTTTTTTTTTTCTGTGTTTATTCAAAACGCTCGAACTGGTCAAAGAGTAACAAAGTTGTGCGGTAAAAACGTTTCAAAGGCAAAGTGAAAACTTTAAAGTCAAAGCCGTCGCATAGTAGCCAAAAAAAAAATATTGCAATTGCTACTAAAACTAAATGCATAGTTTAATAAAATTTTATTAAGGCTGAATTTTGTAAGCTAAGGCAGCAGCATTACAAAATATAAACAAAAAAAAAACATAAATGTGTTATTTTTTCTTGTTTTAGTTCTGCGTAAATAAAGACTGATAAGAAGTAAAAAAAAAACAGAAATCATTGCAAAAATACAGCTTAAAAATAATAAAGTTAAACAAACACAAAGCAAAACTTAAAAAAAAGTTATTAACAAAAATTTAAAGAAAAAAAAAAAAAAATTTGTAATAACAATAGCATTGTGCACATCAACGGGTTAACACTTGAAAAGTTTATATTGCATACCTATATGTAAATAACAAAGTGCGCCTACTAATTTAAAATAAATAAAGCAAATATAAATATATATATTTCTACCTACCTGCATATTAAGCGTAAACATAAATTAAAACGGTAAACTTTAACACTGAAACAACAAAAGCAACATATGGATTAACGTTCCTGATAAATTTAACCTTAAAGAAAGCAAAAAAAAAAACCCCAAATCCACACAGCCAAGCATACATACATACAAGTATACCTAAGCGGATTAGTCAATACATATATAATACACACATACAAACGTCAACTGTATGTGCGTGCGTGTGTTAAACATAATTGCATGTGCGAATAAAAGTTCAGTAGCCAACGAAACATCAGCAGCAGCACAACAAAGTGTTAAGCGCTAAAGAATATAGAATTGATATATATATATGCATGTGTTTGTGATAGCACTTGAAAAATAATAAAAATTAAAATATTTTATAACAACGGCAGCTAGATCAGAAGTGTAAAGCTAACAAGAATTAAGCGAAAATTAAAGCAAGCAAAAAATTAATCGCTGCATATGAAACACCAGTGCCTGAAGTTATAAAGAACTGCAAAAAGTGTTGAAAAAGAAATTAGAGTAAGAAAACCACAACAACAAAAAAGTTGAGTGCTCGAAATTTACAACAATTGTATTAAACCAAAAAAGTTAAAAAAATTTGGGAAAAAAAATTTCCAAAAAAATTTGGAACAAAATATTTCCAAAAAAAAATTTCTTTTGCAAAAAATGCAACAAATTTTGTAAAAAAGAAGAAAATTAGTGCCAAGCAGTGTGAAACAAAGCAACAAATCATTTGTGAGGTGCGTGTGTGAACGTTCACAAGGCAAATTATAAACGCAGCAAAAGCGTTCAGCTGTAGTACAGTGAGCACACATGTGATTTAAAAATTGTGTTAGCAATTCGTCAAAATTAAAGCCGTAAGCTAGCACGGCTAAGCTAAATTGTATTAATACACCAAAATCAAAACAACACAAAAACAAACTTAAAATTTTGCAAAAATGACGATGGCCGCATGCTATGCCACCTATGACATGCCCTTGTCGCACAGTGTATCGTCTGCAGCGCTTTTAAGCGCGCAGCAGCATCATCATCAACTGCATCATCATCATCACCAGCAACAACAACAACAAACACAACACAATAGTCATAGCCATCACCAGCAACAAACACATCATCACCAACAGCAGCAGCAACAACAACAACAACAACAAATTTACCATCACCCACAGCAGTTGCAACAACAACAACATCAACAGTCACAGCATCACACACAATCCACGAGCGTTGTCACATCAGCAACTGCAACAGCAGCAAGCCGCACCTCATCCTTAGCAGCGGCGACGGCAACTGGTCGCGCTGGTAATGCCTCCACAGCAACGCCTGCCGTCGCCGCTACTAATTCTGTGATTAGCAACAGCAATATCGGCAGCGCTAGCATCAGTAATAGTCGCGTTTGTAATAGCAGCGGCGGTGGCAGCAGCAGCAGCAATGCCAACAACAACAACGCTGGCGCAACTGTGGCGTTAATTAGTGGCAGCGGCGGTAATGCGGCATCAGCTGCAACACCACAAAAGGACTACTCCATTCCATTGCATGTCGATTGCAGCGTCGAATATGAATTGCCTAATCAACCCAAACCGCCAGTGGGGCAGCGCGTCGAGCCACTGCTTATGATACATCCATGCTATTTTCGCAAAATGGAATCGCAAAGACGCAGTCCTTTTGTTAACAATATGTCGGCAACAGCGCGCAGCAGTGCCGCTTTATTGGTCAGCAGTTTGAATAGCGGCGCCGTGTCCACGGTGATCGCTAGTACAAGCGGCGCTGCAGCTACGGTGGTGGGTGCAAACGCGTCGGGTGCCACAGCGAGTGCGTCTGGTAGTACACGACGTGCTGTGGTGCGTCAATCTCAGGTTATACAACAACAACAGCAGCAGCAACAACAACAACAAAACCAAACACAACAGCATCTGCAGCAGCAACATCAACAACAACAACAGCAGCAACAGCAGCAGCAACATCAAGTAGTTGTTCAATATCAACAACAATTGCAGCATCAGCAACTGCGGCACTCCGCGCAGCAGCAACAAAATCAGCTGCAGCAAGAACAACAGCAACAGCAGCAAATGTCACAAATGTCACAGCAAGCGCATTACCCAGTGGTGGTAACGCATCATCATCATAACCAACACCAGCAACATGCGCAGCAGCAGCACCAAGTGGCGCAGCAGCAACAGCAAACACAAATTAGCATTGCCTCCGCTGCTCCATCAGCCACCTCCGCAACTGCAGCATATCTGGAGCACGCGAATGCAGTGCGCCGCACAGTTGCACAGCATCGCAGCAGTCAAAGTCGCAGCAACGCCGCTGCTGTTTTAACGCAAACAAATCAAGCGCTCCAACAGCAACATCAACAACAACAGCAGCGCACAAGCCAAAGTCACAGTCACAGCACATCTGCCTCAATTGTAGCTGTAGCCGCTGCCGCTGCAGCAGCGGCTGCTGCTGTTACCTCCACCCAAAATCAACAACAACAACAAAATATCCTAAGCCAAAATGCCTCACAATGGGATCAGCTAGCAGCATTAGCTGCACGTTCCTCAATAACGCCAGCAGCAGCAGCTGCAGCCGCTGTGCACACAAGTCAAATGCTAGCACCACGCAGCACACCCGCCTTATTTGGTAAAAGTTTGTCAGCTGTGGGCAAACGCGATGCAATGATATCGGGTGGTGTTTACAGTGTTGGCAGTAGCAGCAACAACAACAGCAGTAATATTGTAAATTCCGCAGCTGCTGCCATGGCAACACATCAAGCAGCCAGCAAGAAACAGCAACAGCAACTGCAGCAACAACAACAACAACAAACACATTGCCTCCCCACAAATACATTATGGGCGGATCCGGCTAACGTTAGCACAGCTGTGGCAGCAACTTCGTCCACCGCATCGGCGCTTATGATCGATCGTAGCCCGATGGCAACAGTTCCTAGCAATTATCAGGCAGGACCTGACACCACACCAACAATAAGTGCGCATTATGTACGCGACGACAAGCTAAGCGGTAAATATCGCCAATATTTACGTGCACAGCGTATGCATCCATATTTGTCAGCAGCGGCGGTAACGACGAATGTGGCCGCCAATCTAGGACAAACATTTCCACAATTCGCCGCCACACCCTCATTTCAACATTTACAACAAATTTCCTGCTATAACGTATGATCGACGTGAAGCGGATGATGTTGAAGACAGCAACAGGAGCAGCAACCGTTTAAAAAACAACAACAACAACAGGCAGCAAGTACAGCAGAAAGCACTTCAACGAACGCTCTAGCAGCTGCAGTAGTCGCAGCAAAAGTAAGTTTATTAGCGAACGCATAAATTAACTGCTCTATGACTAGGTAGTAGGTAGCTGGTAGCAATTTCATCTGTGCCGTCGGTGCTCGATGCGGCGCAGCAAGTGCAGTGTAGTTACAGTACGCAAAAGCTTTTCATGGTGTTTGGTCGAAAGAATATTGCAATGCAATGGTGTTAGTTTAAAATACTACAAGTAACGCTATTTGTTATAAATAAACACACATACATACACACACAAAAAAATTATTAATTAAAAGCATACAACTTTCGAAAAAAATTAAAAACATTAAAAACCAAAAAAATGCTATGCCAAATTAGTGAAAAACAAAAATTAAAAATAAATTATGTTAAACGCAAAATTACTAAATTGTTAAAAATGTATAATGAAATGATTAGATAAAACGTTTGGATATTATATGCAAAGTTACATAAGTAAAACGTATACATAAATACATACTCCATACATATATAACTATGTATAAGACTAAAATTTAAAGAAAGTGAAAATACATAGCAAAGGTACATTGTCGCATAGCTAAAGGAAAAAGTTACCCTTAGTTACTTAATAATATGCATAAACGCTTAAATTTGTTGTTGTTGTCGTGCACTTACTATACACAACGTACAGCAGACATGTGGGTTAATCAAGTCAGCCTGATTATTAAGTTAACTTGCCTAGAAATTATTGCTAACGTGTGCATTTTATTTTCCAAAGCTAAGTAAAAACAATAAAATCATAACATCAGTTTAGCTAATGAGCAGTTAACCTGCTAATCAGTCATACTGTGTATACCGTAAGCGTGCTTCAAAAACATACACAAGACATTGGCCGTTTTTTATTCTTCATTTCGATGCTAGCTAAAATTTTGGTCACCCTCTTGTAAGCAACAAGTTCACTTACTATTTTCAATGTAAAACTCCAATTTTGAAAAACAAAAAAAAATCGTTTTGTTATTTTATTCATAAGTCGCTAAGTGCTTACAAAAAAAAACAAGTTTTCTATTAACACAAACAGTGCATATATAAATGAATTGTGTTGTCAACTGCACCTAGAAAGAATGCCGTCGGCATTTTGCATTTGATAAAAGCCGTCGCAATTTACGATTTTTGTTTGAGAATTTTTCATATAATTTCCATGCTCAACTCGTTATGTGCACATGTGTATGTATGTATGTTATGGTGCAAAAGCTACTAGAAAACAGGACAAAAATATTTGAGAAAGTCGTGTCATTCCGCAAGACTGCTAAAGATCTGCAAATCAAAAAAAAAAAAACTTTACACAAAAAAAAAAAAAAAATTCAATTGAGTCTATATTCAAGTTATATAGATTTTTTTCGCTGTTTACGAATGCGTTTAGTTTTCAATAACGAAATATTTTAAGAAAAAATCATTTTAAAAAAGTAAATTTAATGTGCGAGAAAGTTGATTGAAAAAACAGAACGCCGTAGATCCTCGCGCTTAGATTTGAGCTAATGCATTTACTATTATTGTTGTAGTTGTTGTTATTGCAAGAGTATTAATCTACATGTCCTCTCAGTGCTGCTTATTAATGAGCGTTTGACAGTGAAATAACAGCCCTGCTTGGGTAAAACTTGAGTCGTGTCGCTGCAAAGGCACAGCGCTCGGCAAAATGCGGAAAACACCACTACGACTTGAACAACTTTATGGAAACAGAAATGGAATAGCAAAAACTTTGACTTTGACCATAGCTTGAGCCTACAGCAATTAATTGAAACTAGATAAAACCTTCTAATTGCATTTTTAGCAAAAATCTACCTTGACCTAAAGGCTACACAAAATTGCTTTCAAAGTTCTGTGGGACATGCTTTGCCGAAAGCGATTTGTTTGACCACATCGTACCTTTAGTTCACAGATTTTAGGCGCCTCTTACGACAGTCATACCGTGCTACGGGTATATTCTAAACCCTCTAACACGCTGCTGAGACGTCTCAACTTTACCAAAGAAACATTTTGGAATTGAGTGAATGTTGGTCGTTCTTTGTTCGTCAATTCGAAGCTAGATACATTTTTTTCTGCTCGCTTAAAAAATTTTAGAATAGAAAGCAAAAAAAATAAAAAATTAGTAAGCAGCAAAAATTATAAGCGTTCATAATTTTGTTTGTTGTAATCGACAAGTTTACATTTGATTTTCGAAGGAAATTTTAAATTTTGGAAAAACAAAAAAATTTGTTATTTTATTTATCCATATCTAGATACATAAGTCGCTAAGTGGTAACAAAAAAAAAAAAAATATTTGATAATATTTTGAAGAACGTGCTTTCGTCGACTATTTTGATTTCGCTGAGGTTGATTAGGTCAGCTGTCACGACTAACTGAGCTTTTAAATTTACGTTAAGTTATAGCGTTAAAAAGAAAATATTAAATAGCACATTTTATAATATTTTGCTGAAGCAGTTTAATCTGTCACACAGCCCCCAAAGTAGTCAGTGGCAGCCCGTTTCCTACTACTACAGATCAAACTAACGCTAATAAAGAAGAATCTCCACAAAATAGTTCCTTATCCCTGCCTTCTTCTTTATGTATCTCGTGCGCATACGTTAGAAGCTAGACTGACTGGTGAACAAATAGGCCATATACGAGGGATGCTGTCGCTTACAAACCAACAAAGAAACAACACACCAAAGATTAGCTGACAACCGTAAAAATATAAAATCATTGTTTACTTTTCAAAAAAAATGCAAGATTTCTGTGTTCGCAGCAGAGTTTTCAATTGAAGATTTGTTTTGCAGCTCGCAGATTTTTAAGTGCCTACCACTGCTCTCAGCGACGGTTGTTATGGGTTTGCTTAAGTTTTTTATTTATTTAGTTTTGTATATTTTGTATATAAAATTGCCGTACGACCTAGAATAACGCAAAAAAATTCATTAAATTTCGCTGAAGAATTTTATGGCTCCACAGTCATCTGCGATACCATAAAAATCAAATATTTGCCGCATCGAATTGCTCAACATTCTAGTGCGTTGTTTGGTGTACCTTGTGTCCCTACTTCGTAAAGATTTGTGCATGCTTAAAATCAACTCACGCGTGACTTTTCAAATTTTATGTATATTTATTCCAACTGCTTTCTTTGCAAGTACGTGTGTACCATGCAGTGAAGTATCAAGTTAGACAGCATATAACTAAAATTAGTTTGGTCTACTTTCAACTAGTATGAGACTGTGCTATTTCTGTACGAAATCTGACAATAAGTAACTCGTAAGTCAACGCTGAGTTACAAATACCAAACAACAAAAATATTTGTAAGCAGAGAAAATTACAAGCGTTCACAATGACCTTCGGAGGAAATTTAAAATTGTTGAAAAAACTTACAGTTCTGTTATTTTATTCATAAGTCGCTAAATGCTTACGAAAAAAAAATCTACTAATATTTAAAAATTTTTTTGATGGTTTTTCATTCGTTATTTCGAAGCCTGATAACACTTTTTTTTGCTTAAAGACATTTTTAATTGAAAAAATAAACAAAAAAATAAGCAAGCAGATTTTAATCAAGCTCCCATTTAATTTTGAAAGAAAATTGAAAATTTGTTTAAATATTTCATTTCGTTATATTATTCGTAGGTCGCTAAGTGCTTACAAAAAAAATCAGCTAATATTTCAAAATAATTTTAAAGTATGTGCTTTCTCAAAATTAGGTTATACTCGTATGGCTAAAAAAGACAGTTGACTAACTAGTTGGATATGGTGTTAATGCTAGTTTTGCAATAGTTTACAACCAGTAGGTTCGACTGCAGGGTACATAGGAAACATACAAATGCATTAAGATTTAGTTATATTTTTTTATGGTAAAATTTTTATTTGTTCATAGGCTTTTTTTGAAGCTGAACCTAATAGCATTCGATTCATGTACTACAACCAACACCAGCCACTAACGACTTTCTTTGTTTGCGAAATATTTCTAAAAGGGAGTTTTTTTGTTTTTAAATAAGGTGCTAATCAATTTATTTAGAAAAAAAGTTTCAAATACAAAAAGCTCAGAAAAAAAAAATTGAAACAAAAAATAAATAAAAAACAAAAGGCCCAAGAAATATTTCAAAAACTCTGTTAGTCTGTATTATCAGACGAAACCCTCCAGGGCAATCACTAGATATCCCACTTACAGCCATTGCGTGTTATAAATTTGTGTCTTTTCAAAATAAAAATAAAATAAAAACGCATTTAGCGAGCTTAATTATCGTAATGAAAGCTAGAATAACTGTTTTTAGATTTTTATCCGTCGCTCTGTATGTTTGTAAGCGCATCACCAAAAAACTGCTGCATATAATTCCAAAAAATTTTCAACATTCTACTACCAGATTTCGAACTTAAAGTTAAAGGCAGCTCTTGGCGCCAAATAATATTAAGATCGCTCCGTATTAGGGGGTGCCAAAAAAAAAGTGTATAATATAAAAAATTTGACTTAAAATCTTTTTAGTGAAATTTAAACAAACCAATGACTGTTCATGGTAAGCATGATGTCAAAACTTATAAGTGGGGTGCTTAATAGAGAGGACAACAGAAACCCCATCAATAGTTCTTAGAACTTCTACTTTCCTTTATGTATGTTTGTATACGCATCACTAAAAATGTTTTGCAGAAAAATTTAATGCTTTTTCCATTGTTGTCTTTCTGAAAGTATAAGTTAAGATATAGTACAGATTTTGGTGCTACATTTTATTTGACAGCTAAGGAAAATATTGGAAAAAGATAAATCAAAGTAAAACACTGCTCGGAACACATTGAGTTTATGAAAAAAAAACTCCCTTCCAATTGCAGAGTTTGCCAATACGCGAAGTTTAGTTTGGTCTTCAAATATATAGCGAAGCCTTGTAAATGTTGTTCAAAGCTTGTTGCTTTTGCGCGGTTATATAGTTTTCTGTGTCACTATATCTTTGTGCTATTTGTAGATACACACATACACAAAAATTATAAACTAAGTTAGTTTATTCATACGCCAACTACATACATATTTGCATTGTACTTTTGTACTATGGCTGCTTAGCCTGCCACCTTCTTATTGACTGCTAACGCCTAAATGAGCATTCGTCACGTCAAAATTGCTCTGTTTGCTCGTTGGCGCGTTTAAGTAATATTTTTTTTATTACTTTATTTGACTTGTTTCTTTGTTGTACGCTTAATTTCATTGAAACATACATAACCACATTTGGGTCAGCTACACTGGAAATATAAAATTATATTAATTATATAATTTTAATTTTCTTTTAACATCGAAGCGTATACATGTGTACATAGTTATAAATACATATGTACATAAATGTCTGCTTATTAAAACAAAAATTATTACAGAGCTGATTTGGAGTTCAATCGTCTTTACTTTTATACTCGTTTCAGTTTATGTCCGTTTATATATTTTTTCTAATTACCTATTTCAGGCCCCGGTTTAGCTTTTATTTTTTTGATCATAAAAAACATTTTTATTTCTCTCAAAAATAATTAGTTTTATTTAATTACAAAAGCAGTTGGGCTTTAGTTTCGGTTGTATGTTCACACATACACACACTTTTGTATTTAATTTTATTCATTTGCTGTGCTCATTGGCTCTAAAGATATGAAGCATTCATTAACTTGAAGATACGTGATGTTTAACTATCTGCTTATGAGACGTTGTGTTTGGTTTAGGCAACATGATTTAAGATATAATAATTAAAAATAAATAAATACATTTGTATATACTTATGTAGGTAGACGCATTTTTGAGTTTATATATATTACTTAATATATGTATGACGGCGATAAAACATACATAGAGGCCTACCTACATAAAAAGAATATACCCAGCATACAAAAATTGGCAACACTTCGTTCCACCAACAAAAGAGTACTCCTTAAGGAGTATTAGAGTACTCCAACACTTATCCTCATTCATATAAAAAAGTGGTCCAATTTACATGGCGATGTACGCTAATTGGATCACCTAATCCATCTCAGAGTACTCAATTTCTTTACTTTTGAATACTCCATGGAGCACCTACGAGAGTCCTTAAAAGTATACCTACTCCCTTTCTCACGTCGGTGTAGAATACTCCATGCAGTAATATTTTTTCAGCATTTTTGAAAGCATAAGAATTGACCTCAGAGGCATACATCTTTTAATTTTCTTGAAAAATTTGGTGTAAAATTTGACAATTTTAAGAAATATTAATGTCACAAGCAATTTAATTCATACTTTTAAAAATATCTCAATATTAAATTAAGAAAATGGACTAAAAGATTAACTTTATATGGTGAACAATATGCTTTTCAGAGTTCCTTGCATGCAGCTAACTTGCTTATAGAATTCTAGTACATAATGTGCAATTTCTTAATAAGTGCTATTTTTAGCCGCGTTGTTATCATAAGTATCTCTGCTCGCCATTTTCGTTGTTACAGTTTCTAAACGATTTCGTTTAAGATTCACTGTTATTCTATTTTTGAAAACTGCATTTCTCAATCACAATTAGTCAATCCTGAAAAATAACAACAATGGAATTTTATGCATTGTTCAACATTTGTCCCTCAGAAAAAGGCTACTTTGATTATTCCACAAAAAAGTTGTATTTACTTACACAATTGATTTGACGATTGATCGTTTCGTTTCCACTTTTCTTTTGAGCACGTCGTGCAAAAAATCATGTGAGTTATCTCTAAAGAGATCGGACCGCGTTTAATTCCTTTAGTCCACAGTTGGCTATAACTCAATATACATAGGTAAATTTTTATTTGGTTAGCACACTCATCAGGGTGAAAGTAAATTCTTGTTTTTGTAGCATACTTATAGGAGGTAAAAGTACCCCTTTGGGTAGAAAATATGGTATGTGTCTATGCGTGCCATTTTCGTTGTTACAGTTTCTGAACGATTTCGTTTAAGATTCACTGTTATTTTATTTTTGAAAACTGCATTTCTCAATCACAATTAGTCAATCCGGAAAAATAACAACAATAGAATTTTATGCATTGTTCAACATTTGTCCCTCAGAAAAAGGCTACTTTGATTATTCCACAAAAAAATTGTATTTACTTACACAATTGATTTGACGATTGATCGTTTCGTTTCCACTTTTCTTTTGAGCACGGTGTGCAAAAAATCGTGTTAGTAATCTCTAAAGAGATCGGTCCACGTATAAGCCCTTTAGTCTACAGTGGGCTATAGTTCAATACACATTAGTAAATTTTTATTTGTTTAGCACACTCATCAGGGTGAAAGTAAATTCTAGTTTTTGTAGCATACTTATAGGAGGTAAAAGTACCGCTTTGGGTAGAAAATATGGTATGTGTCTATGCTTGCCATTTTCGTTGTTACAGTTTCTGAACGATTTCGTTTAAGATTCACTGTTATTTTATTTTTGAAAACTGCATTTCTCAATCACAATTAGTCAATCCGGAAAAATAACAACAATGGAATTTTATGCATTGTTGAACATTTTTCCTTCAGAAAAAAGCTACTTTGATTATTCCACAAAAAAATGTTATTTACTTACACAATTGATTTGACGATTGATCGTTTCGTTTCCACTTTTCTTTTGAGCACGCCGTGCAAAAACTCGTGTTAGTAATCTCTAAAGAGATCGGTCCACGTATAAGCCCTTTAGTCTACAGTGGGCTATAGTTCAATACACATTAGTAAATTTTTATTTGTTTAGCACACTCATCAGGGTGAAAGTAAATTCTAGTTTTTGTAGCATACTTATAGGAGGTAAAAGTACCCCTTTGGGTAGAAAATATGGTATGTGTCTATGCTTGCCATTTTCGTTGTTACAGTTTCTGAACGATTTCGTTTAAGATTCACTGTTATTTTATTTTTGAAAACTGCATTTCTCAATCACAAGTAGTCAATCCGGAAAAATAACAACAATGGAATTTTATGCATTGTTCAACATTTGTCCCTCAGAAAAAGGCTACTTTGATTATTCCACAAAAAAATTGTATTTACTTACACAATTGATTTGACGATTGATCGTTTCGTTTCCACTTTTCTTTTGAGCACGGCGTGCAAAAAATCGTGTGAGTAATCTCTAAAGAGATCGGTCCACGTATAAGCCCTTTAGTCTACAGTGGGCTATAGTTCAATACACATTAGTAAATTTTTATTTGGATAGGATATCCATAGGGGTGAAGGCCAATTTTAGTTTTTGTAGCATACTTATAGGATTGTAAAGTACCCGGTTGGG
This sequence comes from Merzomyia westermanni, assembly GCA_949987695.1. Taxonomy (NCBI): domain Eukaryota; kingdom Metazoa; phylum Arthropoda; class Insecta; order Diptera; family Tephritidae; genus Merzomyia; species Merzomyia westermanni. Next base: position 31,987,476 of record OX465288.1, read on the forward strand.
TAGAAAGTGGGTTACTTCTTTCGTACCCGTACAACTGGTCTCTCCATGGGACATGCTCAAACAAATGTGAATAGTTCAACTCATACAAAGTGATCAGAACTAGCATTAGTCGCATGCTCTTTTACGACTCATCCTGGACACTAATGGCATTTTTTGCAGGGACTGCTTACTTGTTGGTTCGTCGCTGCTGCACCGCTATTGCAGTTGTGACGTCGCAAAAAAAATAAGGGAGCACGTTCGTACATAGTCTGCAACCCAAATTACTATTTGAATCACGAAATTCTCAAAAGGATTATGATAAGAACTATTATTTACAGGAAATTTTTTATGATTAAATTAATTAAACGAATATTAGTTGAACAGAAAATTAAAATGTAGAACGGTGTTGTTAACTGAACGATTTCTGTTCCAATACTGAACTGTTTTCTGCTTCGCTCGTGTATGCATTTACCTATAGACGTCTCTGGAGAGTTGTTGCCACTTATGATAGTGGAAACGTTGCAGTCACTCAGACTAGTATGAATAAGGACAAGCAATTCTAGGCAATAAACTAGAATGTTCACTTACGAGTTTGGCAGTTGACTGGTGGGTAAGCGCAAATATATAGTAGTCTTCCATTGAATTGCACTTAGATACACTAGTGGCGCTATAAATGTTACAAGTACTATACTTTTAGCTATGAGGTAGTATTTTTGGACATAAATAAGTCAAAAAAATAAAATGTAACTGCCGAACAGTAATCACAACCAAATATATTAAAATTTTTATAGTAAATATTTTGCATGAGCAGAAAATCTTTAAAAAGTATATATGTATACCATGGCGTATGCGTAATATTTTTTCTTATTCGTAACATGAATATTAGAGCTATTGAAGATAAACGCATACGCGGCTACAAAACAACCGTTTTTTAAATTTTCGTGCGTCTTTCCATATGTTTGCACGCACATCACGCAAAAACGGCTACATGTAATTAAATGCAGTTGCCATAGTAGAGTGTTGGCTCACCAACAGATTGTGAGAAAGTTAAAAAACTTATACAAAAAAAGCACCTTGTACTGATTGTAATTTTTAACTAACTACAACTTTAGGTAACAGTAAGCATACAGAACGGATATATGGAATAATATGCTATTACAACAACAACAACAATGTAATTTAAACCGATTCGTAAAGTGGATAAACTAGTTAAAAATAAATTAAACTGCTGGAAATATGGTTTAAGATGGGAATGCGAAACAAATTGAACCAAAATGTGTAAAATACAAACTTCAGTAGGCACATGCGCACTCACACACAGACGCACATATACTACATACACATACATACATACAAACGTGTTTAATGCACTGCCAGACGACTGCCAATGCTCGGACGGTTGAGTTTTGTATGGAAAAGCCAGCACAGGAAGCAGATGGCAAATGAATAACAGGGAAATTTCATAAAAAAGAGATAATTAACTTGGAAATAACAAATATTTAATCTATTTAAATTGAAAGCATTTAGCGCATAAGCGGAAAGTAGTAGAAATGAATTAACAAAACTAGAATTACATATGAAGACATACAGAAAGAAGCGAAAAAACCTAAATAAATAAAACCATTATAAGGCATATCGGCACAGTTGCGCACAGTGACGCGCTTACAGAATGAGACAGATTCTGCTTCTTATGCATTTACATAATGTTTTACGAGCTTGCTTTAATTTCAAAAATAATTTTAAATTTAGTTTTTAATTTTTTTTAAATTTTGTAAAAGTGTATAATATTTTCAAAAATTCGAAAACGTTATTAAACATTTTTTAGCAAGCTGAAAAATTGTGAAAATTACTTATTGAAAAAAAAAATCATTGTCCCATTTCTACCACGAGCTACTGTACATTGTGTGTATGAATGTGAGGCACTGAGTGTTTCATTTACACTACTATTTGCTTTAGACTTTCTAAATCGGAAAAAGGTCACTTAAAAAAAACCCCTATACAAATGTGCTACAACAACAATAGACACTATACGCTTATTGTAGCAGTGAAACCTTGCAACAGACCAAAAAGAAATAGTACGCAGAGGTGTTTTGCTGCATTTACCTAGGTAGTACAAGCAAGTATAATTAAGTCACGGCATTCCGAAGTGCAGTTTTTTTAAATATTTTAAATCACAACGCAAAATAAAATCTAAAAATTACTTAAAGAATTTCGCTCTAAAAATAAAAAATCAAATTTCTATTGTGCTTTTAAGTCGATTTGGTTTTAGCTGTCTTGTTGAATGTACTGCATTTTTCTTTTAATTGCGTTTTAAGTGCATTTGAATTGAAATCGAAAAAAATTTTGTGCATGAAAAAGCAAAAAACAAAAATAAATCAATCAAATACTAAGCTTTATAAATATTTGACTCTTCTAGAGCACACATAAGCTCGCACATCAAACGATGGCTCAAGAACTTCAATAAGCTTTTCACTTAAGGAAAATAGAAACCCTAGCTACATATACAATATGACTTGAATACTACTTACATGCAAATAACGAAAAATCGAAATAAAAACAAGGCTATGCGTAATCAATATGTATTCAAAATATTTACCATATGAACCAAAAAAAAGTTGGTTGCCTATTAAATATACAAAAATACTATTGTACAACATACTGCTATAGATTTATAGAAATAGTAATTATGCTATATTGAAAAACTAATTGAAAACGATACTCAATTGAAATTGTACATATGTACATGCATTCAAAGTATATGCCTAGATTCGTATATACATATGTATATCGTATCAATTAAATCTCTATGTGCATCGCGCTGCAGCCATTTGATTTTCTTAAGATATTTTGTTTGTTTTTGATAAAGGGGAAAATCAAGAAAATTTGCAAAATATTTTGAGAACATATTTAACCTTAAAATTTCTCTTCCACTTTGCAAATTTCAAAAAAATTTAATTTTTTAATTAAAGAAATAGCAAGAATTTTTTTTTTATCATTTGGTCGAAACGTCCCCTTCAGTATCTTGCTTGTTAAAATTTTTTTATAGGAAATGTTTTTGCTGTTCCTTGAAAAATTTTCCCAAAATTAAAAAAAAAATTTGAGGAAAAAAATTATGTTTTTGTGCTATTAATACTATGTATAAAATAAAAAAAAAACCAAATTTCGAAACATCACTAAAATTTTCAGACATATTATTCAAATGTTGCAAATTTCTTTTTTCATCAAGAAAAATTGTACGAATATTTTCAGTAAATTTTTTATAAATAAAAATTTTTTTTTTCAAATTAAAAAAAAAAATTTTTACTTTGGGCAAATTGCTCGTATTCAAACAAATTTCGAAACATCACTTAAGTTTTCAGACTATTATTCAAATGTTGCAAATTTCTTTTTGCATCAAGAAAACTTGTACGAATATTTTCAGTAAAGTTTTTATTTATTTAAATTTTTTTTTTCAAATTAAAAAAAAAAATTTTTATCTTTGGGCAGATTGCTCGAAAAGACACTCCATTCTGATATCAGTTCCATTCGCCGCTTTCATTGCGACATCAATTTCGCTCAAATACGAGCCAACGATAGTTAATAGTATGCTTTGAAAAATAAATTAATGTACATATATATGTATGTATACACATACATGTATATATATATATACAAATGCGTACATACTTCACTCTAATCACATGTACATACATACATATGTACTTATTTCTGAGCCATTATATAAATTAGGGGCGTAGGTGCATATTTAATGCATTTTTAATTGGCAAAAAAAAAACCACAACAACGCATACAAACAGCTTTGAAAAATAAAATAATTTGCGTTATAATATCATTTACAGATTTACATATGCAACATACATACATACATATATATGTGCATCACACATTCTTACATGCTGACGGACTTTGAAGCATTATTTGCTTGCATGAAGGGTGAAAAAATTTGTATTAATTACGTTTAGAATGGCATCCATTAAAATCACTTGACGCTAAAGGAACAATATTTTTTTTAATCATTTAAAAATTGTTGGGGTCACTTTTAAAAATTTTTTATTTTTTTTTTGAGATAATAAGCACTTTTTTAAAAGCAAATCGCTTTTTCGCATTTCCTGTTATTCAATTTGCTAAACAAATTTTTAAATGGGCAAAATAGAAATGCGTCAAATGTGACCCAAAATTTTGAAAAAAAAAAAAAATTCACTAAAATACATTTTTTTTTTTTTTGAAAATGAATAATGCTTGCATGCTTTGAGGTTTAAAAAATGCATTTTATTTATTTCTTGCAAACATTTAGCAATTGAAATTAAGTTCATAACTAAAAAAAAAACGTTATTTGGAAACATCGGTATAAAGGCACCATTTTTAAATTTGACACGTTAAAGCTTAAAGGTTAAACAAAAAAACAAATTAGTATGGAAATAGAAAATCAATAAGCAGCAAGAATTGTCATAAGCTTATAAACGAACTGAATTATATTACGTACATATGTACACACATATATCTAGCTTGAACTGCTGCAATAGCAACAACACAGCAAGCAAAGAAAATCAATGCAAATACATAAATTAGAGAACTAGAACTGAATATATACATATATATATATATAATAGCAAGTATATAAATGCATGCAAAAATAAAATTAAAGAAAAGGGCAGTATATATATGTAGAAATACATATATACAAACATGCATATGTAATACATAAATTAAAGATATTTAAATGCACATAAATGCTAATAAATACTTAGAAAATGCTGTTTGAGCCATAAAGTTCTCACAAAAATACCTGTAAATGTTGAAAAATAAACCGACATACATACATATATATGTTCAATTGTATGTATTCAAGTTTTGTTTTGTACGGAATATAGCAAAGAATATCATGTTTGTACACATTTTAATTAAAGACTAAACATATACATACATATACACACATCCAGACATAACATATACATGCCTATGCCTATACAAACTCAAGTTTTATAAATAATAGATATGTGCATATAAACAAAGTCATTGATATGTAGTTTTGCTAAAAGTTAAATAAAAACATCCAAAGATTTGTATGAATGCATAAAATTTAGCGACTAATGCAAGGGCAAGCCAAACCAGCATATACACAACAACAACATATATACATACATACAGCTGTATAAGGTACAAAGAAGTGAACAATTAAAAACAACAACAAAATCTTATATACTTCTATGTACATAAACAATATATACCATGCAAATGTGCTCAACTATGTATATATGTATACCCTGCACTGAAACTAACAAGTTATTGCAAACTACTGCAGAAGTAGTATGAATACTAAGCCAAGTAGGCAGCCAATAGTGGTTTTGACTTTTGATTTGTCAGCTGTTAGTATTCAAATTGAAATTTACTAGTCTCAAACTAGTTTAAAATGGACAAAAAAAAAATTGTTTCAAAAATTAAAACTGCAATTACTTCATTGCTTTAATTTATAAAGGGCAGAGTCAAGAACCTCAATAACCATAACTATTTTTCTGTTTATCATATCAACACGATATTGTTGTCGTTGAAAAGCTGTAATTTCGCTGCTTTTACCAATAAATGAACTGTCGTAGTTTGGTAAATGTTAGAGAAACTTTCACTACCGACAACACTTCCCAATACCTTCGGGGAGTGTTTTTGTCTATAATAACAACAAAAAAAACGCTAAAAATAATGACGAAAATTAATAAAAAAAAAATGGAGTTTTAATAACTAGTTTGCGCTGAAACTTTGCTTTTTGACTGCTCCAAGTTTGAACGTCTTAGTAGTAGTTTGCGACTAGTTTGAAAAATCATATTTGTATATTGTCATACTTAGCAGAATGCATTGTTGTTGCACTGCATACACACATAGAGACACACACACACACACACGAAAATATACAAACACGTATAGTTTCATATATTTAAATGTGATAGTAGTTTTATATTAATTATATATATGTACATTAATTAATTCACGAAACGAACATGTAAAATTCAGTTATGCTATTAATAACTTTTAATTATTAGTAACTATTTTTTTCATTTCTTATTTAAATTGTTCATACTAGAAACATAAATTATTACAAAAATTGTGTACAATAATAAATGAATCTAAACTATAATTACAATTACTATTATTTTTATGAAATGTATATGAGTATTATGTAAAAAAAAAAAAACAAATGATGTAAGTATGTAAACTTATTGGAGCTTATGTTTGCAAAATTCTGACACACATACATACATACAAACAAAACTATACAAAAGTAGTTAAATGCATAGCAGCAAGCAGCACTGTAAACTTATGAAAACAATAACAAAACAAACTGTAATGTATGTATGTGTATGCGCATAATTACAATGTTACATTTATAACTATGTAGATATGTATGTAGCAAAGTAACAATTTAGATACAAAACGAATGTAAAAAAATTAATGATGATGAGTGAAGCGAAACAAGTTGAAAAAACTGCAGAAGAATAATTAAAAATAAATAAACACCTAAAATTAGAATAAAAAAAAAAAAAAACAATTTGTAGCATATTTATTAATTACAATGATACAAGGAAATATTAGATATTATATAATCAATCACAGACAAAAAGCCGCATAAGCGTTAATAGCAACTACCAATATACATACTTACATACAAACATACATACATACAAACATCTATACTTAAAAAACATAGATACATATGAACATAATTTATTAAAGCAGGAAATTGAAAGCAACCAAAATGTAGGAGAAAACAATTTAAATGAAAAAAAAAACAACAACATAATATTTACCTACAACAACAGCAAATAAAAACAGAAATGATGATAGTAAACAGATACAGAAAACAGAAAAACAAAAAAAAAAAAAAAATATTAAAAAAATTAAAAATACTATAATTGAATTGACCAAAAACATTAAAAGAATGTCTTTTGATTTGAAAAGTTTAGAATGGAATTTCTTTTACAGCAAAGGCAATATGGACTTAGAAGTAAGCAAAAAAACGGAATGAAGGGTAAGTAACGACAACAGACCAACCCACAAACTTAACCTTATTATAGAGGTCTCTATCCCAAGTACTCTGGCCTATTTGTCCATTTTCCTTGAGGCCTTAGATATAATATCCCAATGGTAAGAAAGTGGTTAAACTTTGAAATTTTTCTGATGACTTTGAAAATTTTATGGCGGAACTTATAAAGTGCCTAGACTATGACCAACAGACCTATCCCAAACAAGCGACATCTGCCATGAAATTTCCCGTTTTCTTTATTCAGAGATAGCAGCACTTGCAAAAGGGATCCCGGAATTTAGGAACTAAACGCGGAAATGAGAAGATTGCTCAGTCAACAGAATCAACAAAGCATCTATAAATACAAGAATATTGCATAGAGAACGAGATGACATGAGACATATTAATACTAATGCAAAACCGCCTTGGCAGTAAGTAATGTGGCAGCTTAACACAGGTTTTGAGACCACTGTTGTCATGCCTGAAATAGCGAAACAAGCAAAAGTGACAACCTACTGAAAACCAGCCAACCGTCAAGGGGAGTCATATATGCCGTTATCACTCTTTTACACAGTAGTGAAGATATCTGAGGCTGGTACTAATAGTCGCTAAACCGTAGCTCGGACCATTGTTGTGACTTTATAGTGTCGGGCCAATACACCTTTTCCAAGTGTACTTCTGAAAGCGTGACATGTTCTTTAGAAACCGTAAAATGTACTTTAGAATAATCATTTGTGCTTCAGAAACTGCAAAATGTACTTTAGAATAATCATTTGTACTTCAGAAACCATAAATTGTGCTTTAGAAATAGTAAAATCCTATTTGTTTTGCAGCTTCTGAAGTACAATTTACGGTTTCTCGAGTACAATTTATATTTTCTGAAGTACATTTGCAGATTCTGAAGTACAATTAATTATTCTGAAGTACATTTTACAGTTTCTGAAATACAAATGACTATTCTGAAACACATTTTACGATTTCTGAAGTACAATTGACTATTACGATGTACAAATTACGGATTTTACGGAAAGCTTTTTTAAATTTATTTTAAGTTTAGTTTGCTTCTGGGGATATCATAAAGTTTATCAAAAAAACAAATATATTTCGCTTGAATAATAAATAAATAAATAATTTAATACTGAGGTATTTTTATGTAGTGGAAATTTTTTTTCCTGAGCCCAAAACCTATCGAAAAATCGGTGGCGCGATATCGGTTAATAAATCGACCCAGTCTAACATACATACCTACCTATGTACAACTATTAAGTATTTAAAAATGTCACCCGCCATTTAAAATATTTCTTACGAAATGCTAATTTAAATGAATTTGTCCCCCATTAAATATAATTCAAATTCAAGTATGGAAAATTGTGTTAAAAAATGCATAAATTTCAATTAACAGCACCAAGGAGAATTGGCTGGCATAACTAACTAAGCAAGCAACAATAATCACATCTAAGTTGACTCATTCCGAAACGAAATCATTGTGGAATGTCGCTGCTTACTTCCAAATTTTCAAATCGTAAAAAGAAATTTTTTATTGAGTGTCCATTAAATATGGATATTATTCGATGAAATTCGGCGAAAGCTTAAGAACCCACCATTACTTATTGCCGTGGGAAGAGTCTAATGCCGAAAAATACATTTTATATTGGAAGATTTTATTAAATCTGTTTAAAGTTCGTACATCATCCTTCTCGCTTTAAAATCGACTAAGACATGTAGCATGTAGATTTTTTAATAATTTAAAAAATTCAGAGCAGGTATTTGACCAAGCTCACGTCGACGTAGTCGTATGGTTGTATGTTTTTCCATCGTCTCGTTCTATCTTGCTCCATAACCAGTATCGCCACAGAGTCGGAAGTATGCTCCCACTGTTCGGTTCATACTTCTGTTGAAGATTGCTTTCATAGAGCAGGTGCGAGAGCCGATATGCTAAAGAGTCTCGTTTTGTAGCGGATTGCGGTGAACGACAGCACTTGGTGCCACAATCTCTTTACTTGGTCACTGCAATAGACGTCATGCATTTTCGAGAAAATCAATCAGACGGGCAACTTTGCCTATGACTCCTAAATTTTTCAATTACTTTGGTTACTCCTGAATTTTTGAATATTTTTAATAAAGTGTAAATATTTTGATAATTTTTAATTTATCTTGATTACCCCTAAAAGTTTCAATTAATTTGGATTACTGATACATTTTTTTATTATTTTTGATTACTCCTGAATGTTTTGTTTATTTTTATTGTCCCTGAAATTTGGATTACTGAAAAATGTATCATTTAATTTTGATTACTAATGAGTTGTTTTGATTATTTTTTAGTAGTCAAAATGTTTCGATTATTTCCATTATCCCTGTTAAATCAATTTATTTCAATTACTACAAAATTTTTCAAATAATTTTTATTATTACTGAATTCTCGGATTATTTTCAAGACTCTTAAATGTTTCAGTTATTTTTGTTATCCCTGAAATTTTCAATTAATTTTGATTACTGGGAAATTTTTGTATTATTTTTGATTACCTCTGAATTTTTGGCTTATTTTTATTGTCCCCGAAAATTTGGATTACTGAGATATTTTTCATTTGATTTCGATTACTAATGAGTTGTTCGATTATTGTTTAGTAGTACAAAATGTTTCGATTACTTCTATTATCCCTGTTAATTAATGAATTTTTAGATTATTTTTGATTCCTTTTCAATATTTCCCTCACTTTCGTTTAACTTTTTATTTAATTAATGTCACTAAACAGAATTTTAGCAGGTATGAAATAAAACATCTGTCGACAACCGGAATATGGATATTTTTAAGTTTCTCCACTATATCGAATTTAGTGTTCTCTGACATCCTTACGAGATTTGCTGCTTCAGCGAGTTGCAAGGAAGGGTAGCAAAGAAACTTTCTCACAATTTAATTACAAACTTAATAGAAACAGGTACAGATATAAGTTTAACTACTGAACTCAGTATGAAATATGACAAGTAATAAGTTGGATGCCAATGAGAAGAAATTAATTCTGCAGTTATATTTTTTTATGTTCTTAATAAAAGTTGTTAATCAACAGTTTGAATTAGTGAGCAAAGAAAAGATGAAGGCTGTTAATGTTTGTGTGTATGTTTTTACCTTTTTGAATGCCATATTTGAGTTGAATGATTTTATGGGTCTGTAAAAAATCGTTCTCTTATCCACATAAAAATTAAGTATAATGGGCCAGTTTCTGTTGTGAATAATTAAGCTCTAACGATAATATTTAATTATTCAAGTAATGAATAAGTAATTTTTGAATGAAAAGCAATTTTAAATGGAAAATATTTGCATAAAAAAGGAAACACCTTTGAAATTTAAATAACAAGCAAGTTCGTAATTAAATATGTACATACCTATACACGTACGTATGTATGTATGCGTTTAGGTATTTATTCAAAATATTTGCATTATGGGAATTACAAGTTTCAAAAGCTAGAACAATTAATTATCAATGACATATACAAAATATTTAGAATATTGTAATTATTAACGAACTTTTATCTCTTACTGCTAATTGATCACATAGGACTGGTAAAATTTATGCATATATGTATGTATGTATGTATGTGATTGGATACACATACAATGGCTGCAGGCTACCTATGAACTTGCTATATATAATAAGCCATATATATTGAATTTCATTAAATTTCAATTAAAACCGATATGCATTGAACCCTTTCAGATTTGGATGAAATTTTGCTTACATGAACACAACTTCATTTTTAGAAATTGCATTTTTGGAAAATTGTGAGTGTGGTAAAGTATCGAAATATTTGTAAAATGTCTGTAATTGGTACCTTTAAGCTATGGTTACTGCGGAATGGCTCAACCGATTTGAAAGATTTTTTACCTTTGAAAGGTATTGAAATCAGCTTTCGAAAACGTACACTGTCAAAATTTTATATAAAACTGAACTTTTTTTTTGGTAAATATAAAGTTTTAAACTTTGAAACAAAAAAAAAATTTTTTTTTAAAGGATTACTTAATATACATATATGAATTAATCTAAAAATTTAAAAACCCGTTTTTTTAGTAGATGCATATTTGCAGTAAAATGCATATTTATTGCATATTTTTTTTTTATTAAAAAACACTTGGATTTCGAAGTTCCAGAGCAAACTTTTATTAAAGAGAAAATAAGTTCCCTAGTATTTTTCCACTATTTAGGAATGGTCGTTCCCAAAAATGTAAGTGACGAGTGATGAAAAAATAACAAATAAAATTTTGAATAAAGAATAAAATTTCAATTTTTATTCAAGCTTTTGAAAATAAAAAATAACCACATCGAGATAGCGCAAAATTATGCCCATATGTGCATATAGACATAATGTATATGTATGAAGGTTTTTTTTTTTTGGTTATTTCTAAATAAATTGATATTCAATGAGTTGATTTGATACCAGTTCGGGACCATTTCTTAACAAAATCAGGCTTATTACAAGCCACTTTTCCAGTTTATGTGGGATCTTGAAAACTCTTATCTCCCTTTTATATGAAATATAGGGATCTTGAAAGGTGCGAAGTGATGTAAGCGGTCTTACACAGCACGTCTTTAAATGGTTCTACATCGCGTTGAATATCCGCATTTCGAATTAAGATGAAAATAATGAAGAAAAAATAAATATGCCAAAAAAAGAAATGCAGTTTGGTAGAAGATACCATCTTGTATAAATATTTCAAAAATGAGTAAAATCGAAAATTGTTAAAAACTGTGGAGCTTCGAAAATATGTTTATAGCTTTAACTGAGAAAATAATTGGAATTTCGAAAAACGTATTTTTATGTTGTTGTTGTGAACTATACAAAAGTTTTTTAGAAAGAAAGTAGAACTTCTAAAAAAGTGGCCAACTTCACAAATATCAACCCAAATATTTTTCTAAATCTTTATATAAACGGTTTTTTTATTATTCTAGACATTTGTTCAGTAGATGAAACTAGTTTGCCCTTTACGCGGCCAACCTAAAAGAAGTCGTACAAAAAATCCAAAATTACCTAGATTTGACTCTTTCAAAATAAAGTGCGGAATCTTTTTTATAACTCTGTAAGCACACTTTTTTCTCGATATTGATGGTTTTTGGATTCGTTTTAGAGTCATATTTGAGGCTTTTATTCACTCTTTTATTCGTATGATTGAGCCTTGCCGTTTATTAGCTCTACATATCATTATCTCGAAATCCGAAGCGCGATGGTTAACTGGGAACATGTATGTACATACGTATTTGCTTTGTACGAATATAGCACACATAATAGTATCAGTTCTCATAAAGGAATTTCATTGTATTTTAATCAATGTAGAGAAAAACTTTACTTCCACACTAATTTGCAAACATGCTCGTCTAAATTGTATAGTACATAAAGGTCAATAGCTTTGGTGACGCACGTACCTAGTTAGTAAAATTTGTTCATATCAGGGTGTTTGACTATACGACTTTTGTTTTTAAAGCTTTTGCAGTTCTTCGAAAACATTGATTTCTACATAGTTCCTTAAATATGAAAAACGCATACCGCGCACGGTTGATATTGGCGACTGAATGGCGGAACACCCTATTTGAAATTATTTTGAAAGTATATGGAAAAAAATGTTGCGGGCTTGAGACTCATTTTGAGATAGAGCGTATTTCAATCTTTTGCTGAGATAGGGTGGCCTTCCATTCAGCTTATCGTATACAAATATTTACGGTGGGCTTGAGAGTTACAATATGTTAACGAGTAGGAGTTTGGCTTTATAGAGGGCGAGTAGTTTTTTTTTAAAGCTAATATTTGTATATTATTTTATTATTTGTTCAGAGAGTAGAACGGGGGGTGCGGAGCAAATGTTGCATAGGGGGCCACCTATTGAGTAATGTATTATTTTGAATTATTAGTATTTTGTATTAAAGTGATTTGTTCTTATTGAAAGAGAGCTGATGGGCACCTGTTACAAATTGTATTTATTAATTGGGGGCGAGCTCTATTGGCTCTGAGGCATTGCGCTGGATTGGCTTCCTCATTTTCGCTGTGAAAAAACCAGATTTGGGATTACAAAACATAAACTATATCTACGAAATATTTCATAAGGTGGTTGCGAATTATAAGGGAGTGCAACGCAAATGAAATAAACGAAAGAAATAATTATAGCTTATGTCGCTTAAACAGTATGCATAAAAAGGCATGCTGTACCAGTGAAAAGTTATTTAAGTTGAAATTATATACCTTACTGACTATGCTTTGCGTATAGTTGAATGTTTACTGTTTATTCAGTTTATTCAGTCTATGATTTACATCTTACAGACTAGATACAGAAATTGTAAAACTATAAAAACTTTTAATATTGATAATAGAAAGTATATGCATAAAAATAGAAAACGTTTAACTATATATCTAAATGTATATGTAAAAGAATTTCTGATTTGAAAGCATCCCTCGACAGAGAGAAATCAATATTTAGCCTTCTCGAAAGATTATTGAATTCCGCTAGAGAGCGAAGTATAGGATCGAAAAGGACATAGTTTGTCCTGAAAGAGGTCAAATAAAAAGGTAGGGAAAAACGAAGGGATCTATTGGGCACATTGAGCGTGATTTTCCCGAGGAGGTCAAGCCAATTAACCGAACCAGCAACGAGATCAAACACGAACATAAGCCCGTGCAGAGTTCTTCTGGAGTGAAGGGGTTGTACGCTAATCAGCGAACACCGAGACACATAAGAAGGCATCGGATCCTCGAAATTAAGAGATCCAAGGCCAAATCGAATAAATTTCCTTTGAACCCTTTCAATTCTAGGCGCATGAAAGCTGTAAATAGGGTTCAAAATAATGTTCTTTGCTTTTTCTTTATCGACTTGAAAAATTTATTCAAATTTAAGAAATAATATTAATGTCAACGAAAAACCCTTACACAGTATTCTTCGGTCCATGCTAATTACTAATTCAGTGACGATAGCACATCTTTGAACCATCGACCTAAGGCATATATGAACACACAGCCAACCGTTTGGACCCCCGGTTGGCTCATCCGTATGTTTTCTTTTATTTTCTTTATATTCTTACATATGTACAAGGTGGCGCAAAAGTAAGCTTCCGATGTTCAGCATATCGGTTGTGGCACGTGCAGTGTGTGCTGTTGCACCGTCTTGTTGGAACCACATGTTTTCCAATCCCAATTCATCAAGTTGCGGCAAAAAGAACTCGTTGATCATTGCTCTGTAGCGCTCACCATTCACAGTAACCGTTTGGCCCCGACCGATTATTGGTCAAATAAATAGTCAGCAATATTCCGCGTTCTGGAGCAGTGTAGCGTAACATTGTTTATTAACGTGTATTTCGCATGTGTTTACTACACAAATGTCAAAACAGAACTGACTTTAGGGACCAATCGCAAAATTTATAGCATTTTCTGATAGGAGGATTACTTTTGCGCCACCTTGTATATTAATAGTGGGAAATTGTGCAACAGTCTTCATTTTGCGCCTAACCGAAATATGAATACAAATATTATTAACGTACATATGTATGAAAAATCCATGCTATTTCATTCATGCAGCATAAGTAGTTTTGTACGTATAAATCATGTGTACGCACTACTACAAGGTGGCGCAAAAGTAAGCTTCCGATGTTCAGCATATCGGTTGTGGCACGTGCAGTGTGTGCTGTTGCACCGTCTTGTTGGAACCACATGTTTTCCAATCCCAATTCATCAAGTTGCGGCAAAAAGAAATCGTTGATCATTGTTCTGTAGCGCTCACCATTCACAGTAACCGTTTGGCCCCGACCGATTATTGGTCAAATAAATAGTCAGCAATATTCCGCGTTCTGGAGCAGTGTAGCGTAACATTGTTTATTAACGTGTATTTCGCATGTGTTTACTACACAAATGTCAAAACAGAACTGACTTTAGGGGCCAATCGCAAAATTTATAGCATTTTCTGATAGGGGGATGACTTTTGCGCCACCCTGTATAATTAATTAATACAGATACATGCATACAAAGTGCAAAGGAAAAGATATGGCCCACGGCAACGCAAAAATGCTTGCGCAAAGCCATAGCAACCGGTGGTTGTGTGAGTGACGGGTGATTGTCGCTTGCCCAGAAACTCACAATCAGAAAGCGTCAATCGTCATTTGCATTGAAAATTCGAAGCAATAGGTTGTAGAAATTTCGCTACTGAGTCAACCAAAAAATCAAGAATTTTTGATTTTCATCAACGCGACCCGACAACAAGTACGTATGAGCACGAATACCAGCACATGCGTCGATTGCTATAGTAACTACCGGTTGCTATGGCTACACGCAAGCATTTTTTGTGCGTTGCGTGAAGGCAATAGAGTATGCATGCTCCCTGAGAAACATAACGTGTAAAATCGAAACGAACGAGCATTTATACTGGCATGCATACAGAGTTCCAAGAGTTCATGTCTGAAATATTAATGCCGCATGCATATACTCGTATTTCCAAATGGGATACTTTTAGGCATGTTACTCACATTATGATGGCGGCTTGAAGACTTTTCATAAAACCAAGCATGCTATATATAAAGTTTTATTACAATCATAAAATAAAGCTATGCAAATTCAGTCAAGCAATATCCCAGTTAAAATAATCATATTGATCTCCGCTACGGTTTTATTACCACAACCGTAATATAAGAAAGTCTGCCTGAAAGTATGCTACAAATCAAGTTATTAAAATATCAGAAGGCAGTATTTGTTATGAAAACGGCATCCTGGAGGAGAGTTTCTGTGAAAAAGCAGCTTTAGGCACGAAATCGCCCTGTGAACACAGCAAAAAAACGCCACGAAATAAATCCGAATTTAAAAAAGTTTCACTCCATATTGAAATTAAGTGTATTGAAAGCGCTAAAAAAATTATAGTTCGATTGTTGACTCAGAAAGTTTATAAAATTTTGACTCACTGGATTATTTACCAATGTGCACATACTTATTTTTGAAAGTAATTTTATTAAACAAATGTTAGTTCTTGTGAACTTCAACGTTTCTTATCCCATAAAGGCAAATAATGCGTACAGGCATATTTACCTTAGGTTGAAGTGGCTGCCATGAGGGCACACTTAGGCCAGTGTACAGACATATTTAAATAAGAAAGATATTGAAATAAAAATTATATTATTTAAATTATTAAAACATATGCGTAATTCTTGGAACTGCATGCCGCTTAATATACTTTTACAAAAGGACATTTTGCTTTATCTTTTCTTTTCTGTCATTTTATATGGAGTTTTTGGATTACTTTTGAACAGTAGATTCCCAGTGTGCCATAGTTATAAAACTCACTACATATACATATGTACTTGTGTATGTATATATGTAGGCACAGCAGATGTGTTTACAGGAGGGGTCCCCCCCGAAATGCCAAGATAGTGAAATTTTTTGTACAAGGTGGCGCAAAAGTAATCCTCCTATCAGAAAATGCTATAAATTTTGCGATTGGCCCCTAAAGTCAGTTCTGTTTTGACATTTGTGTAGTAAACACATGCGAAATACACGTTAATAAACAATGTTACGCTACACTGCTCCAGAACGCGGAATATTGCTGACTTTTTATTTGACCAATAATCGGTCGGGGCCAAACGGTTACTGTGAATGGTGAGCGCTACAGAGCAATGATCAACGAGTTCTTTTTGCCGCAACTTGATGAATTGGGATTGGAAAACATGTGGTTCCAACAAGACGGTGCAACAGCATACACTGCACGTGCCACAACCGATATGCTGAACATCGGAAGCTTACTTTTGCGCCACCTTGTATATGTCTGCAAATTTAAAATTAAAATAAGTAATTCTAAGCTCATGAAATAATATGAGATATGTCTGGCGAATAATGGGGGGGGAGGGGGTGTTCAAACTCACTGAAGTGTCAGCAAGAAATCTGTACATGTCATCATTATGTCATGTAAATCATGCATACTGTGTTAATTCTTCAAATTATTTTTATTTTGTGAACAAAAGCATATAAATGTGTAAAGAAAAACAATGTGAAAGTTATTTAGGTTTGACCTGTGTGTTATAAACGTTTTGTTTCCTCATTAAAAATTTAAAAATAAAATAAATCTAAATCATTTGTCTCTTATTACTACACAAAAACTGTGTTAACAAAAACATATACATAACTTAACTATTTTTACACGTATTTTAAGATTTCTAAGCCCTCACTTTCATTCACATGAAAAAAAAGTGGTGTCCTTTCAAAAATAGAAATATATTTAATTTGAAAACGGAAGCATCTCTGACGTGATGTCGTCTCGCGCCCAATAAATGCAACGTATTTAGAATATTTGCCAAAATAACTTGCACGATGTCGCGTTGTCGTTGCCATCTTGAATCAGTTTAGGTTAATTGCTTGCTGTAACTGACATTTTGCCGCATCATGGTTCTTTATTTAAGCAAGTAAAACCAAGTTAAAATATATTTTATGACATATGGGGAAAATATCCAATCTTATACTCATACAATCCCCCCAATTGTGTGTTGTTGACTAATTGTCAATATTGATAAATACAGAATCGGGGGAATGTATGTATCTATTTGGGCTCTATTTTTTTTGAGTTCTACTTCGAAATACTATGGGAAGTACCTACCTATAAAAATGCCCTGAGGGTTTGGGCCCTGAATATTGAAATTTAGGGAATGTGAACATTTCCCATACAAAATACATTTTTTTAGGCGTTTCCCATATGCAATGCAAAAATTTGGCTATAAACATTTAAGCTATTGAGATGTTACGCAATGCATTTTTTTCCAATTTTCCATACAAATTACAAAGGCGATTTTTTATTCTGATTCACGTAACTAAAGCAAGATACTCTGCAATGTAAAATGCTATCCATAGAATTTTTTTTTCTTTAATATATCTTTAATAGATTACTACCTGAAATTTTAAATAAATGTGAACTTGTTTTGTTACAGTCCTTCAAAAGAAACATTTATTTATTTATTTTTTTTCTAGGCTTTGATAAATTTGGCTTGCGTCCTCACTAGAGACAAAATGAAACTGCAATTTTGTAATTTCCATTTTACACTCAAAATGGAAAAAAATTTGCATCTCCCCCCCCCCCCCCCGCGCCTGAGGCACATTTGCTGACGCCTCATAAGTTGTCTGGAGTGATAATTTATTTGTTTTTTAAGTCAACGAGGTGAAACATCATTAAAATATATTTATTAAGCTCTAACTATTTATTTAAAGGAAGTAAAATGCAGTTGTGTTCACAAAAATAGTAGTGAAATTTAATTGGATATCGTTCGACGAAATAAAATCACCACTTCTTGATTTTAATAATTTTTTTTTTAAATATAGCGAATTCTATAACAGAAACCACATAAAAAAAAATTTAAAAGTTCAGGAAAATTAAACAAAATTTGAAAATTTTACATCAAAACTTCAATCATTTCGGGCAGAATTTTTATAAAATTTTTGAGTACGCAGTTTTTTAGCTCATTACAGGCCCGCGTGTAGGGGACTTTCTTCTGGAGGGAGGGGGTTTGAACTTTTGGATGCTCAGAGAATATTATGATTTTTGATAACGAATTCTTTTGATATGGTGTATGCAAAATTGACAGTAAAAATAAACATTGATTGTAAAAAGCATTCGTTATCGGCAAGTCTTGATTTGTGAATGGAATTTATGGCATTTGCCAAAAAAATTAAAATAGTAAAGGGAAACATATAATGAAAGACTGGAAAAATTGCATATTTATTAACTGTTGAGTCAAAAGAAAAATAGCAAAAAAGACCATAGTTATTGGCTATCAATCCACAAACGTACTCTTCGAGGTACCAAAAAAAATGCATCCAAACCCTCTTGAACATCAATCTTGACATCCCGATGTATATTCAGGGGAGCTAAACCGTTCAGCCGATCTTTAGTCATAGTTGATCGAAGATCCGCATTCAGACGACGTAACGTTAAGAAGGAGCGTTCATTCGTCGCCGTAGTTACGGGCAAAACTGCCATTATGCGAAGAATTTGATGAACATTTGCAAAAGCCTCTGCGTTGGAAATGTCAAGTGAACTGTTGATTACCTCCCTAGTAATGTGTCGTCACCAAAGTTGAACTTCAGCAATCCATATTTCACTGGAATTGTCGTGCAGAATCGAAGAGTATGATTTGAATAATTCAACACATGACTTTTCATCAAAAATTGCCATCTTGTTTGGAAATAGGCAGGCGAAATTCGATAAAACATTCCGATGATTAAAAAATCGATCTTGTAAATGAGTGATAAAAGTATCGAGGTAAGGTATGTAAATGGTGATTCGATAGTAATCTTCGACTGAATCAGTCGGTGCGTTGGAGCGCTGAGTTTGCTTCGAAGCAAGTCTTGGCTTCCGCAACTCTAAAGTCATGTTCTTTGCTAATTTTTCTCACATTTTCAAAGATTTCTATGAAACTCTACAGCATATTCTCTTCTTTTGATACATTTTTTTTCGATGTCTGCTCTCGAAGTCCATTTTAAACGAGATGTTTTGTAATATTCGTGTAGATTGTATTTTTCAAAATGTTCCAAGGCTTTTTTCCAATATTTGAATGGAATGAAAAGGTGTAGAAATGATGTCAATCGGTTTTGTATTATGACGAACAAATTGTATATAGTATATACTTTACATTGGCATGGCTTATATCAAGCAAAAAATAACTCCAACTTTGTTACTAAGACTCACAGCTGAGACCCTCTTACTTGTTAGCATCATGAGACAGACAAATGTGACAGGAAATGATTTAATTAAAATTGTTATCAAGAAAATAAATATTTTTATTTGTGAATGACTTTCGCTACATTTACAACCAACAGCCAAAGTCGAGCTAGAATAGATATGATATCACAGATTTCCATTCAACCAGTAGTGTATTAAAGCACGTACAATCTCATCATGGGAAACTAAAAAGATTTACAAAATGCTTCAATGTTGTAAACCTGCGGATTTCTAGATAGATGTAGCCCCACTATTTATAGTAAGAACTTTGTCTTGTCCTCGCTTTTTAATTCAGAGATGGCCTGTATAAGGGATTGCTGAGAGCATGTTAAATACCTGTGCTTTGCTGTTTTCATACCTAGTAGTGCTACGCATACAAGGTATATTAACTTTAGTCGCCTAGCGGCAGTATGTAACGGCATAAACGGATCGAGATAGATATTGACTTATATGTATAAAAATGTTCAGGACGAAAATAGAAATTGATTAAGCCATGTCCGTCCGTCAGTTAACACGATAACTTGAATAAGTTTTAATGAAATTTGGTATACAAGTTCCTTGGCACTTATCTCCGAGCGCTATTTAAAATGGGCGAAATCGGATGATAGCCACGCTCACTTTTTATATATAGAACATTTTCGAAAATACAAAAAAGTGATTATTCAGTACATAATACACTTATAAGGATAACATTTGATGTGTACATTAACTTTAACGCAGAAACTACATTTTTCAAGAAATTTTTGAAAGTTTGTGTGGCACCGCCCACTTTTGATTAAGTCAAGTTTGGGCAAGATAATTATCATATCTCAAAAATCCTTCTAACCGAAATTTAGCACACATATTTATATTAAAACAAGGAATGTTCCAGAAAAAAATGGGCGAAATCGGTTAAGGTCCACACCCACTTTTATACGAAAGATTTTTAATAGGCAATAACTTTGCGTACAAAAGCTTTATATTATTTCTATTTCACTTTCAAAGTGTCCATGAACGAAGAAAGTCGATAAATTTAATTTTTGAAAATAGGCGTGGCCCCGCCCCTTTTATAGTGGATTATTCCACAAAACTCCGGAAAAAATAGATTTATCGAAACGATATTTGGTGAAAATGTTGAATATATTAAGGTAAATGTTTGTTGTAAAAATGGGACAAATCGGTAAAAGGCCGCGCCCAGTTCTTTAACATAGTTCTGAAAAATTTGTTTGTAAAATGTAAAACGCGATATTTTTATAACCATGCAAACTATATCAATAAGATCTTGCACACATAATATGCTTTTTAAGCAAAACTCGACCGCAAAAAATGTTTGTGGATCTTGTCGAAGTGGGCGTGGCACCGCTTCTTAATAGTGTGTAGTATACTCCTGATAAATTAAGCAAATCGGAAAACACAAGTAAAATAGCCGGGCAAGTTGTTAATACCCCACTGCAATAGGGAAGTTATATATCTTTTTTGATTTGCATACCTTTAATGAACACGAAATGTTTGTAAGTATGAGAAGAAGAAGACATGGGCTGCAATAATAAGGACGTTGAGCTGAGTCGATTTAGCAATGTCCGTCTGTCTATTTGAACGCAAATTTTTCACACATAAAATGTATTGGTATTTTGAAAAAATGTGGTTAGCAGTTGTTGGTAGGGAAGCTTATTATATACAAATAAATTAATGGTGGCCGCCGTGGTGTGGCGGTAGTGTTGCCGGCCTACCACACCGAAGGTCCAAGGTTCGAGTCCTGGGATAGGTAACATCAAAAGTGATTTGGAAAAGTTTTTCAAAACGGCGTCGCCCCTCTGCAGTGGTTTGGCATGAAAGGCTTCTCAGCAAAACTTCATCTCCTTTGTAGATGCCGTTCGAAGTCGGCAAAAATTTGTAGGTCCCGCCAATTCGTAGGAAAAAATTCAAAATGGCACACCACAAAGTGGAAGGGAAGCTCTGCGCAAAAATCTTTTAGGAGGTTTATGATGATATACCTGTTGAATAACGCGACATAAATTTATATTTTTTTAAAATTAATTTATCCCTCAAAACTCATAGCAGAAGTGTTTTAATTGAAAACAATCAGCTGGCTTCATAATACGAACTGAAAAGTATTAAAATAGACCTGCGTAAATCGGTATGCCATAATAGATAACTGCTCGGTATATAATGTTCGGTTCCACTCGAACTTAGACTTCCCTACTTGTTTTAGCTAGAATTGAGTTAAGCATCTCCCTGCATTAAATGCTAAGCTGGTTTTTTCATCAAAAATATGTTGAAAAGGGCGATCAGCCGTACATAAAATGGAAACCAAATGTTTCGTAGGAGCAAAACTAACAATATCCTGAACCGATGTCGCTAATTCATGTTTCAAAGTGACTTATTCGTGCCATACAAGGACATAGGGGTATCTTTAAGGTGAAATGTGTATAAGTATTAAATTTAACAATAACTATATATGTATTGTGTTTGTACTTAAAGAGGACCAAACAAAACACGCACTGATCTTTAATCTTATCAGCACTCTACGTTCAAATCAATTGAAATTGCGGGAAGGGGAAGAACTAGTAAATAAAGGCGTAGTAGAGCAAAAGGAATATGAAGTGAATGATGAAAGTTGTTGCTGGTACCAGTTTGGCAAGATAAGCTCTGGCGAATGTTCTTGATATTAATATTCTTCCCACTGGCTTTCGTCAAAACCAAGAAATTTAAAAGTTCTTTAATATTTTCAAGCTATATTTTTTAAAAATATTTTTACCATTTTGTATTAAAAAATGTATTATAAATTTGCATAGTAAAAAAATTTTAATTCAGTTGGACATTTTCTCAAAACAAAATTTCAGTAAACCCCCATTTATATTATTTTCTAAAATTTTGTATATATAGTTTTTTTTAATAGAAAAAATACCTTTTTGAAAACTTGTTATAATAATTTTTATAGTTTTAATACTTTTTAAATTCTTCTTGGAATTTTTCGTGAACTCTTTTAAAATTTTTTTTTTGTAACACAAGAAACCTGTTTTAGTTTTAAAAAATTTCAAATTTATTTAAACTTGGCTCTTTTTTTTTGATATTCTTACCAATTATTTGTAAAAAAAACTGTATATATTTGTGTAGTTTGACAATTTTTTAAATTTAGCTTTGGAATTTTTTAAAGCAAAATTTTGGAAATATTTTTTTAGTATACCCGAAATATATTAATTTTATTTTAAATTTTTTATATAAATTTTTAAAAACTGTTTTAAGCATTTTTTAGCCTTCTAAAAAACAATGTTTTTGTAATCTAGTTTTAATAATTTTTATAGTTATAATACCTACTTTTTAACATTTTCTTAGAAATTTTCCTGAAATATTTTTAGTCAGTTTTTTAGTTAAGAACGAAGTAGAAGAAATTTTAAATTTGTTTGGAACTACATTTTTGAACTCAGGTTTGGAATTTTTTCAGAGTAGAGAGATATTTTTTACAAAATCCAAAATGCATTTTTATTATATGTAAAAGTTTTAAATTTTTCGTGTAAATTTAAAAAAATTTTATAACTATTTTAGTCTTTTATTAGTAAAGAAAATAAACAAAATTTCAGTATTTTGAAAATGAATTAAAGAAAATATATTTTTAGCTATGTTTTTTTTAGTAAAAGACTAACTATGATAAACTGCTCACCTCGCACCAATGGTGCCACCTGGGATTCAAATTATTCTCAATGATTTTTGTGTTTTGAAATCTTGAGCTCTAAACTCCAATACCCTTTTCATAAGATCTTTAGAAAACCCACATGTCAAAATCATTATTTTTGAATATGTTGTAAAATGTTCTTAGTTGGAATATGCTAATTCATTCAATTCAACTTTTGTGATATATATTCTCTTGCGATAAATATTAGTAGTACTGCGTTTCAATTAGCATGTTTAACCCGCTAATGACTACAAATGACAAATCGTAACATGCTTATGAGTTTTCTAAAATATTTGTGATTATAAGTGTCACTCAGTGACGTGCAGATAAGTTCAATAGAATCCACATGTGCAGGTAAACACTTCAGTATATATTTAGAGACTTAAGAGCGCCCTTATAGATAGCTCCAGTGGGAAATAACCATGGTAGATTGATTTTCTGCTAAACTTACACTTACATTTATTTATTATTGCTTGGACCCGAACCGATTTGTGATTGTTAAAATAAGGTTGCCTGACAAACTTACGAGAATCCGCCTTTGAATAATACTAGGAGACCCAGGCAGATGTACTGTCCGACAAATGGAACTATCTCTACTTCCCATCTCTTACATGAAATACCTCTGCCTCTACATTTTCTGCTTTCCCACTTTATCATCTGCAGTAATGAAGTTTTAGTGTTATTCAGCTAACCTAATAACCCAAGCTAATTAGGAAATTTTCTGATGAACCGCCAGGTCGGAGTTACCAACATTGGAGCTTTACATTATACCTGTTTTTTTACACGCATGTACATCAATTGTGATTAAAAAAAGGTCATCGACAATTGCGTATAATCCATAAAATCTTTGTCAGCACTTTTCCTCAAATGGCAGACATTTAGATATTTGTTCACGAGGTAGGACAAAGCGCATTCCTAAATACATTTCTTCTGTTGACATTTCGTTTATAATTAATGGATGACAAAGATATTGCTAAAATACGGTATAACAGTTTCCAAAATGTAGAGAAAATTACATCACAATACTAAGAAGCAACGATTTTATTTGCCAGATTAGATAAAGTTGTGTGCTTGGCATTACATAAAAAAACCAGGGCTATTATGTAAGTATATAGGTCCTATATAAATCATTGTTAAACAGCAGCAGATTTGGAGAGTATGTTGGCAGATATATGCCATCCAATTGGACGCAAGGGCCATTGCAAATGTGATTATCATGAGGCTCGTATAGAGCATGAGTACAGTGGACTCGTCAAGGAATTTATTTTCACTTCGAATATCTGTCGATATTACAATAAATTTGATAATCACTAGAAACAAATATCAAACCATGGATGATTATGAGCAATGGTGCAATTTCGGTTTGGTTGTGAACATACCTGTTAAATAATGATTACTAATCGTAATGAGTACCGGTTTGATTAATTATTTTCTTGAGAATCGATTTAATGATTGGTTATTATTACTTAAAATTTTAATGATTATTTTCCAATTAATTTAAAAAGCAATCAAAAATAATTATGATTTTTTTACGATTCTTTAAAAAAAAAAATTTTAAATAATAAAAAAAAAAGTTGTTTTAATTACTTTTGATTATTTTTATTTTTTTTTAAAATTTTTTTTTTTTTACTATATTTGATATTTTATTGTTGTAGAAGCACATAAATATACACAACAACAATACTGAAAAAAATATAAAAAAATCAATAATAATCAGAAGTATTCAAAACTACTTTTTATTAATATTTTTAAGAAAATGCCAAGTGTGTCACGTCCGCAAGTAAATCCACGCTAGAACCCAACAAGCAAAATAGGTAGAGTAAATTTTTAAAAAGCATTCTAAACTAATACTAAACTTATAAAATGCTCGGTTTTTGTTTACACAAAAAAGAATAATAGAAATAGGAGTTTAGATGACATCAAAACCAGCGTATTGTTAGCTTAATGGTTAGCAATGCGTGCCAAAATTTCTCTGATGAGTGTAGTCTAGCAGCTTCCGAAATGGATCTATAAGAAAAGCTATGGCAGTTGTCTCTAAACATTTTTCCTACTCTATTCAATCAAAAAACTTTTAATAATTAATTAAAAATGATTATTAAAAAATAAAAACAATAATAATTTTCATAAAAATTCAAAAGTGAAAAATGATTATTCTTGGCCTTGAGCTCGCTCCATGAATACTTGAATACTAGGTACGGTAAATCAACAAAAATTGTTGGTATAAAAAAAAGCAACAAAAAAGATACCACAATAAAATTAATTCTTATCTTCTAGCAACAACGAAGTTCACACTCTATACTTAAGTCACTTATACTTAGAAACGGTTCTGGGAGTATTTGAGACAGAATATTTATGAAATATTTAAGTACCTCTAAGAAGACACCGACATAGTTCCCCCTGCACGCAACAAGCGAAGTTTGAAGAAAATGTTTCGTAAGTTTAAAAAAAAAACATAAAGCTTACAAAACGTTGATATTTTGCTTATAAAACATTTCCCATAATCGCACTGGCACGTTGTTAAAAATAAAAAATTTGTAAAGAAAGCTTTTTATAAATGTTTTACTGTTTCCAAAATAGTATAAAACTATAGACTGCAACATTTTTTTTTGCTTTTCAATTTTTCCAAAAGTAATAATTAAATAAAAATTATTATCAACTTTTCTCGAGCTCATGAAAATTTAAAAAAATATATTTTTCACTTGCATTATAGTCTGATCATGAATTATTCAACTCATTTTTCGAGTTCTAGGGTAAGAATTTCACCAAAAAAGGCAAAGCTGAAGTTAATACTCATGCAAGTCGAGAGAAGTCGGGCCCAAAATCGACGGCAACAGCCAACTATGAATAGAAAAGTAAGCATTAGCAACCAAATTAAACCCACCAAGATGGTCAAGTGATTTGGCGAGCGGCGCCAAAACTTTGTCGATAAACTAAGTTTAGCAGCTCCTGAAATAGATTATAGAGCTATTCGAATAGTTATTGTGTTTGTTTTTAATTTTTTTCTACATTCCCTAGTAATAATATAACATTAAAATAAAACTGTAAAAACAAAAATTTAAAAAAAAAAAAAAAAATTTAAAAACAAACTGAGTGATAAATAGTTTTCTAAACTTTTATTTACGCATTGTTTTTATTATTTTCAGTGGCGCTGAAAGTATTTTATATGGAAGGGTAAATCACAATACATGCAGAAAAATATGTGTACACTGAGATTTTCTTTTTGAATTGAGTAAGCACAAAAAAAAAATTCGAAAATCTTTTGGAGATATCGCAAAAAAAAATCTTTTTTAAATAACGAGCCCGGTTCCGAGCAGGATCAGTTCAGGTCATAATAGGTTACATATAGTTAATGGATTCCACTAATTAAAAACTTACTTGTTTTTTAATAACAGAGATTCTTCCTGCTAATATAAGCAAAGCCCACAAAAGGGGGTGGGCGTGGATTCTCGTGAAGATAGTATCGGTAACAAACTAAATTCCAAACAAATTTATACTGCTAAAGGTTTCAGTTGAAGGTGTTAAAAGGATCATTTGCAAGTTAAATTTCGAACTATCAGAGATTTTGATAAAATATTTCATACACATATAAAAGTTAGGCGTGGTTACTTCTCGATTCCACACATTTTCGTTACCGACTCGACCGTTTGTCTTTTCTGAGACTAGAAGTCTATTTTTATACCCAGCTGCACTAGGTACGGTTGCGATCATTTATGTTTGGGACCGTTTTGAACCAACCTTAGCTTGATTTGAATTGCTTTTTGAACCAAGTTTATATTCATTTAGACCTTTTTGTGTTTCTTATAAAACTTGGAAATGGTTTTATGCATCGAAAATCTTCAGAATTCCACTCCCATATGTTTTCCTTTTTTGTTCAATTAAATTCGAGTATCTCAATATTTTAACAAATTTTTCAATGTCAATTTGTTAGTGTAAATTTCTATTTCATATGGAAGTGCCTGAGCTTCATACCAAATTGTTTTTGTTTTGCACTTTCATAAGAAACTCAGGCACTTTCATATGGATTGTATTTATATGTGAGGGCATATGGGAGTGCTTTGAAACTTTTTTTTTTTGTATTTAAAGTGTAAATTATGTATCTGTGCCTATATTTGAGAGCAAAACAAAAACAAAAGTGCTTCAAGTGTATAGGGATTGCGCAGCCCTGATTATTTTAGAAACTACATTACAATTTATTCATATGTTCCATAATACATTAAAAGCTGCAATTTAAAGCATTTTCTAAATTTAATATAGAAATCGCTTACATATGGCATATTAACAACAAGCTTACCTTAATTAATTTTTTCAAACATTTACCAAAATGCTTGTTGGGTACTCACATTTATGTATGGATGCAGTTGTATATATTACGTTAAGTCACGATAATGCCATATTCTAACGTGGTAGGTTATCATCGCACGCAGATGTTACCTTTCCGTTGTTAAAACGTTTAATTAATTTATAAACACTGTCGTCAGCGATAGCGAATGTTGCATTGTTTTGTGATTTTTTTTTCGTAAATTTTTAATCACGTTCACTTGTAGATAAACATCGTTAGACAGGTAATATTACCAAATCTGCTGACATCAACGCAGGTATGTAAGTATCTACCGTATACAATGTACAAACGCAATAACTCAAAAATTTAGTAATTAAGTATATTTTTGCTAGTGCATGTAATTCGGAAACATTTCTCATAGTCACGGGATTTAAGTTTTTGAAAAATAGCAATCCCGAAACTTGTTGAGAGTTAAGTGAGAACGATATAATAAATAAAAAGTATTTTCTTTTAAGTAAAGCAGCCTCAAGAAGAGATTCAAAATAGAACTGGGAGACAAAGAAATTCCCCTGGAATTCATCAAAAGTAAAAGTGATTCCATCATAATAGAATACTAGTGTGGTATACGGATGACTACAAAGCCCCAAAAGTGATTGTGGCTAGAATATTTGGATACCGCAGCAATATCTCCACGCCGCTTTTAAAACAACCGCGTATATTTCTGGCGGAATTAATCTCTATAAGAGTGTGGGCAAAGACAACCCCAAGGCACCTACTTCAACTAGCAGATCCCCATACTGAGGGAGATAACTTATTTTGAAACAAAATGCTAGCTAGTGCGTGTGGAGGCTTTAAAGCATCACGAAGAAGCCAGCTGAGGGTGGAGGGCAACGAGCTTATGAAGCTGCAGATAAAAGGCCCATCGGCGCTGAATCGTTTCTTTCCACAGATTCACCCGCATAAAAGAAGAACAAGAGAACAACACTGGACTGAGAATAAGCCAATGATAGGTGGTTATAACAGTAAACGATGCAACAATCGAAGTATCCATAAATAATCTTAGGATCATAATAGGTGTTCTCATAAGCCATTATAGGCTCAAGACTCATTTGAACAAATTAGGCTTTTCTGTGATAATTAATTTATTTAGTTCCGATATATAAACAAATCTTAGCTCGAATCTCGTATTTCTCTGACTTAAATTAACACTACAAAAGTACGGGATCGACTTCTAGTAAACTCTGACAATTTTTGAGTACTTCTGGCAATTTCTGGCTCATACGGAAACACAATTAAATTGACAGTGTGCAATGCTATCCTAACGCCCACAGCGACCAGATATAGTAACAAAACTTTAACTAGGCGACCTGATTTCCAGAAATGCAACTAAACGAAAACGCCTGGTATTCTAAAAATTCATTTTTTTTTTGGCATTTAGGGGATGGCGATGCGTGGAACGTGGACGATGACAGCCACAGATAAGTTGGGCCTTGGAGTATTCGAGAAAAAGGTTCTTCGAAGGATTTATGAGCCACTACGTGATGCCGACGGTGTTTACGAAGAAGAAGGTCGAAATCGTTTAGACGGTTAAGGGCTGTTGTATATACATATGTATGTATGTATGATGCGTGCAAACCCGCTGCTGATTGCCATTCAACGCAGTTTGGAACTAAAAAGGTAGTTTCTTTCTAGAACGTTTATGCTCTATTAAAAGCAGTTTATGCTGAATCACAATTGCACGAAGCTTCAACTTGAATGAAGAACAGCATGGACACCTTAAGATTAAATTTGGCTCAAACATTTTGTCACATTCAAAAATAAAAAATATATCAAGAAAGTTATAAAATATATTCCTTTTTATTATTACTGCTGTTTCCGACAGGGTAGAAGAAGAAATACGAAGAAAAACACTGAAGATGGCACAACGCCGAAACCGGTTTGTCTCCAACCCAAAATTGACATGGGATGACGGAAAATCGTTCCAGAAAAATTCAAAAATTCAAAAATTTATAAAATATACCTTTTTTTCCAATTTTTTCGAACTGCAAACGACCAGAAAAATGTATGCTTTTAGCAACATTTTTTTGACAAAATACAATTTAGAAATCTTATAAAACTGTGAAGTACTACTTCTGTTTGTGAAAGAGTTTTAACAGCGAAAATAATATCAGCCAATAAATTCATAGGCTAAAGTCATCGCTTGACGAACGCAGATCACGCTATTTAGGTTTGTCATTTTACGTGTCCTGATGTATGCACCCAAATCATGAGCCCTGTTTGGCGAGCACTACATTTTTTAAAATTTTGACTGAATAGTGCTCGGCGACGCAAAACATTTGCACGGAGAGAGCACATTTTGACATTTCATTGGGAGAGGAAATCGTAAGCTTCTGCTGGAGGTATTGCACTCAATAAAACTTGCAAGTGAAAAACAGGTGATAGTGACATAGAAAAACAACAAAAAAAAACTTAAAATTTTGAGCTATTAACTAATGAAAAAACAACAGCAGAGAGTGTTACGTCTTTCTCTCCTTACTGACATTTCTTTGCAAGTTTTGGACATGAGGGCCGAAGGTATATAAATATTAATATTTATGTGTTCAACTTTTCTTAATACTATTTGCTCACTTAGTGATATACATTTTTGAAACAGTCATGTTTCTAATATTTAATCTGTTTTAAGTACACATATATTTACCGACTTACACACATCTGTACATACATACATATTCACTTAGTTCAGAATTGTGGAAATTCCATTGTGTTGAAAACATGTTTTTTTTTCATAGTTACATATACTCGTATTAGATTAGTGAGAACACAAATTAGCATTTCAAAGAATTCCCACTTATTCATAAAAGTGTACATAAGTGTTTACGTATATAATAAGTCAAGGCAAATATATTGTTGATTATTTGATATTTACCATCTAAACGTCAACATTTCTATGCTAATTAAAATTGATATGCATTTCTGATGAATAAATAGTTTTTTATATATTCTAGTGAACTATATACATACTTATGTGCAAATATTATGTAATCAAATTTTTGTTTTTAATCCCAGAAAATTTCTTTCTTATATAATGTCGCTCTTATATTGACATAGTTGATTTGCTATATATCTATATAACCTGAAGTAAGTTCTCTGCAATTATTTTGACAAGAACCTTGAAGAGAACAGGCCTTACAGTACAGGAATTTTAAGTTCCCAAAAAAATTAAATTAATTGATCTTGAAATAACTATCTACAGTTGTGTGTAGTAGTGAAATTAAATTGGATATCTTTCGACGAAATAAAAAGTAGCTGTGTTTTCATTTAAAATATAGCGAATTCTATAACAGAAACCACATAAAAAGAAATTTCAAAGTTTACACAAAGTTCAGGAAAGTTAATTTAACTTTTAAAAATTAACATCAAATTTTCACTACCACTTTACGTCATTCCCTCTTCTTTCCTCCATTTAAAGTAGAATTTTCAATAATTTGTCCTTAGCAGCAAGAACTTTACAGTACAAAGTTTATTAGTTTAAATTTGTAAGTCGAAATTCCTCAGGATATATAATCCTTTAAGTTTTATTATGAAAAATAAACAATTACTCAAGAATGTGTTAAAAAAAGAAATCATTATTTGCGATCTATGGTCCAAAAATACTCCGAATTTCATTTAAAGGGAATCATAATCATTTTGAATTATTTTTTATGCTTCCTGTTAGTGTGCCTATGTAATACGGTGTTTTTCTATAAAACAAATCTAAAAATATGTGCGTCTTATAGCTTCCAGTTTGGTTAGCTGGGATATATTGGGTAATGCCACAGAAATATGCTCACGAAGGAGTCTTTTGCTACACTGATGCTATCGAAATTTTACGCAACTCTTTCGTACAACCAAGCAGCTTTGGGACAATCATTCATATTTTGTTTTTGAAGGTATTTCAGAAAAGTATTCCATGGTGTTTTTTTTACAAATATCTATAGACAATAATTTTTCAAAGAACGTTTACCATTTTCAATACTAAAAATGTGTCATTTGAAAGCCCAAAAATTTCAATATATGGTTTTGTAAGATCCTAAATTACTCCGAAAAGTTTCGGGATTGGTTATTTTTTGAGATCAGTAAGTGCCTAAAATTAACTGTTTTTGATGCTGATCAATTCAAATAGATTAATTTCAGACTCTTAAATAAGCTCATAATGATTTCCAATTTTATAATCTTTTCTTTTCTCCGAATGTTTTGCTGGAATAATCTAATAAATAATTTATCAAAAACTTGATTATCCAAAATATAAATTTAATTTTAATACAATGTAAATAGCGTATTGAGTGGTTTTTGCAACAAAGTGATGAATGGAATATTTTGTTTACAGATATGAATGTGTACATATACGAGTATAATGACATACGAGGTGTGTTCAAAAAGTATCGCGAATTTTGAATTTTCGCTGGTTACGTATATTCGAATTTTTTGTGGCGTTATGTTGGTACTCATGTCTCTCACTTATGCCGACAAGCTCGGCCATTTTGAATGTTCAGTTAATTGTTGACAGCTGCTGTGCTTGCACGTGTTTTGGATCGTCTTCGATTTTTACGCGAAATTCGTACCAAAATTGCTCAATTGTGACCAAAAACAGCATCGCATGAACATTGCTAATGAGATGTTAAACTCTGTCCGCGACGACCTAAATTTGCTCCAGAGGGTCATAACTGGTGACTAATCATGGGTTTATGGTTATGACGTGGAAACCAAAGCTCAATCATCTCAATGGAAGCTGCCGCACGAACCAAGACCAAAAAAAGCGCGCCAAGTTCGGTCAAATGTGAAAGTTTTGCTGACAGTTTTCTTCGATTGCAGGGAAGAACGGTCTATAAGGAATATTACCTGCAAGTTATGCGCAATTTGCGCGAAGCAATCCGCCAGAAACGCCCGGATTTGTGGAAGAACAAAAATTGGCTTTTGCACCACGATAACGCCCCTGCTCACGCATCGTTGCTTGTGCGCGACTTTTTGGCCAAAAACAACACACTAATGATGCCGCAGCCACCGTATTCCCCAGATCTGGCACCCTGTGACTTTTTCTTGTTCCCTAAACTGAAGAGGCCCATGAAAGGACGACGTTACGCTTCCCTTGACGAGAGAAAGACGGCATCGAAGGAGGAGCTGAACAAGATACAAAAAAATGATTTTTTGAAGTGCTTCGAAGATTGGAAAAACCGTTGGCACAAGTGTATAATATCTCATGGGGATTACTTTGAAGGGAACAAAATAGATATTGATGAATAAATAAATAATTTTTGAAAAAACACAAAATTCGCGATACTTTTTGAACACACCTCGTATAATGACATATGTATATATTTGCATAAATAAATCAAACATTTTTTTAAAAGATATTATTTAAATCACAACAAGTCTCGCTTATAAAAAAACAATTCCAATTAATTTTTTTATAGCGATAAACAATATACTCACATATATACATACATTTGGACAAATCCAGCACACATATGTACAAATTTTCACAGAATTTCAGAACATAAAATAATAAAGATTCATATCAAACAAAATTTGAAGAAAATTTCTTGGAATATACAAATTTGTGCTTAGAATCCAAGAACACATTCTTAAAAAGCATGACTCGCTTCTTAAATTGTACGATCTCATTCTTAGAAAAATGAAAAAGGCATACTATCCATGAAGGTTTTGTTATAACTGTCATAGTTTTTTATAAAAAGTAGGATTTAGAATTAATAACGTGCATTTGTATTAAAAATAGTTTAAGCTCAAAATTCATTAACGAAAGTAGTTTTTATATATAATATGTAATCATAAAAGAAAGGGAGATGTAGGATAAAGATATAATATATCTACTTAAATAAATTTTTAGATCTCCATATTATTCAACTCACTTAAAAGTATGCTGGCCTTGGGCGAAATTTTTGATTTTTCTGTATACTCGTACATATTAAAAAGTACATTTCGATGAACTTCCAGAAATGGAATGAAGCATTTGGGTATTTTAAATCATCCAAACAGCGTTTCCGAAAATTAGTTTCTGATCATCCAAAAACAGATAAAATTTTTAAAAATAATAAGCAAAACTTCTTATGACTAGACATCGGAATTCTATGGAATTTGTAAAGGCAGAAAATATGCAATCGATACTTATGGTAACAGGGCCTTTTAGTAAATCAAAGCTAATTCCTGACTAATAACTTAATATACAAAACCACTTAAGCTAATGTCTATGTAGTAAATCAATAAATTTTTTATTTGTTCTCTACGACACCAAAATATAACTAATAACTTTAAACGAGCTATTCTTGTATATTTGTATGTTTGCATATTTGTATATACAGACTATCTTGAAAACCGATTTGGATGAAATTTGCCATATACATAGTGTACTACATTCTAAGAATTTTTACCTAGGTGTTGCCACACATAATACATTTACAGGGTTGCCACCTATCTGATTTTTTTTAATAATATGAAATAAGCCAATATGGGTATTAATGAAAGGTATTAAAAAAAATATTTCCATGTAGGGTTGCCACTTATGGTTGCCAGCTGAATTGATTATATCTTATAACTTTTAACGAGCTGTTCTTGTATATTTGTGTATTCAGAATTTCTCGAAAATGGCTAAATCGATTTGGATGAAATTTGGTATGTACAAGGTGGCGCAAAAGTAAGCTTCCGATGTTCAGCATATCGCTTGTGGCACGTGCAGTGTGTGCTGTTGCACCGTCTTGTTGGAACCACATGTTTTCCAATCCCAATTCATCAAGTTGCGGCAAAAAGAACTCTTTGATCATTGCTCTGTAGCGCTCACCATTCACACTAACCGTTTAGCCCCGACCGATTAATGGTCAAATAAATAGTCAGCAATATTCCGCGTTCTGGAGCAGTGTAGCGTAACATTGTTTATTAACGTGTATTTCGCATGTGTTTACTAAACAAATGTCAAAACAGAACTGACTTTAGGGGCCAATCGCAAAATTTATAGCATTTTCTGATAGGAGGATTACTTTTGCGCCACCCTGTACATAGGGTACCACATTCTTAGAATTTTTATCCAGACGTTGCCACGCAGAATGTTTTTACAGAGTTGCCACCTATATGATTTTTTTAAATAAAATGAAATATGAAAATATGGTTAACAAGCTAAAGGTATTTTCTACGTATTAAAAAAAAAAAAAAAGAAGTACGGTTGCCAATTTTGTTCGACAACAACACGGCAATGAAGTGCATACACCGAGAATCACGACCAAACACGTTTAAAGTAATGCTCCCGAAAGAAAATCAGAATCGTACTCGGAAGTTGGTATGGAAGAAAGTGTTGGCCTCCATTTCACATATATTAAATATAAAAAGTTATGGATAATTCCATCTTGAAAAATAAGGAAGAAATTAAATAATGTTGATCGATATATAGAGCACTAACCGACAAAAATATACCCAGGTGACTCTATTCTTTCTCGATTATTTGATAACAATTGACAGCCTCTAACCATACAATTCACCCCCCTGCAGGTTAGGGGTTTAGAATATGCCCGAGGTAGGCATACCGGTCATAAGAGGCGACTAATATACACAAAGGTAATGATGTGCAACTCGATGGTTGATCCACGCATATGATGCCTCTCAACTCTCATTACCAATCTCTCCTTCCCTACGGAAGGAGGGGTGACATGACCTAGAAGGTTCCACTGGTCATACCAAATCGCTACCGGAGCGTATCGGATTCATATCCGGCCAAGGTCTGTCAGTTCGGCAGCACTCCCCAAAATCTTCGGATAGTGTTTTTGTCGTTGCAACAACAACAACCATACGATTCAGTAAGTATTCTTGTTAAGACTTGTCGAAAACATGGGGAAAACTTTTTTGAGCAGCCACCAAGGTTTAATTATGTGTATTCAAACTTTGCTACTAATAAAAAAAAAATTTTAAACATCTTTCTCTTATCAAGATATGTTTTTAAAATTTCTTTTAGAAACGCTCCACTGATGAGTATCTACAGCGAGCTAAATAGTATGGCAACCTATGAAAATGCCGAGCAAAGCTCGGTCGCCCAGGTACTCTGCTTTTATATGGGGTAACGTTTTATAAGATATCTTTGACACTTACCCCAAAATATGGATCAGGGGTATAATGTATTATATGTCATGGGGATCAAACAAAAGGTAATGACGTGGGTAATCCCTCCTTCTCATCTTTATTTATTTGTGGGATGTTGTCCTGAAAAAAATTTATTTATAGGTGCAGCTCTTGTGGAGATATGAATGAAGTGTAGGTGGAGGTGGAGATAGAGGAATACAAATAACAAAATAAATTCGAAGAGGAGAAGTCAGAGGAAGAGGATATTGGGGAGCAGAAGCATAGAAAAAAGTGGAATGTCGAGTTAGAGTAAGATGAAGCAACACTTGAGGGGAGTATGGCAGGTAGCTTTTCAGATACCATATGAAAACTTCTGATGAGAGCTTTGATACAGAGTATTTTTAATTTTACTAACCCATTTCCGAGATATACTAGCTTTAAATATGGACCAAGGTCACCGTTTAGTATGTTTTTCCAAAAAGGGTATTCAAGGTAATAAGGGGAATATGATGAAAAAAGACTTTTAGATTCAGTACCATACTTGGGTTCGGGGTACTGTTTAAAATGTAGGGCTCTCCGAATGTGTGTTGACGATATTGCTCTCCAACACCAGGCATTAGATAGGGTAGGGTATTACGTCAGGATGTCTCCATTTTTAATATCTGATTTGGTTCTGTTAATAAGGTAGTGAAGTGGTTGAGCGAAACCAACATGGATTTTTTGTTACATAGCAAAAATTTATTTTTTATACTACGTACTTAGGTAGTTTGTCCCAGTTACAAGTCATCACACCACTCCAATCAAATTTGTATGACGTGGATCCTACTAAAAAAAAAATCATATGATGGTGTTACGCTAGTACTTCGAAAAACCAAAAAATTAATAAATAATGTACTTAGAAAAATATGCAAGAAATAGAAAAAAGATATGCAGATAACACAAGAATATGAAAATATGCATAGAAGCAAATCTTCTACATTTTCAATAAACCGAGTTCTTGTCTTGGCCGGGGATTTCTATACCGCTAAATATAAAAATATGCGATTTCATAGAGTTTCGATGTTTACTTATGACCATAACAAAAAAAGGTCACGTACGTAATTTCTTAAAATTTGGAACAAGTTCTTGCTATCTAAGAACAAATTTAGCCAAATATATACTATATTAATTTTAGTTCTTATATTTTAAGAACGTAGTTTTGATATAAATATAATTCAACGTATTTTTTTGAAAAAGAGATTTTTTTTTAATTATATGTGATTTTTCTTAGATTCTAAAAAAAATTATCATGAATTTCTACGAAACTTTTTCTTAAAAAAACATGCACGTTTTTGATTCAGTGCAAAATCGGCCATCCTGAATTCTCATTCATCCCGAATAAGGGGTCCTTCTTTTTTAAATACTCTGCAATAATTGTGGTGCTTGCTGGCCCTTCATGATCGCAAGCCCTCTGCAGATACTCGTACTTAAGAAAAATCGATAGGAGGGATCATTAGAAGCCAAATCAACAGTTTTTTAAATTTTTGTCTGTGTGTCTGTATGATTGATCGCGCATCACTTAAAAACTGCTGAATGTAATTAAATGGAACTTTTACTGTTGCATTATTAGACATTTAACTCAAAGTTTGAAATATCCTTTAATTCCATAGTTCCACCAGTTTCGGATATATTGACCGATATGTGGACCAAGGTGACCAAAAATGTGTTAGTACAATAAAGGTGTCAAACGAAAGGAGACAATGAGTGCTGCATCAAGCGATGTAATTAAGTTTCATATAATTTCTGGTATAGGATATAATGATTAAAATCGTACTCAGTCTGTTATTAGTTCTGAGACGCAGCGAAACGGGCCGGGCTTAGTAGTTATAAATATAAAATGTTTGGAAACTTCTAAGCCTTACTTATCAACGAACTTTTGGCGTCGCGCTTCCTATCACTAGGTCATTTGAGCACAGCTAACATTCACTTTTCTTTTTATAATTTTTTATTTTTTTTTTATACCTATCTACCTATGCTATCTTATCAATATTAGAGGATTTTCTATTGCTTTTCCATAAATTTCACCATGCTAGAATTGATTAATGGTGCTTGGAAGCACTGTGCTGCTCACAAAATTTCCTCTAGATATCGCAAAAAGGCGACTTTACGTGTAAACAGACAGACATAGCTAAACCGACGCAATTGGTCCGCCTGATCATTTCGGTACCCTACGCTTGAATCGATCTCTTTCTTCTGGTACTAGTAAAATAAACTAAAATAATCTGGCTGTTTCCTCATCAGCTCATTAGCCCTCTCTTTGTCCTCAATTCCTCTATGACCCGGAGCCCAGGTAATGGATAGTTCAAGGTCGGTAAGTGCAGTCAAGATCTGCTTACATTCGAACTCGTATCATAAACTGTATACAAATATGCAAAGTTTTAAGATGCAATTCGCATAGGATTAAAGATATTTGGCTATTACTTTTTGAGACATTCCTCGAAAAGATGTTTTACAACTCAGAAATAAGAACGCATTTTTTTCCATTCCAATAAATTGTTTCTTGAAAAAGGCCAAGTGTTTTGTGGATTTGATCATATTTACTAACATACTCGTAAACCACCTAGCGGAATAATGATTATGTATTTAACTGAATATTTATATCTATAGTACACTCTGTAGGGAATTCTGTGGCCGACTGCTATAAAAACTAATTTTCAGTCGTCTTATTGTGTCTTACTATTAATTGGTTTCCAAGACATTCAGTGTTCAATCGAAAAATTGTATTTCAAATTTTTTTAAACACTTGAATATCAGATAAAAATACTTGCTAACAACAAACTCAATTGTATTTATGTGCCACTTTTATTCATTCGAATCAATAAATTTTCATTTCATATTTTGATTTCATTGAAAATGTGTATGCCTCAACATGATTATGGTTTAAGAGATTGGTTTCTGACTATGTTTTGAAAACAGGACATCCACATATTTATGCATGATACACATAAAGAGACACGTTCGCCATATTATAATCAAAATTTAGATATTAATTAACTAATAAGTATAAGAATCAATACTACTAAAAATTATCTGTTATCAAGCTGGCTACAAGTCAACATAAAAGAAGTCAACTTGTGGTCAGCTGAAAAATCCTTCACTTTTTCGGCGCCATCGCCATGTAAAAGTAGTCAGCTAAAAGCAATGTAAAGTAGTCGAGGGAACGACGAAGCTAGCTGAAAAATAGTGAAGTAATAGTCGACTTGAAGTTAACTGATTTCCCTACAGGGTCATGCAAATAACACACATATATAATTAAGTATGTATATCTATCTGTATAAATCTGTATTATTAAAAAATAATCCAAAGAGATTTGTGCGGCGCATTGAAAAGTTATAATTAACTTAAATCTCTTTTTAATTAATGAGCACCCCAACGGATAAGTTCTTCTAAGTCGCATTGAATAATGAAACGAGTAAAAAAAAAATGCGCCCACTGTGCCCCCTATTCAACAATTTTTCTCCTCTGAAACATTAATGACCACAGTCGCATGATTTTGTTTATCAGTTTGAGTTTTAAATTTTTCCATAATTTCCAGCATGTGGATTTCATTATCACCGTCATTGTTTGTGCAAAGTTTATTATTTTAAGATTGCAACAAATAAAGAACACTATTCAACTATACATATACGGGTACCTAAGTGTTCAATAGCAATAATTCAAAAGCAAAATAACCAAAAAAAATTGAAGAACACAATGCGGGAGACTATTGTTCGAAGATTATACCAAATATGCCGTGTACATTGTCCGAGTTTAAACATCAAATACTCATTTCAGTTAAAGTGTTTTGAATGAATGAAATTAGGCGCACATTTTTGTTGGGCATTTATTGTGTGACGAATGAATATTCACACATTCTGGTACGTAAAGACTTAATTAAGTGCTTGAGTTTGTTCATACCTAAGAGAAATTATATTTTTGAGAGTGTCGACTGCAATCTCAAAGGCCCAAACAATACCAAATACCCACATTGATCCATCAAAAAGACCATAAGAACTAAAACCTAATGCGGCAGTTTTGTTTCTTTCGATGAAGGCTAAATTTTATCATAAAGGTAGTCATAGTTTATACATTATTTTAATATAACCTTAGTACCTGAGCGACCGAGCAATTTTCGAGGTTGCCATATAGTTA
Source organism: Merzomyia westermanni (assembly GCA_949987695.1). NCBI lineage: Eukaryota > Metazoa > Arthropoda > Insecta > Diptera > Tephritidae > Merzomyia > Merzomyia westermanni. The sequence goes on from OX465288.1 coordinate 32,027,380, forward strand.
AGCTTGTTGTAGATACTTATCAGTAAAAAAATGTTGTTCGTTTGCATATACAGTTTTACTTACCAGCCGGGCTTATGAACTAATGCATTCAATTAGTTTTAAGGTTATGGCGGATATTGAAAATATATATATAATCAGAATTGCTGGCAACGCCAGGTGGTACCTCTAACTAGAAATATATATATTTTTTTGAAATACGACGTTCGTTTGATACCCATGTAAGAAAATTTCACTAAATTTTTCAAAACTTCAAATAAGTGGGAACCCCTTAAAAACTCCCTCGTGGCAACGCTTAAATGAAAAGCTGAAAATGTAGAATATTATCTATATTCAAAATTTCACGTAAATGACTCAAGTCATGTTCAAGATAACAGCGAATATGCCAAAATAGGAATATAATCGGAGTAGGTGGCAACTATAGGGGTGTTTTTGTTACAACAACAACATAGGCTGTAACTCTATATACAGGATGACGCAAAAGTAATCCTCCTATCAGAAAATGCTATAAATTTTGCGATTGGCCCCTAAAGTCAGTTCTGTTTTGACATTTGTGTAGTAAACACATGCGAAATACACGTTAATAAACAATGTTACGCTACACTGCTCCAGAACGCGGAATATTGCTGACTATTTATTTGACCAATAATCGGTCGGGGCCAAACGGTTACTGTGAATGGTGAGCGCTACAGAGCAATGATCAACGACTTCTTTTTGCCGCAACTTGATGAATTGGGATTGGAAAACATGTGGTTCCAACAAGACGGTGCAACAGCACACACTGCACGTGCCACAACCGATATGCTGAACATCGGAAGCTTACTTTTGCGCCACCTTGTATAAATATTGTTTGATACCCATATTGTCGTATCTTATTTCATAACAAAAAAATAAGAGAATTGGCAATCCCAGAAAAGCATTCTGAGTGGTAACACCTAGGTAGAAATTCTGAGAATGGGGTACGCTATTTCATACCAAAGTTTATGCAAATCGAATACGCGGTCCTCGAGAGAGTGTGGGTGTACAAATATACAATAATAGCTCATCCCCTTGGTTCGGTTGACTTGCGCTGTCAAACAGCAGGTGTGAGAGACGATCTGCGTTAAGCGCCGCCAAAGGCTTTCAGCCTTAATGAATTTAGAAAAGGCGAAACGAATTAAGCGTGGCAAGGTGTGAGAGCTACTTGAACCGGATGCAAAAGAATCGCTCTAGCTGATGTACATTGGAACGATTTTCCGTCATCCCTTGTCAAATTTGGTTTGGAGACAAAGGGGTTTCGGCGATGTGCCATTTTCAATGTCATTTTTCGTTCTCTAGCTTTTACCCCCTGCGGGTTAACGGTTCCGAATATGGCCGAAGTGGGCATACCTGTCGTACTAAAATATAGAAAGATAATTATGTGCCACTCGAAGGTTGATCTACGGATATGATACCTCCCACCTAGCATTACCCATCCTCTCCTTCCTTACTGAATTAGGGTCACATGACCTAGAAGGTTGCACTGGTCAAATTGCTCCCGCGACAATCAGGCATGTACCACATGGTAGTGCCGGAGCGTACCGGGTTCATATCCGGCAAAGAACTGTCACTTTCGACAACGCTCCTGAAAACCTCCGGGGATCCTTTTTGTCGTTAAAAACAACAGCCACTCTAGCCATTCACAGGTGAATAGCGGTCAGAGGCATTTACACTTGGTTGGACTACCTTTATTTAGTCCCTTTTTTGTTTACCCGAAATTTCGGAATCACAAAACGTTTTCTTAGATAACTTCGCGTTGAGCTAGACACTTGGAACTTGGAATATTGTTCAGAACCCCGCACGTATCCAGATATATGCAAAATTAATTTAAAATGTTGAATCTTGGCTTTAATTATACCTTTCATGAACATGAAATGGTATTATAACTTTTGGCCGATGTTTGTAGGTATGTGAAGAAGAAGAGATAATCCCACCAATAAGTATACCGAAATGATCAGGGCGATGAGCTGAGTCGATTTAGCCATGTCCGTCTGTCTGTTTGTACGTAAGCTAGTCCCTCAGTTTTTGAGATATCTTGATGAAATTTGGTATGGAGTCGCCATTTTGCATGAGATTCGTCGCAATCAGCCAGATCGGAGCAATACAACGCATAGCTACCATACAGTCGATAGTTTCGATAAATTGATCTTGGGCTAAAAATTTTGCAATTAAAAAGCTAGGAACGTAAAGTTTCGCATTATTATTATTATTATTAAATGTGTGTAGTGAAAATCAGTCAGAGCGGACCAACATAACATATAGCTCCCATACAATCGATAGTTTCGATAAATGGGTTTTGGGCTATAAATTTTGCATTTAAAAAGCTAGGAACGTAAAATTTTGCAGGTTTGGTACTTATTATATGTGTAATGTGTGTAGTGAAAATCAGCCAGATCGGACCTACATAACATATAGCTCCCATACAATCGATTGCTTCGATAAATTGATTTGGGGCTATACAATTTGCAATTAAAAAGCTAGGATCGTAAAGCTTTGCAGGTTTGGTACTTATTATGTGTGTAATGTGTGTAGTGAAAATCAGCCAGATCGGACCTACATAACATGTAACTCCCATACAATCGATTGTGTCGATAAATGGGGTTTGGGCTATGTATCTTTAAGTGATCAGTTTTGCAGAGTTTTTACTAATTATGGGTAAAGAACGGACAGTTAAAACCGTGATGCGTATTCATGAAAGGTATAAAGTCTTCGGCACAGTCGAAGACAGCCCTTTCCTTACTTGTTTTTAAGTAACTTTCCGATAAGCTAGAACATTGAAATTGGTTCCTAGATCAACAATTGAAGATCATGCAATACGATGTACACGAAATTTGGCTAGATGGTGCAGGATGTTTTAGTGACTTCCTGGTGAGCTATAGACTTGACAAGACCTGTTAAATTTGATTAGTATTATATTAGTAACCAATTAATAAGATGGCTTTTTTAATGGTAATGATTATTTTAATTGTTTTCCAAGAAGAGGCAATTATTAGTTGATTGCGATTAGCAAAACTCAAAAAAAAAAAAAAAAGTTGTTTTGGTTACTGTTGATTATTTTTGATTTTTTTCAGTATTGTTGATGTGTATATTTATGTGCTTCTACAACAATACTGAAAAAAGAAATCAAAAATGATAAATAAAAAATCAAAAATAATCAAAAGTAACCAAAACAACTTTTTTGAAAATTTTATTTTTTTGATTTTTTAAACATTTTTTTTTAAATTTATTGTAAAATAATCATTAAAAATTAAAATAAATACTAATCAATCATTAAATGCATTTTCAAGAAAATAATTTTTCAAACTGGTAATCATTACGATCAGTAATCATTATTTAACAGGTCTGGACTTGACACATGGTTCAGAACTCGGTGAAAATGCAATATTTTATCAAAAAATCCGCTAGGTGGCGCATAAGTCGAGCTATTTAGAACGCTCGTTTGAAACTGGGAATCTTGCGATTAAAATTTAACTAGTTAAGCACATAGTTCAGATTAAAAAATGGAAAATAAAAAATGATAAAAAAAATATTAAAGACTACTGGTATTTATATGTATTTGTGCCAATGTCGTCAAAAAGCAGCAAAAAATGTGTCCTCAAAAAAAGACACGTAGTATGTGAGTTATAAACTTGAAATTTTTATAACATTTGAAAATATAAAGTTGGAGTACAAGTAATAGACTTTTAATATTTTGCCGATTGCCAAAGAATATTGAAAATGTATATTGGAACGATTTTTCGTCATCCCTTGTCAATTTTTGTTTTGTTACAAGCCGGTTTCGGCGATCCGCCATCTTCAGTGTATGTTTTCGTTCTCGAAAATAACATTATTTCTTTTCCTTTTATAACGAGGTGCGTTCCCCAGAGTGAGAGATTAGCCCAATAGTTTTGTAGGAAAGAAGAACTGAATGAAACTTTTCTTAAGTCGGACCGGACCGTCTGTATATATATACCTAGGCACCAGGATTATAATCAACATATTATAAGGATTATCGCTCCTATTCGCACGCAGAGTTCCCGCTATGTTCCTTATTTCATATGAAAAGTTAAAGAATTTTTTGCTGGCTATATAAAAAACATGTCTGGATAGGTATGTCTATGTGGGTAGACATATTTGTTTTCCTCTGAAGTTTTTTATAATCACTTGGAAATAAAATTTTTTTTATTTGATTGTAATTTATTTATTTTTATTGTTATTTAACGCATTTCGTACCTACATATTTTATGAGGCCATAAAATTATTAACATAATTCAACACACAAGCGCATTAGCACCACCGCACAAACTTACATACAAACAAACGTACATACATACTCTACGCACATAAAATGCTCTGACGCTGCGGACAATAAAAAAACAAGCAAATATTTGAAAGACTTGTGGGGCTTCTTTACCTACTTAAATTACGGATTTGATAAGCGCGTCTTTAAGGAATGTGGGAGAAGGGGGGGCACAATAATGAGGAAGGCACAAACATACGTGCGTTATTGCTTGTCTGTCGTCCAGATGATTTTAATTTCCATTTGTACAGTGTTGGCAAGCGAGCGCAGGGCGAAGAGAATGGAAAAATGTGATGTTTTCTTGAGGTATTATGTCCGATTATGTCTATATGTACATATTTTTGTACAAGGTGGCGCAAAAGTAAGCTTCCGATGTTCAGCATATCGGTTGTGGCACGTGCAGTGTGTGCTGTTGCACCGTCTTGTTGGAACCACATGTTTTCCAATCCCAATTCATCAAGTTGCGGGAAAAAGAACTCTTTCATCATTGCTCTGTAGCGCTCACCATTCACAGTAACCGTTTGGCCCCGACCGATTATTGGTCAAATAAATAGTCAGCAATATTCCGCGTTCTGGAACAGTGTAGCGTAACATTGTTCATTAACGTGTATTTCGCATGTGTTTACTACACAAATGTCAAAACAGAACTGACTTTAGGGGCCAATCGCAAAATTTATAGCATTTTCTGATAGGAGGATTACTTTTGCGCCACCCTGTATATGATGTTGTTTTTGCCTTTATTGCCGCTCTAAATGGCTTATTTCCCGCATTCGACATATTTAACGAAATACTTGAGATTATTAATATGTTTTCCCCTTTTGCTACAATCACATTATGGCATTGTGATTTCAACGAACTACTAAAAAAATACCAAAAAAGTCAAGTCCATAAAAACACTTTTTTTTTGAAAACATTCACCAAAGCATAAACAAAAATTCTCGCGTCAATTTCTGCAAAACTCGATTACGTGGCTGCCGCAAAATAGGCAGACAGACGCAAATATGTGTGTACAGTGCTGTGCAATACAATAGGAGTATGAAAATGTGTCATTCCAAAACATACACAGGCTATAGTTATAGTACCATTTCTAAAAACAGCCACGATTTCTCGTCAGACTAATTCGTCTACCCTTAGGCCTTGTGCTAAATTCATAATAGATATCTAAAAATTTCATTCTCTTTAAACTTTTCCGATCCAGTCATATTTATAGCACAGCATTCTATCCTTGCTTTATTTTCCACCAAATAGTTTCTTCTTTTTTGAATGCCTGTGTTTATTAGGCAATCATATGAAAAACAAAGCAGCCTCATTGGTATTACAGATGTTGTTTGTGTTATAATTTTCAATCAGTCGCGGTAAAACTTTCATTACATATTCTTCACGATTTTGTATTTTGGCGTCAGCACTTTCCGCAGATAACGTTTATTGAATAATACAGTGCCCTTTTTATACCTTTCATGAACATGAAATGGTATATTATTTGGTCCGATGTTTGTAACGTTTAGAAATATAAGAGATAGACCCACCATTAAGTATACCAAATTGATCAGGACGATGAACTGAGTTGATACTGTCCGTCCGTCTGTCCGCCCGTCTGTTTGAACGCAAACTTGTCCCTCAATTTTTGAGATATCTCGATGAAATTTGGCACATGGATGTATTTTGGTATTATATTAGACATTTGTCGGATCCGGTATAATCGGGTCACTATAGCATATATCTCCCATACAACCGATCGTTCAAATAAGAGGATTATGACCATTTCTCCCTAATTTTTAAAGAATAAAACTTGAAACTTGGTGAGATATTTTTTTATGGATAGCAAAAGATTTCGTAAAAAAATCACCAAGATCGGAGCTATATATAGTACATCCGATCGTTCATGCTGACAAAGTTTTAGAGAAATTTAAACAATGCGTATTTAAGTTTGCACGTATTCATGAAAGGTATAAAGCCTTCGGCACAGCCGAAGACAGCGCCGTCCTTACTTGTTTGAACTTGTTTAACCAACCTTTACTTGCTTATAGTACATGGTATCCTAGTGCTTCAGCAAAATCCTTGGCCTTTTGCTTCAATAATAATAAAGATAAAGGAAGATTCTTAGCACGTGCAATGACTATCCATTTCAACACTGCTTCATCAATATCCTCAGAAGGCAAGTTCGAGATCTTCGGTGTGTGCTGCTTACATACTGCCTTATCTTCTGTATTTTTGAAATCACTTGCGTATTTTTTAAAATATTTGATAAAGTACGGGAAAGAATTCCGAAGTGATTAGCAATATAGTTTTTTTTTATCTTTCCTTCTTCAACTTTGTTCATAACTAATAACCTGGGAATTTAGATTCCCTAATAAAACGTTCTCAAAAAAAATGGTCATCAGGTAGGTCGCTCCAGTAACCAAGTTTTGTATTTTGGAAAAACGCAAAATTCTGCGTAGATAAAAGACACAAATAAGTAAAAGAAATTGTATGTTCTGAAAAATACTTCTCAAAACATTTTCTTTATAAAGTTACTTTCCAAAGTTATGTTCTATTAAAGTTAAAAAAGGAAAATTTCCGGTATTTTTATAGTTCTGGAGCCAGTTTTGCTTACTCAACGGAATTAATTCATATTCTACGCCATCCGTAACACTGGCTAACGCTCAGTGCAGAAAGTTTTAGGCCTGTGTTTGGCTACATCTTGCGATCTGATTCGAACAACCATCTACTTTTTTCCTATCAGCGCTATTTTATAAGAGCGGTCAGAACCACTTTTACATGGGTTAATGCATGTATTTCCAAAAAAACTTTTTTATATTTAATTTCTTAAAAAAATGTTTCATTTTTAATAACGATTTTATCGAATAATTTGTTGACCTGTGTAAAGTTATTTCTTTTTTCAACGACATATAACTTTTTCATATTCATGTAGGCATTCCTAGGCAGACCTAATAAAAAATGATTACTAATCATAATGATTATTATTAATTATTTTCAATTATTCAAATTTTTTTTCAAAAAATAATCAAATAAAAAACATAATTTTTTACATATATTAAAAAAATCAAAAATAACCAGAAAAATTTGGTTTTGATTGCTTTCGATTTTTTTTGTTTGTTAATTTTTGATTTTTTCATTACTGTTGTAGAAGCACATAAATGTACACATCAACGATACCGAAAAAAATAAAAAATAATCAAAAAAAAAACTTAAAAATAATCAAAAGTAGTCAAAACCCCTTTTTTTGTATTTTTTTGACTATTTTTTATTTTTATTTTTGTTTCTTATCGTAATCAATTAGTAATTATATGTTCTTGAAAAACAATTAAAAAAATCATTACCAATTAAAAAATCAGTCTAACTAATTGATTACTAATTACTAATGAAATTTAACAGGTCTGTTCCTAGGATATTGTACTTTAAGCAAGTTCTGTAAACCTTGAAAAGACTAATTTCATTATTTTTATTTTGAAAGCATACTTCACAACATTTTCTTATCCATCACAATTTGCTTAAAGGATTGCATTTCGACCCTAACCTCTCAAAATAATTAAACAAAATACCGGCATTTTTAAGGGTTTCGCGGATTCACCATTCAATTCCATTTAAGGATCTGTATTTATCTTTTTCCTATATTGATTTTTAAGTTTTTGAAAAGTTTTAGAAATCTCTACTAGCAAATGATAAAACCCTAGAAATCAATATTTTTTCTGCCCGCATAAATGTTTGTATTGAAAGCAACAACAAAAAAAAGTCAGCAGAAACAACTATAAGCGCTCACAATTCTGGTTGCTATCTGGGAAGCGACAAGTTAGCATTGGATTTTTAAAGGAAACTTAAAGTTTTGAATAAAATATCAATTTATTCATAAGTCGCTAAGTGTTTCCGCAAAAATCGGCTAATATCAGAATAATTAAAAAAAAAGTTTTTTGTTTTTATTTGTCAGTCGAGTGTTTATATTGTATTGCACAGCACTGTATACCTATGTATGTACGTCTCCAGACGTACGCTTCTAAATCTAATTTTCCACGCTATATTTTTTGTTTGTTTGTTGTTGTTTGTGTTTTTGTAAATACGCTGCTCGTTGATTAAGTTGTCGTCAATGCTGTTGTCGACAGCAGGGCACCATGTGGGTTATCAATTGTTTGCTTTCGGTTCTGATGGCATACATATCAATATGTACGAGTACGTTTGCATGTGACCAGCGAAACCCGTGTAAGCGACTATAGGAAATACGGCGTCAACGCTATTTGCGTCGCTGCACAAAAAAAAAAAAACTTCCAAAAGGATCATTATAGTGCTTTCAATGTCTTATAGTAAAGCTTTCTTTGATCAACTGGCATGAGCTTCACAAACTTGTTTGTTGGTTATATTTATGCGTACGTCTGTATGTTATAAATAGCAAATATGAAAGACATAATATTTGTTCATTTGGTTATTAAGATTACTCTAATGGTTTAGATGTATGTTTGGTTGTAGGCTTTTTCATTGTTAGCCTTGTCGTTTTCATCACTCAAACGTCCTAAACATATCTTTTTGGCCGTCATTATACGAACATTTATATTTACATATTTATGTACAAATACAAACACGTCACATAGTATATACGCACATACATATGATTAACAGCTACTTTCCGCTTTAGCTAGTTTTTTGTGGTAACCGCCTTATGCCTCACAGGTTTCATTCTCAGCCAGCTCTTCAAAATCTGCTTTTTGCTACAATATGGAATTTCAATGTTTTTTCTTTCATCTCGACTGTCATCTGCAGTTGTGTTTTCTTATTATTTTCCTGGAATCATTCAGTTATTCATACAAACATCCATCATTAACTCAGCGGTAGACAAGATTGGGCAAAAAAATATTTTTTTTTTTTTAAATCGTCTTGAAACGATTTTTCAGAAAGGGTATAAAAGAGCTGTAAAATTTTCATGCCTTAATAATAATTTTTAGATGTTTATTAGTGTTTGTTAGATTTTTTGGGATTGATCAGTTTTTATACCTACCTGGTGGTACTAAGCCTAACGGCATAAACGAATCGAGATAAAAATTAACTTGTGAATGGCACAGCACCTAACTCTACCTAGAAATATTTTTGTTGAAATACGACATGGAATACCTTTCGTTTGATACCCATATTGTCATATCTCAAAAAATTCAAAAATTTCCAATATATGGCAACCTTGTAAAAGCTTTATAGTGGGAAAACTTTAGTAAGAGAGCTTGAAATGTAGCATGTTACTAATGTTCCAAAGTTCATCCAAACGGTTCGAGTCGTTTTCGCGATAACAGCGTATATGAAACAAAATAAATGTAATGGAGTTAGGTGGCAACGCTAGGTCGTAACCACACCTAAAATATTTTTGTTGAAATACGACATGGAATACCTATCGTTTGATACCCATATTGCCATATCTCATTTCAATACAAAACAAATCATATATTTGGAAACACCATAAAAGCATTCTAAGTGGCAACACCTAGGTAGAAATTCTGAGACTTTTATAGATAAACCAAAACTATTGAAGGCATCGTAGCAAAATTCAGCAAACACATCAATGTCGGTCATAAGTAAAATCGACCTAAAATATCGATAGTTTAAAATATAGATTAATGTTAAAATCAATTATTTATTCCCAACCCTTTTTTAAGTTTTTTTTTCAATCAAATATATGTATCGTATGTATGTAATCAAAATAGTCACCTCCTGCACTTGCACTACTCACAGCTTAGCACAGGAAATGAAAGACTAATGGAGCGCCAGCGCAGTGTTTTCGACAGAAATAGAGGCAATGAGAATATTGAATATTTTAATCGAGTTCCGCGATGCCGCCAACATTCATTAATAGCCAAAGCAATTCAATCGTTAATATTCCTTAGTTTCCTGCGCCCGAAAAATTTACTTCCGTTCGGCATTTTCACGTCCAAATGCACATACGAGGGCTGTTCATATTTCCGGAAAATTGTGATACCGCGATTTCGGGGTATACATATTTATACAAAGTTGCACTTGTACACAGGGTATTAAAGTTTTGTTATTATGTTCTTTTCTAGTGCTGTTATTAACTTCAGCACCAGACCTGTTAAATTTAATAAGTAGTTAGTAATCAATTCATTAGACGGACTTTTTAATTAGTAATGATTATTTTAATTGTTTTTTAAGAAAAGGCAATTATTAACTGATCCCATCGAACTTGGACTTCCTTACTTGTTGATATTTATTTTATGACTTTCGAGGTTTATCACTTCAAGCAAAGACGTTTTGAAAGTGATTTGATAAATATTGTTTAGCATTATCGATTAGAAAAAATTTAAAAAGAATAAAAATAATCAAAAAAAGTTGTTTTGATTACTTTTAATAATTTTTTTTATTCTTCTCATTATCGTTGATATGTATGTTTATGTGCTTCTACAACAATACTGAAATAAATCAAAAATAATCAAAAATAAATCAAAAAAACAAAAAAAATCAAAAGTAATCAAAACAACTTTTATTTTTATAACTAATTGAAAATAAATATTAAAATTGAAAGTAATTGGCAATCAATCATTAAATGTGTTCTCAAGAAAGTAATAAATCAAACCGGTAATCATTATGATTAGTAATCGACCTGTTAGATTCAGCACTTCCATTTATTATATAAATCCGTACTACCAATTTTCATTGAAAAAGCTTGATAAAATTGGGAGTTATGGCATTAAAAGTTCTATGGAATTATCCACTATAAAAGATGGAGCGCCATGCCCACTTTCAAAAGTTATATTGTTCGCATTTCTTGTACATGGATACTGTGGAAGTGAAATATAACTGAGGTAGTTTTATTTTTCGCGGCGATATTGAGTATTATCTATGATCATTTTTAACATATTTCATATATATGTGGGTGTGGCCTCAACCCGATTTCGTCCATTTTTCTCTATAAAATTCCCTGTAGAAAAGGTAATTTATGTGTCGAATTTTTATTGATACATTCAATGGGTTTTCATTTATCATTGATAATATTTGTAAGATTAACTCAAAAAAAGTGGGCAGTACCACTCCCATTTTTACAAATTTCTAACTTTAATGTACACCCCAAATTGACGCTGAAGTTCTGAATACGGCTAAAAATTTGAGCTTAAATTTTAAACTATTCGTCGATTTAAGCAATTTTTTAAAAATTTTTGTAATAAATTCCAAACCTTTCAGTTAACTACCAATTTCCAATTTATTGCGGTTTAGATTTATAACTTAACTGAAAACCCGTCTAAAAATTTTAAAATTTTTTTTTCAATTATTTCTCAAGGGGTTTCAAGTCAATGAATTTTTCACATTACAATTTTGTGTGCGCCGTAGCTCAGTGGGTCGAGCAGACGATTCTGTTGTGGGGACAGTCGGTTCGAGTCCTGCCAACTGTTACGAATGTTTTTTTTAATATTAAGGCATTTTTGGTTAAAAATTTAAAATCTTTTCGTCACGCTCATTTTCTCGAAAACTGGCATAATTTAAGTTCTAAACCAAATCTGGTTTGGTCATATATGTAGCCCAAAAAAGGTAAAAATTTAGGCTAAACGAGTTCTTACTCTCAATTCGGTATCCATAGATAGGCAATCCGAATGCATACACACATATGTATCTATAGTTGAATGAAATGCTACGCTAGACCTTCATGGTATTATACTAGATCTACTGTGTCTTTAACTACATACCGTACACAAGTTTTTATGTGTCTATGCTCGCAAAATTACACTTCGGGCATTTAAAAATTATATATTGAAAGATTTATTATACGTGGCAAATGAGTTTTTATCGTAATTGCCGCCCGTTTGTTGTTCGCAGCCAAAGTTATACCACATTTACTTAGCTACATATGTACATTAGAGTGTTCTTTATTTCGTAACTTTGTTTTACAAATCTAGAAAAAATATAGTACAAATCTAGAAATGTTTTTCGGGCGAAAAAAATTTTAAATTTATTTGAAATCGGATAGGTTGAAAGTAAATCTTAATGGGGCAAGTTAGCAACCCTAGCGGGCTAGGGGCTTAGAGTATAAACGTGTTAGGTGTGTCTGTCGCAAAAGACTACCGAAATCCACCAACCGTGGCTTTATCTGACGAAGGATTGCCAAACAAACAGACCAAGATAGCTCAATTCGTCATCCATCGTTTTTCAACTCAGTGAGGTCTTCGCCGTTCCTCGGAATTTTTGTAAAAATTTGGCGCTATATAGCTCCTAGGAGATTAAGGTAGAGGTACTCTTCCAAGCGGCGTTTTAATAGCAGACATGCACTTCAATTTTCAAAGCACACTGCAGAAAAAAAGTTTTTCAACACACTTTCGTTGGTACCTACCCCGGTACTTTAATCCGGGACCTTTCATTGTAGTAGGACAGCATACTACCACTATGCCATGACGTCCGCTGGTACAGCTCATCGGACTCAAGTAGCCTTATTATTTGCATGCCTTGTCCATGTTCTTTGCATTTCCTGTAGAACAATGGTAAACATGAACCGGTAGGGCAGTGGTACTTTGAAACAATTTTAAAGATCGTCAGCAGAAACAATAATTTAGGGTGGTCTTTAAATGTAGGGAAACAATGTTTTGGTCCCTATGAAAACTCAAAAAATTAAAACTATATTCCCGATTGGTGAGGACAGACAGAGTGTCCCATAGTAAAAATTATTATCTTTTTATCTTTGACCGTGCTATTATCGATTGAAAAAGTAAGACTGCAAAAACACGCGCATTGGATTTTAAGAGCCCCCCTAATGTACATAAATTCAACCACATTGCCTCGGCATAAAAAATATCTAAGTATATGCGTGTGCTCATGGGGAAGTTTAGATTGAATAAAAACAAAAAACCAAAAACGCTGTTTAACGACTTCCCCATTTCCATCACTCCGTTTCTCTCATGGGAAATATGAAATTTGTCCTTTTACTTTGTTATGGGCGCAACTTTGGCAAAATTTAAGGTTGTTAGCTGTCGTCTCCGTTTTCATAAATACAATCGTAATTAGGAACAAGAATGTGAGTGAGCCCAACCTTGGTTGAATATCAAAGAGAATGGTTTCCAAGTAATGTACCATAATTAGTTTTTATTGTTTCGTTCGATTTGAAAAATTTCGAACGAATTTGAGGCGTAGAATTTGGAAAGCGTTTTATTTCCGAAACTTTATCGCAATTTTCATAGCCGATCTGGTTTTAATTATGAAAAGTATACATTTCGTATTTCATTATGCACCCAAAATATCCCTGTGGCTTTTCTATTCTCTTAATTAAGGATAATATTGAGCAGGAGCTCGGGTAGTCCTACAAATGATATTTGAATTTATTCAAACACACTTCGATGATAGCGAGTGCTTATACACTGGAGACTTCAAATTCCTACCATCGGCAGCTGACGTCATGCTGTGTTGCAATGTGCGGTGCAGTAATCTACCCTTTTGGGTAAAAAAAAAAACTAACCGAATTAGTTTCCAGTGGGATGCTATGCAAAAAGTTGTTGTGCAGAGCATCCAAAAAGATTCACGGTATCACAAAAGTCAAGATTGAAAGTTACATATTGTGCCTACGTATGCAGCAGAAGGAGTGGGTTAGGGAGGGAAAGAAGTTTTGGGTGAGGAAAAAAAAGACGGAGTTGATAGAAGAGGATTATGCGAGCTATGAGAAGCGGAAAGGGTACAGTAATTCAAATATAGTCAGACAACATCGACCTGGTCTGCTAGTTTTGTATACAAGTCTAATGTTCAGCAATAATAGAAACAATGCCCTTGGAATCAAATCGCAGGTTCAAGTGACGGCACCAGTAAAATCCAAATGTCTAGGAAGAGTTTTTTCAAATCGGGGTCACCCCCCGGCAGTGGCCAACAACTCTATGAGTGGATTTTAGAAAAAATGCATCCTTTTGCCTTTGCAGATGCTGTTCGCAGTCGGCATGAAACATGTAGGTCCGTACAATTTGTGGGAAAAACTAGAAGCAGCACGCAAAATATTGGAAGAGAAATTCGGCTTAAATCTCCTCGAGAGTATATCGCTCCAAATTATTATTATTAGAGATCGTCCAGTGGTTGAAATTCAATCACAAAATTTTATTTAATTTTATTTATTTCTGTAGCCTTTGTTTCCCTTAAGTTCTTTGCTGTTTTTTGCCTCCAGTATATTTTACTGCGCTCTTCTTTTGTTCTGTTTGTCTTCCTTTCTTCGCTGTTTCTCACTTTTACCTTAAACTTTCGTGTTTTCTTTTATTTTGTTTTGTTTCCTTTAATTTAATTTAATTTTATTTCATTTTCATTTAATTTAACTTAATATAATTTAATTTAATTTAATTTTGTTTAATTTAATTAATTTTAATTTAATTTAATTCAATTCAATTCAATTCAATTTAATTTAATTTATTTTATTTTATTTTAATTTAATTTGCTTTTATTTAATTTAATTTAATTTAATTTATTTTAATTTAATTTAGTTTAATTTAACTTAATTTAATTTAATTTAGTTTAATTTAATTTAATTTAATTAAATTTAATTTATTTAATTTAATTTAGTTTAATTTAACTTAATTTAATTTAATTTAATTTAATTAATTAAATTTAATTTAATTTAGTTTAGTTTAATTCAATTTAATTTAATTTAATTTAATTCAATTTCATTTCTTTTAATTTAATTTAATTTCATTTAATTCAATTCAATTCAATGTGATTTAAGTTATTTAAAAAAAAAATTTTATTGTTTTTATTTTATTTTATTTTCAATTTCTGTATGCCAGTCATTTATACAATAACATCAACTCAAGCAAGCATGCAGGCATGCCCACTCCAGTGATGCTCAAACGCACGCCAGGAAAGCTTTTGCTGAATTCTAAGTGAACTCTGCTACACCCAACAGAAATTTTTAAGCAAAATATTTTTAAATAGGGCAAACTTATAGAACCTAATTATTAAAACATAATATTTTGGCAGAGATATTGAGAAGGGCTAAATTCAATATTTCCGGTGAAAACCCCCGATTTTACTTTTGATATATGTGACCTGGTCTACGAAAAGGGAGCTTAGGTGTCAAAAAATCAATTTTCACTTTTTAGTTGATTCGGATGGAAGATGAGATGCTTTTTCACGTGGTAGAATCCAAAAAGTCAAAACATGTTTGAAAGTTCCCTCCGGAAAGAGAGACGAATGAAAACAAGACAACAGGAGCTGCGCAGTATTAGAGTAAACGTCACTTCTTCAGTGTTACTTTTTTAAATGTTCCACACTAGCAACTTACACGATGAACTATAATAATATTCCGACCAAAAACAACACTTACTGGACGTCCTTGAAGCCTCTGGAAAGAACAATTAATGAGATAACGAGAAACTGACGAAACGAGTTGTTTATTTTTAGCAGCTGTTTCCCAGAAAACTAGTTTTCGCACGTTAGCTCCCTTTTCGTAGACCAGGTCACATATGTAAAAGAAATATACATCCATATATATCCTTCTGGTTTGGAAATTTAAGAGGCATTAACACTTTGGTGCTTGTGTTTTCATTTATTTAGCTCCTCACACAACAATTTAACAAAATTATTTTATAGTGCCAGTCAAGACATCAAATAAATATAAAATTGTTAATAGTATGAATAAAAATATTAATTAAAAATCTGATTTTGAATTCCTCACTATCTACTCGGGCAACTATGACTTTAATTTCACTAATAAATGTAACTTACAAGTTGCAAGGAGCAAAAAACAGCTTTACAAGTCGCGGAGACTATAAATGTTACTTAGAAGCAGGTGCTGCTTTGAAGTTCCATTCATTAGGTCAGAGCCCTGGCTATTCGCATTTTTAATATTAGGCAATTTTTAAGTTTGGTATAGTTGTAACAAAGACTTCCGCAATGCCTGAAATTCTACTTAAAAAGATCACAACTATGTAGTAATCATTACTGGTAGAGGTTACCACGCAGACACTTTAGCGTCTTCAAATTAGATTGATTATGTGCCAATGTCGTAGATTACGCTACTGTTACCTCGGCAACCAGCGTAGTTATTGTCAATTCTGTACTAGTTTTGATTGTAGGTATATACCCTGCAGTAAAATTGCGAACCAGTCTCCAAAAGAGACAGTCTTGAGGTACACGCTTTGTGAATTGACCTGAGCCGGTTTAAAAACAGTTTGAAATATCGGATATCGATGATCACTCATCCACAACCAAAACTACCCCCAAACTTTCCGAAATGGCAGAGGTGGAGAACGAGCCAAGCGAAGCTAACTTAGAACTGTCGAAATGGAAACTGGTTAAGAACGAGTTGCAAAGTAATGCACTGGCGGCAATTGCCACAGCTATAGACATCGCCATGTAAAAGTGGACAGTTGAAAGCATTGCTTGGGTTCTGAGCTAGTCCAATTTTTTGCGGGGTATATGCTAATGAACTTTTTGTCGAATTGGAAATACTAATTAATTTGTAAGCCTTTAAGGCTATTTACGCTTTTGTACAAAATCGATTAGAAACTTTTGGTGTCGTTTGTAGAAATAGATGAAAAATATGTATATATATTAAGTTATACAAAAATGCATACATATTCATTATATATATATAAGTACATATATATGTACATTACCATATGCCTATAATCGTTTTTAATACCCATAAATTTATAGGCTAATTTAATATTAAGGAGTGTTTGGGGCGTTTTATTGCATTCCACTCATAAAAAAAATATTTAGAGCTTGTGAGTGTATCAACGAAAATGTAATCATATTCACCTACATATGGACAGACATATGTATGTATATAAAATGTGAAAAGTTCGTTTCTTTGCGCGCCATCTATAAACTTGTGAAAGTTAACGAAACGCATTAAAATTTGAATGGTTCAAAGTCGTTAAATTCATACCTTAATTTAAGTTCATTGCAAAATCAATTTGCATTTTATATTTAAAGCAAATTGAAATGAATTACTATTTTAGATTTGTGTTCATTGTGTTTATGAATATACGCTTATTTGTATATGAAATACGTACGCAAACTTGGATGTTGAAACCCAGGCAGTCTGTAGAATTAGCTCACTTCATATTCGCAGGAAATAGCGATGGACGAAAACAAAAATCGGTGGTATCAAAATATTTCCAGTCGAGATTTTGCAATGAAGCATCAGGAAAAATACCAGTATGCAACTACACCTTTTACAGATTGAATTCAGAAAACTCCAATTATATTTCAGAAAACGACAATTGAATTTCAGATTTGGCAATTGGATTTCGGAACATGTCAATTGAATTTCAGATTAGGCAATTGTATTTTAGAATTTGTGAATTTGATTTCAGAAATATACAATTCGATTTCAGAATGTATCAATTGGATTTCAGAAATCGTCAAGTGGATTTCAGAAAATACCTTTCGAACTGTTTTTGCGATGCTAAAAGACTAACTTGCTTGTCCCGGAAGTGCAAGGCCTCATTGTAATGGATCAACGGCTCCAATACCTTGAAGGCAAAATAGACCAAGCAAAAGCTACAATAACAACAGGGGACTGTGCTCGGGCGGTGCAACACGCAGCATCGTTCTATGCTGACGCATTAGCAATGAAAGATATGAGGGTCGGAGAATGATATATTTTTATGTATGTACATATGTATGTCTTATTTTGAACTGTATCTGTATTACATAATTTACTTAAATGAATTTATAGCCTGTCTTGAACTTACAAATTATTTTTCAACTTTTGCGTAATAAATTTGTTTTTATCTGCAATCCAATTGACGCCTTCCGAAATCCAATTGTCTATTTCTGAAATCAAATTCACACATTCTGAATTCCAATTGCCTATTCTGAAATCCAATTGTTACATTCTGATATCGAATTGTCTATTTCTGAAATCAAATTCACAAATTCTAAAATACAATTGCCTAATCTGAAATTCAATTGATGTTTTCTGAATTCAATATGGAAAAGGTGTAGACTGTTATATAACTGTTGCCGAACTAGAGCGAAGAGAACTAAACTTGTATCAGTAAAACTGTAAAGTTCAGCAGCCTGCTAAAATAACCAGTTTTTGAAAATCTTAGTGAAGCTTTATATTATAAACTAGAAAACCCAGCCCACTGTGTCTCAGCACTTATAATAAACTGTGTTCTAATTGAATCATTTTATCGGCCAAACCACTCGAGACAACCACTTAATCACATCGTTTATTGCAGCACTCATTATCACCTTTCGTTTGAGAGCCATATTATACTAACAAATTTTGGGTAACCTTGATCCACATATTCGTCGATAACCCTAAAACCGATCGAGACATCGAAATAAGGGATATCTTTAATTTTATGGTAGACGTCTAAAATTGCAACGGTAAAAGTTTCATCTTTTCCATTTAGCAGTTTTTGAATGATACCTGCCCAAACATATAGACAGGCAGACAGACAAGAATTCTAAAAACTGTTGCTTTGGATGCTATTGGCTTGATCCCTCCTTTTTTAATATTTCGGGAAGCTCTCCCAAATAATAACACCCACAAAAAAAATAAACACATCGAAAACAGCCTCAATCCTCCAGATCTCTCCAGCTTATTTGTTTGGCTTAACTTGCCATTGTTACATACTAAGACAGCGGCCACCCTGTACACAACATACGCAAAACGAGATCTTGTTGGTAATGTTCAATAAATCTCTCACCTCCGCCTTACATATGGTTGTCGCACATTTAGCAATGTCGGCAAAAACTTTCTTGCAAGTCACACAATCGGTTTTTTAAACGAAAGCTTTTGGGTTGTCATTAGAAAAAGCACAAGAGATGAAATTTAATTTTGTTTGAAGAATGTGTTAAATGTAGGTTAACAGTACTGCCACCAGATATCTCCGTGATAAAGATGAGATCCGGCCATAGATGAAACACTCGTTTGAACAGATTCTTGTTGTTGTTGTTAACAGTGATTCACCTTGCCTAAAGGGCATGATGGCTCTGAGAAACGTCATCAAGCAGGGTTAGGAGAGAGTGATATTGCTGTTAGAAGAGTAGGTTCAATTGAGCAGGTCTAGAAATGTTTACTATCATGACGTGTGTTGGGTTTCAGTCTGGATAAGTAAGAGTTTAATTCATTACAATATCCAGAATGAAGTTGTGCTAACAGACTCTAGTCTCCCTCGGAAGGACGCGCTTCTCTTCAGCTATTTCAGGTGGTTAGATATCAATTACCGGTTTCACAGGCCGAGATCTGAGGGATCTGTCTACCGACTCGGTGTGGAGGTCATTTAGAGCCCGCCTATGGTTACGCAGATCAAACGGCAGGGTAATGTGGGGCCGGATCTTATCATAGTGCTTACGGAGATGCTTCCTTATGTCTCTAGGAGATGGAACTTCATCCAATAGATGCATACCTGTTAAAGATTGATTACTATTCGATTTGATTACCGGTTTGATTAGTTATTTTTGGAGAATCCATTTAGTGATTGATTCCCATTATTTTCAATTTTTATTGATTCAATTTAATTCCAATTAATTAAAAAAAAATCTAAAATGTTCAAAAAAAAGTTGTTCTGATTACTTTTGATTATCATTAGTTTTTTTTCAGTATTGTTGATGAGTATATTTATGTGCTTCTACAAAAATATTGGCAAAACTCATAAGTAATCAAATAATAATCAAAAAAAATTGAAACTAATTAAAACAACTTTTTTTTTGATTCTTTTTAATTATTATTTTTCATAGTTTTTGGTTTTTTTTTTGGGTTTTTCCAATCGTTAATTGATTACAAGCTTTTCTTAATTGATAATTGGCTTTTCTTTAAAACCAATTAAAATAATCATTACCAATTGAAAAATCCGTCTTGTTAATTGATTACTAATTACTAATCAAATTTAACAGCTCTGAATAGATGTCGGTTAGGTTATGGGAGTTATGGGGAAACACAACGATGTGCTAATGCTTTAAAATGTTAACTGGATATTACTGTACATTGGAAGATGTTTTTGCTATTAAAAAAGTCTTTAAATTATTATAATTTTTTTTTATGAAAATAACTAAAGCAGCACTAGCAACTTTAAATTATTATTCCTGATATTGAACGCATTTTATAAAGTTTATTAATATCTTTACGAAATGAATTTCAATGCCCAAATTTTTACTCAAATCGGCGCACATCCATTTATATCGCAATGAAATCTTTTTAAGTGTACTGCTCTTACCAAAAGTTAGAAAATGAGTTGCTACGTTTTGGTATAACTCACTACTCGGACAACATGGATGCACCGCAAATCTTCAAATTCTCATTCAATTAATGGGTAGGCTGGCATTCTTATTGAAATGGAATGAAATTCGGTGCGAGTTTGAGTTTTTGTCTAATGTTAAGGGCTACGGAACGTAGATGTGTAAGTAATTTGAGTGGGTTGGATGTCTTTTATACCCAGTTGCGCTAGCACAAAGGGTATTATAGAGGATTTGTTACGGCATAAATCTATATACCAAAGATACATCGATTTAGCCATATAAAATTGAGAAATTTGGCACGCAACCTACTGTCCACCAAGGTAGGTTGCTATTTAGAATGGGAAAAATTATACGATTACCACATCCCTTTTTTCGATATAGAAAATTACATAATTAGTTTACAGAAGTAAAGTATAAAAGTTGCAACGAGGCTGTTTAATATATTTTTTGGTATATTTATGAGTTCAGGAACTTAAAATCGATAGCTGGCTTAATTTTTAAGAAAAAAAGCAAGAAGAAGTTTTCAAAAGCCATTTTAGTACTTAGTTCTGTGCCTTCCCATTTCGTTCGATACCAATATTGTACCCAAATTTTAAGGTTGGAGGGTAACGATATTTTGAGCGATAACTCAGTTATCGATTACTATGTCGAAATATAGCAAAGTCCGAATGCAAGTCTCAGGGGTTAGGCAACCACATTTTAACCGATAGCGATACCCACATTGTACGCAAATTTCAAGGTTTTATGGGAACTATATTTTGACCGAG
The DNA here is from genome assembly GCA_949987695.1 of Merzomyia westermanni. Lineage (NCBI taxonomy): Eukaryota > Metazoa > Arthropoda > Insecta > Diptera > Tephritidae > Merzomyia > Merzomyia westermanni. The sequence goes on from OX465288.1 coordinate 32,048,581, forward strand.
AACTCATTTATCGATAAATGTATCGAAATATGGAAAATGCCACATTTTTATGGGAGCCACATTTTGACCGAGAATTCATTTATCGATAGACATATCAAAATATGGAATGTCCAAAGAAAAGCTGTGGCTTTGCCTTTTTGTTTGATACCCATATTGTACTAAACACATTTTGGGTCAATTGGTCGACATATCGGTCGATATCTCCGATAAACGTCTGGTAATGCAACGGTAAAAGTTCCATTTAGCAGTTTTGAGTGATGAGCTACCAAAATACACACAGACAAAAATTCTAAAAAACTGTTGATTTGGTTTCTATTGGCTTAATAATTATAGATCCCATAAACTTTTTTTTTTTAATATCTGTTACAATTTTGTTATAATGTTGATTAATTTTTTTTTTTTATTAAAATAAAATTTTATTTCTATGTATAAAGCACAATTTTTCAACCCAGCCTAATATACATTCGGCACAACACATTGAAATGTATTAAAATTTTGTAAGTCGATAAACATGAAACACATCTCCACTTCTCGTGCTACCCTTTCGAAACTAGGTGTTTTCAGGTTCTTGCATTAGATAACCTCGATGGCAACTTATGCTTTGAACCACGCACCGACAACGCACCACAACAATATTAGCTTGCTTATAACCATTAAAATTTCATCACTTTGCGCAGAATAAAATTATCGAATGCGAGTCATATTGGCCGTGATTTTTGTTCTTCATTAAATGTCTTCATGTAACCGTTGTGCCGCTCAGTCCCAAAGCAGCATGCCCATTAAGTGAAGAAAATTATATTTAAGGGCTGTTGTAGCCCATTTAACATCAAAGTACTTTGAGGGGAGTTGCAGTCACATCCCTGCCATATCAAACAGCTATGTTATTAACACATTGAATTACGGCCGAGGTAATTGCACATTTTCGTGGCGCCACATGGTGTAACGTGGCATAGCATGAGAAAAACATTAATGACTTCAAACACATTTAAAGTCAATGCGCCAAATATGAAGATACAACACAACGACGACATGATGCTTAAACGTGTCTCACCTTCTAGACGTGGTATGAAATGAAAAACCACGAATTTATAAATGTGCATATATGTTTAAATGAATATGTACATACATGAGTTAGTCGACATATAAACAGTCAGTAATACTACAGAGCTCACGGAGAACTCTTTGGAAATTAAAAAATGTCTCTCCATAACTGCTAGAAGCTTGAGATAATTTTTTAAGCTGAAGTTATTGGTGCCTTTGTCGTATCGCTGTAGCCGTAGTCGTATCCTTAACGTAAGAGAAAAACCAACATACAATTGGTCGATAAGGTTACTTAACGGATAAGGAAATACGATACAGCACCAATAATCGATTGCATTGTTTCTCATAAGGTTGGTCGAATCAGCTGTTTTATAAGGTTACCGATAACGCATCAATAACTTGAGTTTAAACTGATGTTTCGGATATGCTGATTGGTTAAGATTTCTCTTTAAAAGAGAGAGAAATACTAAAGAGACTGATAAAACAAAAATTATTGTTATTAGGAAATAATAATAAAAAAATGTATAGCTTTTTACAATTCGTCCAGAAGAAGATGTTTACAATTCAGTACCGATTTCTTTCTTTCATCGATTGCAAAAAAAAAAAAAGACTGGAACAGCAATCGCCAATTTTATTTATAAAACTATGGAAAAAATACAACATTCTTTTGAAATATTCTCGTCCATAACGATCTGAGAAAGGCAAGGTTATGGGGCATATGGAGAGAGAGAGTTCGAAACCTCTAAAAAAGACACAAGCCTTCGTTTTTGTTGTTATTGTTCCGAGAACCATAGCAATATTGAAACATAATTAGAAACGAAATGATTGGAACAGTTGCCAATGAGCGACAGATGAGTAAGCAGACTCTAGGCAACAAAACTACCGAGAACTCAAGCAGGAAACGAAGAACTTAAAATCATCATCAAATTTTCAACCTTTGTGATTTTTCATATAAAATCAAGCGAATATGATGTTGTACTGTATCTAGAAGACTCTAATGTTTCTGAGGTCTCGTTGCAAGTTTTGTTTCTATACTGAAGGTTTCTGTACAGCTTCGTTACTCAGGTAGCCTTTCTAGTTTTTTTTTTTTCATATCCCGCATTTCGGTTACAGTTCTGTTCTTATGATCATCGCTGTGGCCGTTTCTGTACAGGTTATGTTTCCAATACAGTTATGTTTCGTTACTTACCTATATATATATATAGATCCCTCAGATCTCGGCCTGTGAATCCCGTTATCAGTACTCAGCCACCTGAATTGGCTGAAGAGGTGCGTGTACTTTCGAGGGAGACTAGAGTCATGCTAGCACAACTTCGCTCTGGATATTGCAATAGGTTAAACTCTTACTTATCCAGACAAGTCCTGCATGTGGTATGTCCCCTCATGATACCAAACATCTCTTGTCCTGTTCAGTCGAAACTACTCTTCTAACACCTACATCACTCTGGTCCAACCCTGTGCCAACTGCGCGTTTCCTCGGACTTCCGTTAGAAGAGCCTGATGACAATTTAGAGTGATCGAGCCCATTGGGCAGGGCGAAGCAGTGTTAACAACAACATAAAGTAGAAGATTTATTTTAATGATACAAAATTGAACAGGGGTTGGAGAACTGCATCAGAAGTGGAGATTTTTCAAATATTCTTAACTTTTTCCAGTTTATAAGATTGCTAATAGCAAGTTAGGAGGAATTGTAAGTATGAACTCAATACTGTGCTTATGCGTTTAAATATGAAGTGATCTTAATGAAACAAAAATCATTTCAGGATTTGTTCTATAATCCAGAGAACAATTAGGGTTATAAAGTTACTAAGCTAAAAAACCTAAACACGAAACTCAGCAGCGGTGGTAACAAAAAACGTGAACTCTCTGAGGACGAAAAGGAAAGCGATGATGACGTGGTAATACCCGAGCAGGAACTTCGTTGTTTTCAAACCTGCATAGTTGCAGATGAGCTGAATCGTCTGCAGCAGAAATAGAAGGAAACGTTAAAAGCAAGACAAAAATGTATTACAACTGAACCCAATGTTTTGGAATATTTTTATATTCTTCAAAATAATACTCATTTTAAAAAATATGTAATTGATATTTTTATATATGGGCTTATAAACTTGTTGAGCACTTTATGCATCAATAAAAAGCTTTCAGGTTTCTTTTAATACCAATAATGTACTAAATTCCAGTACAATTATGGCTTCAATTCAACACCTGTTTGGAATTAAAATAACTTTGATGGGATTTGTTTTAATACCAATTTTGTGCTACATACAATTAAATTTTGGTTTAACTTCAATTCCAATTATTATTAAATCTATTCCGATATATATAAACACCAAATTGGTATTAAGGGTAAACTAAAATTTTTACTGTGTGGAACAATAAGTAAACAGAAACAAGTTACAAGTCCTTGGTTTATTGTTGTTGTTGTAGTGATGCATTGCCTTGTAACTGAAGTCCCAGAAACCCCGCGGCTTCAATAGGGTTGCACCTGAGTAAGGTTGGTGTTAGAAGAGTCTTCTCTGTTGTTGCCGGGCAAACATTTTGCATATCAGATATTCAGTCTGAATAGGTAAGAGTTTAATCTGTTACAGTATCGAAGTTGCGACAGTCTGACCTTGTCTAACTCGTCCCTAGTTTGTTCATCATTTGCAGATCACATTCTCAGTTAGTGCTATGTCGCCTGTTTAAAAGTTTTTACAGCCTCAAACACTATTTTCGGAGTTGTTAAAACGTGTTTCAAGTTGAAACTTTAAAGAGTAGTGCACAACGTTTAGAAATTCTCGAAAAACATATACCAGGTTCACTTCACAAGCTCTCACACAAAAGATGGTCTGCTAGAATCGATGCAGTCAAACCTTGCACAAAACATCTCAAAGAATTACAAAACGCCCTGGAAGAACTAACTGAATGCAATTCGATTTCAGAAACTAGTAGAGTTATAAGCGGCATCCTAAAATCTATAACCAAATTTGAGTGCATCCTTATGTCTTCGATTTAGTTCTAAAGTTTGAAGTAGTTTAATAACAGAAGCATTATTCTTGAAGCCAGAGGTGTCAGTATCGACATTCAATTAAGAAGTCTTGAGAGCTTACTCTCCGATTTGCAGTTGATTCGGAGCAAATGGATCTGCATTTTACGGGAATGTGAGATCTTAGCCAATGAATCAGATGTTCCACCATGATTAATTTCAACCGGTAAAAGGAACATTTTTTTATGAGCAGCGAGAAGGTGACCAAGAGTATGCAGATGAAGTAAACGATGATTATAAAAGAAACAGTTATGGTTCTCGCCTCTCCTCGCCGATTTGAAGCTATGGAAAAATGTAATGGCAAATCTGTTTTTTTACTGCGATCTCCAAAGATTGAATTCAGTTCTAAGTACATTCTTGTATACTTTCGATTGAATCCATGTAAAACATACAAATAAAAGGAAATTGTGATTTTTACCCTGAATGTATTCACTAAAAAAAACTGGCGAATCGAGCATTTTTACTTTCTCTGATCGTGTGCACTCCGAGATTTTGTCATCGACTAATTGAGATCTTAGCCCTTTGGGGATTAGAGATATTTTCTTTCTTTAACGATTCGACCTTTACCTTTTAGTCGGCTTCTTTTTCTACAGTCATCCAGGTCAGTGCTTCTCACACACATCAAATATGGTATGCTAGTGTCCGAGCGCTAATTCTTCATTATTTCGATCCGTATTTGGAACTCTCTTCCAGCTAGACTAAGGTTGATTACCAATGCACAGTATTTTAAAGAATGTTCAATATGCTTTTATAATGATTTGTAGGCTCTTTCAAATCTTACTAAGACTATTCTTATCTTCTATTTCTTTAACTAACAAAAATTCTACACTACTATCCTATCTGTATAATTATCTGCCCTTCTGTTTCTTTCTTTTTTCCATATCGTGCCTCTTAGATTAAGTTACAATATTGTTATTTATTTATTCATTTATTTATTTAATTCAAATTGTTACTTTAAATTTATTTAATTTAATTTCATGTCAATTATACCAGTCCTGACTGGCACTCTAAGAATAACTTTGTCAAATTGTTGTGCCAGGAAAATGTTAAAATAAACATACATACATTCGACTTTTTCTATCTAGTCCTCATCCAATTCGAAACGATATCAGCCTCGTAGAGCTTAGTCTCTCCATATAATAAAATTATAGCAGATCGATGTCTGTACATTGGAGATATTCAAGAAAAATTGCTAGGAGGGATCATTATTGAGCCAATCCAAAGCAACATTTTTCAGAACTTGTGTCTATCTGTCTGTATGTTTGAACACTTATGACTCAAAAACTGGGAAAGAGAGTTGAATACGACTTTAGCCGTTGCATTACTAGACGTCGTACTTAAAATTTAAGATATCAGAAGAAAGGTGCTAATGGGTCCAGCAACAAGCGATGTGATTTAGTTCCATATCACCCTAACTCCTAATAATTTTTAAAGCAAAACAGTGGCAATGTTTCACACTTTGTTTTTGTTTTCCTGTATACATTTTGGCAATAATTTGTTCACATAAAATTCATGATAGGGCCCATTATGATTAAAATCGCGCTCAATCTCTTATAAGTTCTGAGATGAAGCGAAGCGTCGTAGGATTTTCTAGTTTACCAATAAAACGTTAATTTTTCGTAAAACGAAAATTTAACTCCCAGATACTACCATCGGCGAAAGCAGCTTTCGAGAATCTGTCTCCAACTCGAGATTATGGTTTTCATGTTTGCTGGGTATTTGTTGCATGTGCGGAAGAAGGTGACTGACAGTGTTACATATATATATGTACGACGAAATTCAATTATGGTGCACACGAAGTGTGACTAAAATGCGGTCACATTGTTGCCAATGCCACCAAAAGTCAGCCCGTCAGCCAATTTGTGCTTGTGATGTGCAATTGCAAGTGTTTATTTTAAAATTGTTTAAATTTCGCTCGAAGCGTTCATTTGTATCTTATTTTCACAGCAAATACTTACCTAGCTGTTTGCAGCTTGGTGAATATGCTTAACATATATACATGCATATGGACTTCGATGTACTGTGTCTGTGCATACCTGAGTGCGTGCACAAATTACGTGTGCTAGTTTACTTCTCGGTGCGTCTGCCAAATGTGGGGTAATATCTGAAATCCCAAACATCTTTGCAAAGTTTATAAGTCAAGCTACATGCTTACATGGACATTATGGTGCTTTGGAACAAGATATATCTGTACCAGACCTGTTAAATTTTATTAGTAATTAGTAATCAAATAATTAGAAGGTTTTTTAATGGGTAATGATTATTTTAATTGTTTTACAAGAAAATGCAATTATTAATTGATTACGAGAGAAAAAACAAAAATAATCAAAAAGAGTTGTTCTGATTACTTTTGATTATTTTTATGTTTATTTTGATTATTTTAGATTTTTTCAATATTTTTGTAGAACCACATAAATATTCACATTTGTTTTGATTACTTTTAAAACAGAAAAACAAAAACCAAAAGTAATCAAAACAAATTTTTACTCGCAATTAGTAATTGAGGGCAATTTGATTACTAAACTACCCTTGCCCGATACACAATAGCTCTCATTTATGGTGACAACCCCCTATTCTGGAGTGCAAACAAAAACTATGTTTATCTTTCGAGTAATTCCTAAACTGATTGCGAATTATAAGAGCATGCAAGGCAACTGAAATAAAGGAAAGAAAATAAACAACCTTGACATAGAGAAATACCAGGAGATATGTGTATATAAATTCAATTTTGTAGAAGCTATTTATTACTTATACTGTAAAAAAAAAAGTCCAAAGAAAAAAGTTGTTTCTGGAACTTTATTTTAATTCGGAAAACAATAATAGGACAATGCGAACTTTTATTTTTTCTTAGGCTATATATTTTTAAAGGACTGAATAAAAGTCCTTTCCAATAGCTATCAAACCGCTAATTAAATAAATTTGTTTTCATATGAAACGGGATTGAAAAAACTTTCAGATTATACCAAAAAATAGGTGGCAACCCTGGCTTCAATACTTTCGTTTGAAAGGTCTTTCAATCATCTGTCATTCGATACTAAACTTATTGGTTGGTTATTGGCAAAGGACTTTTATTTCGGCCACAAAAAAAAATTCTTATTTAAGAAAAAAATAAAAATTACTGGCAATCTTGGTTTACATATCCTAATCTAAAAGTTTTTCAATACTTTGATTTTAATTTTTTTGAATTTCCCAACATATTCGATGCATAAAAAGTTGTCGTGTCTATTTCAATATTCATCGGAGTTGAATGCTTTTAAATCCGCATAACAAATTTTAAATTTTTCTATAGTCAACATGTTTACGGATATCATTTAATTAGCTTCTCTTTTCCTGAACACTTTGATATACATAAGTCAATATCTCTCTCCCTTTAAGTGTCTGTATTTAAGTGTTTTCATTATTGATTTTAGCGGGGAGCTCATTTCCTACAAAACTATATGAAGCAAACATTTTTTACTTCAATAGTTTATTTATTATTCAGGTAATTTATACAAGTAAACATAATTCTTGTGGAAGTACATCAATCTGATTAAATAATTGTATACTTGCAAATGAAGTGTTGCTTAAGCTATTGTAAAAATCAGCAAAGAAAATAACTTAAGATTATACAATTAAAACATCCTCAGAACATTGTGTCGATAAAGCAAAGATAGGACTTTAATTTAAAATGATAGTTATGGATTCAGAAAAGACAGTACTGCCAGCTTAAAATACCCTGCGTTATGAAAAAGCTTTGGTGTTGGAGGGAAGTGAGTTCCACAGACGGATTGCACTGACAAAGAACGTTCTGGAGGAGACTGTGTATCTAAAATTCCGAACCAATAGATTCAAAGTCTGGGTAGACCGGCATAAATTGTTAAAAGCAAGTTGAAATTTGTTGAGAGAAATTGAATCAGAGTTACAGTAAATTAGTCCACTTTAAAAAAATTTATCAGTTTCAGCTTTGTGTCCCGTGGTAGCAAATAGGCACTTCTGTACAAAAATTTCTCAGGGTATTATATAAGTATATCCTGCTGACCCCAAGACTAATATGGTCAACGCAGGTCAGCTTAGAGTTGATTTTATAACTTAAATTTGTTACGACATCGTGGAAAGATATTTTATCTCCGTTAAGCGTAACTTCAGGAAGTCTGCTTAAGTCGTTTGACATGCTTGAAATTGATATCGCCTTTGATTTAGTTGCAATAAAAGACAGCTTATTTAAGTGGCCTCAGTTTACTATACGTGCTAAATCTTGATTCAGCCTTGTAAATAAGTCTTCTGTGGGTCCGATAGGACGAGACATGTATATCTGTGCATCGTCTGCATAAGATGTATCGCGATTAAAAGTGAAAACAATATTGGACCTAAGATAAATCCCTGAGGACCACCTTATGTTATTGATTCCAAATTAGAAATTGGATAATCACATTGAAATCGCTCAGAGAGGTAATTTCACATTAACTTTATAGCATAAGAGCTGTAATTATAACCGATTTCGAGCTTATGAAGTAGTATTTTGAAGTCCATCAAATCAAAAGCTCTGGAGAAACTTCGAAGTACAAGTGTTGTAAGTTCATTATTGTAGTAGACCGAAAGTATGTCTTCAAGTATCTTTAAGATAGATGAAGCACAAGTATACCCTTGGGCTTCCGATTGTAAATTAATATTACTTATAAGTTCAGTTATCTGGGTTGATAATAACTTCTCATATACCTTAGATCAGACCTACCAAATAATTATTACTAATCGGAATGATTACCGGTTTGGTTAACTTTTTTCCTTGAGATCAGATCAGAAAGATTGACTACCAATTACTTTCAATTTTTAATGGTGATTTTCCAATTAATTAAAAAAATAAACAGAAAAATCATAATTTTTCACGGTTATTAAAAAAAATAAAAAAAAATATTAAAACAAGTTGTTTTGATTACTTTTGATTATTTTTGGTGTATTTTTTAACTTTTTTGGATTATTTTTGGTTTTTTTTCAGTATTGCTGTAGAAGCACATAAGTATTAACATCAACAATACTGAAAAAAAGGGGAAAAAGTCTAAAATAATCAAAAGTAATCAAAACAACTTTTCTGGAAATCAATTAAAATAATCATTACCAATTAAAAAAGCCATCTAATCAATTGATTACTAATTACTAATCAAATTTAACAGGTCTGCCTCGGATAAAGCAAGCAACAGACTTATTGGTCTAAACTCTTTGTAAGTGCTCGGAGATTTGGTTTTAAGGAACTGGGATAACATTAACCATTTTCGAATGACTAGGGAAGCTACTGCTTGTGATCGAAAAATTAAAAATGTGAGTAAACGGAGAGGTGGCGAAAATAAGGATAAGTTTAATAAATCGTATGCTAATTCCATCAATTCCTACGACATTAGTCTTAATAGCAAAAATATAGCATCCAATACATCAACTTCTGTAACCACTGAGAAAACAAGAACACCGATATTAGGCCTACTGCCTACACTGATGATAACTGCTATTATCATTAGTATCACCATTATCATTTGTGTGTGGGGGAGTGTTTTTGTCGCTAAAAACATCCACCACAACAACCCAAGATTTTTAGGAGGCAAGCTTAGTTTTCAGATATTCTATCTTGGCGTTCTTGATACACAAAGTAGCTTAATTTTGCAAAAGGCGGTGAGATTCCCAATGGTTTTAAGTTTTGCCGTTTTTTTTTTCGCTAGCACTAAGCGACTTATGAATAAAATAACAAAATTTAATTTTTTGCTCAAAACTTTAAATTTGCCTTGAATATCAAATGTGGACTTGTCGCTTGTGAGATAGCAATCAGCATTGTAACCGCTTATAATTCTTTCTCCTTGCTTATCTTTTTGTTGTTAACATTTTTGTTTAGCATCGGAATGACGAATAAATTATAATATTAAGGTCTGAAACTTTTAAAAATTTTTTGCCTAGGCTAATATATATGTGCACATTTATTTTTGTAGGCATGTAATGAAGCAGGTCTTTTAAAAGTTTCATTAATTTAGGCAGATATTTGCTTTTCGCACGTTTTCTGTTAAGCGCTTTCAACAATGCACGAATTCCCAAAAAAATTGCTTATTACAACTTAAACACCTATATGCGCTGCTTTCATTTATATAAATATGTATTTATTGCATATTCATCAAAACTCTGTGGTATTTACACACGAGTACATGCCTCGCAAACAATATTTATGAAATCGCCGACTTAAGCTAATTGGGTTTCATAATCGCTTACGCTCAATGCCACCAGCTAAACAATGAATTTGATGCGCTTAGCTAGAGATCAGTCAGATATCTTCCGGGTTAACTATAGCTAACTGTATGCTGGCTGACTGATCTTCTAGGAAAGGAAAACTGATTTTACTACATGATATAACGGCTTTCTACTAATCGCGGTACATGATCACATGCAGCCATCTAGTAGGTAATGAATGCTCCATGTTGTGTTGTCTCAATTTCATATGAAATATGTTTACTTTTGAAACACAAACTTTGAAATAAGAAGGTAGTTAAAAGTGTTGAAAATGGTTAGAAACATACCCAACAATCATTTCTGTAAATGTTTTTCCAAATAATTTAAATGTTTTTCCAAATAATTTAAAGTAAACTTCCTACAATAAGCGATATGTAGGCTTTTTCACTTTTAATTTATTTGAAAGTTTCAAGTAAACTTCAAGAAAAAACTGTTACAAATAATTTCAATTTAAATGTGAAATGTAAATGTTTATAAAAATTCAGAAAAAACTATTTGTCAGTTTTTTTTTTTCAACTTAAAATATTTGCAATTCTTTTGTAGGTTTAAATTAATAAGCTTTTTATGAACGTGTCTTTTCAATTACACAACGTTTATTTTCAAACGTTTTATAAACGAAAAATCTGAATTTTGTAAGCTTAATACTTATTTCGGAAAGCTTTTTAAAGATTTATTTTAAGTTTACTTTCCTTGTTGGGTACTTTTTAAAATGTTTCAGTTGTGTAAATTTCGCTTAAACTCAAAAAAGGTTTCAAATAAACTTTTATTTACATGTGAGTTGCTTCAACTTGGATTGGGTAGGTTAAATTGTTCAACTTTTATACATTTTTAACTCACTAAGATAGCCTTCTAACAAAATTAAATATTCTTTGCGAAATAGATACAGTTGCTCACTAAAGTAAGTACACGGCCCATTTTCCTTTTAAAATTCCTCAATATTTGCAAATATTACATGCACAACATGAATATATTCTAACTTAAACTTGAGTTATAGTTTATTTCCACTCCACTGAAAAATAACTGTAAATTTTTCTCCCGTTAGACGCTACCCAACAAGCATTTCTGTAATCGTTTTTAAAAATAATTTAAAGTAAACTTCCTACAATAAGCGAAATGTAAGATTTTTCAGTTTTAATTTATTTGAAAGTTAAAAGTAAACTTTTTATAAACTTCAAAAAAAAAACTGTTACAAATCATTTCTCTTTAAAAGTGAAATGTAAATGTTTATAAAAATTCAGGAAAATCTATCTGCCAGTTTTTTTCTTTTAAACTTAAAATATTTCTAATTCTTTTCAGAAAAGATTTTCATGAGAATGACGACACAAAAGCAAAAATCATGACTGCATCTTAAAAACTTACGTAATCTGCTAATAATTGGCTTAAGTTGCAGCATTCAATGTATGATTTGAACTTTTTTATTTATTTTATTGCAACTGCTAAATAATATGAAATATATCGTTTGAATAAAGCTTAAGAAAAACCATTTACAAAAAGCTTTTTTTTGGAAATTGTTTTTAGGCTTACATTAATAAGCTTTTTATCAACGTGTCGTTTCAATTATAAAACGTTTATTTTCAAGTTTACTTTGCTTGTTGGGTATGAACAGTGTGAACAGGTTAGCCTATTCGAGCTAGATTGAGCCTTTTTTTTTTAGCCTCATAGTTTTGGTTTTAGCTTCGTGGCTTTTTTTTAGCCTTTTTTTACTCCAAAGCTTTTCTGGTCCCAACACCACATTTTTCATATAAAATTAAAGTTAAATGAAGTTAGTATTGATAACGAAATACAGAAAATTATTCGTAAAAATTGTCAACTATTTTAAATGGAGTTGATAACCCAATTGCGGCATCGCCTACCTGATAATATGAACTCTTTACAAAACATAATTTTTTTTCACTTCATAATTCTTTGAAAGTTACAAAGCCGGATGTATTTTCTCATTTTCAGAAAGAAAAGTCTAGGTATTCTCCAAGTCAAGTAGCATTGATTGAGCTGCAGTGGCGAAAGCTAATAACCGTACAGTGGACAAGTGTGACCTCTACCATTGAATTTTGGGAGGAAGTCCGAGAACATAAAAATTCATTAAACTAACCCCCTTTTTTGAAACTGGTAGAATTTGTACAGGGTGGCGCAAAAGTAATCCTGCTATCAGAAAATGCTATAAATTTTGCGATTGGCCCCTAAAGTCAGTTCTGTTTTGACATTTGTGTAATAAACACATGCGAAATACACGTTAATAAACAATGTTACGCTACACTGCTCCAGAACGCGGAATATTGCTGACTATTTATTTGACCAATAATCGGTCGGGGCCAAACGGTTACTGTGAATGGCGAGCGCTACAGAGCAATGATCAACGAGTTCTTTTTGCCGCAACTTGATGAATTGGGATTGGAAAACATGTGGTTCCAACAAGACGGTGCAACAGCACACACTGCACGTGCCACAACCGATATGCTGAACATCGGAAGCTTACTTTTGCGCCACCTTGTATTTAACTTTTTGATATTATCTTTCAGTAATGCGGAGCTTGAAATAATTTTTAGTGCCATGAACATTTAAAAAACTAAGTTAAGGAACAGATTAAAAATTAAAATGCATAGCTCGCTGCTTAATATTAGATGTTGGTTAAAACGCTTATCCAAATATTGCATTTATTTTGAAATTAACGATGAACTCATCCTTATGATAAATACCCAAACTTTGTACGCAGACTCAAGCTCTTCTGATTCATCAGACGAAGAAAATATTATATAATAAATTAGTTTGTAGTGGTGTGAAGGTAGTGTTGCCGGCCTACCACACCGAAGGTCCATGGTTCGAGCCCTGGTACAGGTAACATCAAAAGTGATTTGAAAAAAGTTTTTCGAAAACGGGGTCGCCCCTCGGCAGTGGTTTGGCAAACTCTCCGAGTGTATTTCTGCCGTGACAGGCTTCTCAGCAAAAATTCATCTCCTTTGTAGATGCCGTTCGGAGTCGGCAAAAAACCGTAGGTCCCACCAATTTGTAGGGAAAATGCAAATCGGCACACCACAAATTGGAAGAGAAGCTTGGCGCAAAAAATCTCTTAGGAGGTTTATGACGATTTACTCAGTACGTTCTGCAAGAATTGAAAGGGTTCAACGCAAGTTCATACGATTTGCTTTGCAACCTCTCCATTTCAATCCCTTGCCACCGTATTATGCCAGGTGCATGCTTATAAATCTTTTGCCGCTAGAATCCAGAAGAACCGTTCACCATGTAATGTTTATTTACGATATAGTGTCTGGGGCCATCGATTGTTCAGCTCTCCTTAGTCAGCTATGTTTCAACATTCCCAATCGACCCCTTCGCTCTCACAATATTTTTTATGTCGAATTTCTTAGAGCTAATTATCTTAGCTTTGCTCCCCCTATAAGAGGGTTCGAAGAATTCAATCGGATTTCTAGAAGGCTTGACTTCGATTTTTCAATGACAAGACTCCAGTTTAAGTTACGTGTTGAATCTTATTATCGAGCAAATTAATTAATTAATTGATTTCATTATATTTATTATTACTGTTATTATATTAATAATTAGTTTTAAGTAATATTGTAATCTAGTCAGTAAGGTTTTGAACCATTGGACTTAATAAAGATATGAAATGAAATGAAATGATATACGTGTTGTATATCGCGTCATAGAGAGAGAGAGAGTGATTTTTCTATAGTATGTATTTCATTGAAAAATTCATAGTCAAGGAAAATGTGACTGATATGTGTTAAAACAAGAATAGTTCCTTTAAGTTATGTCTACAGCATTATATATGTATACAAATAGTTTAAACTAAAATAAAAAATTTGAAAGGGATTTCGTAAAAAAATTTTAGCCTTTTCTAACCTTTTTCTTTTACCGATTTAGACTCTTTATTTTCTAACACCTGGTCACACTGGCTATGAGCATTTAGTTGAGATGTTATCGTTTTTATATCACAAAAGTACACAGCTGGCATTTGCAACGACAGTATCAAAAAACAAAATAAAAGGAACTAAAGTGGCATGATTTTTTTTTTAATATAAATACTTTGAAGAATTCTACAAAAAATATTTTTTTAAATATAAGCGCTTAATACTGATATTTTAATAATGGCGCCTAGAGGAAAAGAGATTTCAAGTGATATGAAGGAACTTATTATAAAATATCACAAACATAACAAGTCAGTTCAGGAAATCGCTAAAATCATTGAAAAATAGTTCTAACACTGTTCAGAAAATAATAAAAAAATATAAAATGACCGCTTCAGTCGTAAATAAAGTCTGGTCGACCCACAGTTTTCGACGCCAATGAAAGCCGCCTGATCGTTTGTAAAATGCAACAAGATCCCAAGAAATGTGCTCCAACAAGAAAAACTGAAGTTCAAAATCAGTTATGAAAAGCTTGCAATCCACACACCATTCCTCGAATTCTATATGATGCAGGATATCAATGCCGAAAAATACGAAGAAAGTCGTATGTGAGTGACATTAACTGCTTAAGCGAATAGAGTTTGCAACCAGCCACCAAAAGTCTATAGAAAATTTTTGGAATAATGTAATTTTTTTCTGACGAAAGCAAATTCAATATCGATGGGTCTGATGGACGTGCAAAATTTTGGAGGAAGAAGAATGCAGAGCTGAATCCCAACAATATGACTGGTACGTTGAAACACGGAGGTGGTGGTGTAATTCTTTGGGGGTGTATGGCGGTGGTTATTTTGGTTATAATTGATGGAATAATGGAAAAATACGTATATTCGAGCCTTCTAAAAGAAACCCCGAAGCAAAGTGTCATGAAATTGGGTATTGAGGGATACTTTGTTTTCCAGCAGGACAATGACCCCAAGCATTCTGCACTTACTGTCCGAAAATGGTTTCTTTATAACATCCGAAAGCAGCTAAAAAACCCACCTCAATCACCAGACCTAAACCCCATCGAGCATCTGTGAGAACATTTAGACCGACAAATAAAAAATATGAAATCAGGACTAAAACAGACTTAGTGCGTATTCTTGAAGAAGAATGGAGTATAATATCAACAGAGATCACTCGAAACCTGGTAACATCGATGTCATCACGACTTAACACAGTTTTGAAGTCAAAAGGATATCCCACAAATTATTGAAAAAATTCTATTGTTTTATTTTTCTTACTTTTATGCCTTCTGTGTACTCACTTTTTTAATATGAAATCTGCATTATTTTCAGTTACATAGCAATATCTTTAGTTTTGTAATTTCTATTAAAAAAATGTGTTGGATATTTTTAATTTACAGTTCTTATCACTTGAATTTAACTTTATATTCTGGTTTTCTGTAATCGATTAAAAATTATTTTTGAATGAATACCGTTACATCAAGTGTGTACTTTACTTCGTGAGCAACTGTATGTACATGTATATTAAGGCAATATTTAGTTTGTATTTCAATAGAGGGTTGGCTCGGTGAATACAGGGTGGCTAATGAAAGCCGCTACCAAAAAAAAATTAAATAACTTTTTTTCTATTTAATGAATCTGGTTAATTTTTTTTATTTTGCAGATTGACTTTTACATTTAACAAAAATGGATAACTGGGACACTGAAACAAGAATTTGGATTGTCCGCCGCTATCACGCACTGGAGTCCGTAGTTTCGGTTCAAAGAGAGTATAGGCGCACGTTTGGCGGCAATCCTCCGAGCAGATGGACCATAATAAGACTTGTAAACAATTTTGCCGAGCATGGGACAGTCAACAGAAGACCTTACCATCGAAACCCTTCAGTTCGAACGGAGGAAACAATCGCTGCTGTAGCTGCTGCCATACAAAACAATCCACGTGTTTCGACAAGAAGCTTATCTGCTCAAATGGGTGTAAGCAGACAGTCATTACAGTCAATTATGCACAAAGATTTGGACTTATTCCCATATAAAATTCAAATGGCCAACAAACTGAACGCTGCAGACTTGCCGATTCGCTTGGAATTTTGCCAGAAGAGGCTTCTAATGGTGGAAGAGGATGGAAACATGTTGAACTGTCTTTTCATGTCTGACGAGGCCCATTTCGATTTAAACGGCAACATAAACAAACAAAATTGTCGAATATGGAGTGCTTCCAACCCACAGATACTCCATGAGACGGAATTGCATCCACTTCGTGTCACAGTGTGGTGCGCAGTTTCATCACGCTGCATTGTCGGGCCCTACTTCTTCGAAGAAAACGGTCACACCGTTACGGTTACTGGAGACCGTTACTTGAGCATGTTGAGAGAGTTTTTCTATCCAGAATTACGCCGAATGAGAATTTCTTTCAACTCTGTGTGGTTTCAGCAAGATGGTGCAGCTCCTCATATAGCCCAACCTGTTATGACAGAATTGCGACGAAAATTTCCCAATAAGCTGATATCCAGAAACTCCACATTCCGTTGGCCACCCAGGTCGCCTGACCTTACTGCACCTGACTTTTTCTTGTGGGGTTATTGCAAACAGGAAGTCTTCAAAGCAAAACCAACAAATTTGAATGAACTAAGGCAATCCATTCGAGAAACAATTGCGGCTATTCCTGTCTCAACTCTCCAAGCAGTAATGAACAACTTTTTGGTAAGATGCCGCACATGCATCGACGAGCAGGGGGGGGCATTTAAATTCCGTTATGTTTAAAACTAATTAAGCTATATTTAATAAAATTTAATGAGCTTTAACATGAATAAAAGAAAAATGAATTCCATACACTAAAAAAAAAATTATTTGAGTTTCTTAATGTAGCAAAATTCATCAGCCACCCTGTATAGTGTGCGCGTTTGAGGAGTTCACCTTTGAATACAAGATAAACATTAAATATTAGCTCAAGTTTTAACTTTCAGGTCTATGTATGTAAAGGCAAATCCCAGGAAAGTGATGTGAATAAAAAATAAAATTATGATATAAAATTTTTAAGCTTAGG
Source organism: Merzomyia westermanni (assembly GCA_949987695.1). Lineage (NCBI taxonomy): Eukaryota > Metazoa > Arthropoda > Insecta > Diptera > Tephritidae > Merzomyia > Merzomyia westermanni. The sequence goes on from OX465288.1 coordinate 32,065,795, forward strand.
CAACTACAAGGTGGCGCAAAAGTAAGCTTCCGATGTTCAGCATATCGGTTGTGGCACGTGCAGTGTGTGCTGTTGCACCGTCTTGTGGGAACCACATATTTTCCAATCCCAATTCATCAAGTTGCGGCAAAAAGAACTCGTTGATCATTGCTCTGTAGCGCTCACCATTCACAGTAACCGTTTGGCCCCGACCGATTATTGGTCAAATAAATAGTCAGCAATATTCCGCGTTTTGGAGCAGTGTAGCGTAACATTGTTTATTAACGTGTATTTCGCATGTGTTTACTACACAAATGTCAAAACAGAACTGATTTTAGGGGCCAATCGCAAAATTTATAGCATTTTCTGATAGGAGGATTACTTTTGCGCCACCCTGTAGTACCAAAGTATACTATAAAGGTAATAGAGTCTGGGACCTTTAGTATGCGACGATGACGTAACTGCCACATAATGATTGACTTTGATGAAGAAGTAATTTTATTTCAGAAACTCGCAGTCGCTGCGAGGTAGTTTGTACATTTAAATACTACTTTGAAATTATATAGATATTAAGTAGCATTACCGGTATTGAGAACGTCGTGGTTAGCAGTAAGCCAACCTTAGAGTTTATAAAACTTAAAAGTGACAAATGACGATAGCGGTGACTAACTCATGTTCCCCAGCCGCAACTTCAAAGTTTCAGCTACTTCTAAGTAACCCTAATAGTTTCCCTGAAGTTTTGGGCTCCTTGTCTGTTGTATTTAAGAGTGATAATAAGGTCCCCGTTACCTTCTGAGCTAGACGCTATTGTCAATGTCTACTGCAATGAGTGCACGCATGATAAACGATTCTTTACTGCTGTAAGGAGGGTGCAAACAGCTGTTCAAATTAGTGTGGCCAACTGTTTCGTTTCCACTAAGAAGACAAACAAATTCTACTTAAAAACCACTAAAAATATTTATTTCATTATCATTGCAACATGTGGATTATTTATTTAAATAGTTTTCATTATGGAGTGTAAAAGGGCGTGGTTGTGTAGCTGAGTAAGCAGCCCCAGCTGTGCTACATCGCTCTGGGCACCTCTCATATATTCGGTTTAAAGGCTGATATACCCGGTTTAAGGGCTCACTGGGGTCTTTCTCGCAGCGTGTGTTTGCAACGAGGTGCGGCTGCAGGCGGGCGTCTGTCTTGGAGCAAGCGGCTTGCTATATAATTGTGTAAATATTATTCCAAAACTCCGTAGACGGATTGAGCAAAAACCCAAAGCAAAAGAAGGTAACAAAGCTTCGGATGAATACCGTCTTTACTGTGGACGACTCGGCAAAACGATTTAATGACAATGATATAAGGGCATGTATCTGGAATGTCTGGACCCTTTTAATGCAAAAGGCTGGAAATGTGATGGACGCGACAAGGCAAAAGGACAATCGGACCTTGTGACGTCTATTACAGTGGTCAGACAATTACGAAAGGCAACCGAGGCTGTGGTAGGACAGAGACTGTGCAGCCTAGTATTAGCCTACAGTAAACTAAATTGATTATGGCGGCCGCCGTGGTGTGGCGGTAGTGTTGCCGGCCTACCACACCGAAGGTCCATGGTTCGAGCCCTGGTACAGGTAACATCAAAAGTGATTTGAAAAAAGTTTTTCAAAACGGGGTCGCCGCTCGGCAGTGGTTTGGCAAACTCTCCGAGTGTATTTCTGCCATGACAGGCTTCTCAGCAAAAATTCGTCTCCTTTGTAGATGCCGTTCGGCGTCGGCAAAAAACTGTAGGTCCCACCAATTTGTAGGGAAAATTCAAATCGGCACACCACAAATTGGAAGAGAAGCTTGGCGCAAAAATCTCTTAGGAGGTTTATGATGATATACCTGTTGTATATCGCGCCATAGAGAGAGATTATGACATGATCGACGGCAGACAATTCTAGACGTGCGCACGCTACATGGTTCTAATATTGGCTCAGCCCATCACCTTTTGGAAGTCAAAATACGCACACGCCTCTGTGCGGCGACAACAATGGAAGGAAAGTTTAACATGGAGAAGCTGCTTACGACACTGGCTTAATTCTCCACTCGACTCTCACACCTGCTCTCGAAAAGAAATCATCGCCATAACGACGTAACCGAGCAATGGAGGCATATCTCTCACTCATTACGTACTACCGCTGAGGATACCATAGGATTCCAGTGAGTCCGGAAGAACAATTGGTACGATGTGAAGTCGCACCGCCTTGAACAAGAAGGATGCTGTATACAGGGACACGTTGCCACCCGACGGAACCCGCAGTGTATGCGAGCGATATCGTTAGGCTAGGAAGGGAGAGAGGCGCCTTTTTAAGAAAAAGAAACGTGAGGCCAAAAGGCTTGAGTGTGAAGAGCTTAAGATGCTGGCTGATAGGAATAATGCTCGAAAATTCTATAAAAAGATACGATAGGATGACGGAGGGTTCCAACCCCGGGTGAAATGGCGACTTCAGTCTCCTTAATATCGCATATAAGGTTTTATTCAGCGTATTGTGAGAAAGACTGAAGCCCATTGTAGACAAGCTGATTGGACCTTATCAGTGTGGCTTCTGACCAAGTAAGTCTACCAGCGACCAGATTTTCACGATACGTCAAATCCTGGAGAAGACCCATGATAAGAGGATGGACACGCACCATCTCTTTGTCGATTTTAAAGCTGGTTTTGACAGTGCGTAAAGGAGGACCTCTCCGAACCATTCGAAACCAAACGAGGCTTCAGACAAGGCGACTAATTGTTTGTTATCACTACCGGGTATAACAACATATTTAGATGGAATTGAAGAATATACAGCCAACAGGACGCCACAAGCGGCTCTGTTTAGGCGATCTTTTCTATATGTCTGATAACCGTTGCAAAAAATGTCAGCATCAAAGACATGTGGTTTTCACCAAGTTTCAGTAAAATTAATAATATTACAGTTACAATTAATCGTTTTTAAATATAAATCAGTTAATTTAGTATTTAACCCTCTAACATTCTGATAATAAATGTTCAAGGCAGAACTTACAGTAAGTTTTTTGGATCGGTATTCTGGCGCGCTATTTGTACTATCTTTGGAGCATTCGCACTAAGTTTGAAAGCGAATTCGCAAACAAAAGCCCTGGAACTAACGGTCATTTTATGTGGCGCTCACTATACGAGTATGTACGCATTCATCTGTTTCTATGCTAAGTACATACTATTTGTAAAGCTATTTACCGTATCTGTATACCAGTAAAAACAAATACTTGAAAACGGTAATGAGAGGGGGATTCACATAAGCCTATAAAAGCCCCTTAAAGCTTATAAACCACATAAAGCTCGTGAACTTGTGTGAGGAGTGACTTATTAAAAAGTCCTTTATGTACATATATTTGTTTTACAATTGAGCGGATGAGGTTTTACAAATTATTTTATTTGTTATCCAATATACAATCAACACACAATCTAATAATATTTTTTTATACATCAAAATTAATAAAATAAAAATACAATGATATTTGACTCTACGAAAAATACACAAGTGATTAAAATATACTTAATAAAACTATGCTTTCACGCGCTTTATAAGGATAAATGATTCCCCTTATTGCTTCCAGAATTTCATAGCATGTTAAAACCGATCCAACCTTTTTTTTGAAGATGCTTGTATGCTATATGTGTATATCGAAATTTTATAAAAATATTTTCCATTATATAAATCTCACTGCGTTACAAAAACTGGCTTTAGTTGTGTCCTATGAAACAAATATACTTTTTCGGAAAGGGGAGAAAAAATAAAAATACACGTATATCGGCGATTTTCATGTACACGTCAGAATTTTATTTTTTATGTATAAAGTATAAAGCTGTTGCTGTTGTTGTTAACAGTGCTTCGCCCTGCCCAATGGGCTCGATCACTCTAAATTGTCATCAGGCTCTTCTAACGGAAGTCCGAGGAAACGGGCAGTTTCCACAGGGTTGGACCAGAGTGATGTAGGTGTTAGAAGAGTAGGTTCGACTGAACAGGAGAAGAGATGTTTGGTATCATGAGGGGACATACCAAATGCAGGACATGTGTTTGGTATGTTGGGGTTCAGTCTAGATAAGTAAGAGTCATCATGATTTTAGTCTCCCTCGGAAGTACACGCTCCTCTTCAGCCAATTCAGGTGGCTGAGTACTGATAACGGGACTCACAGGCCGAGATCTGAGGGATCTGTCTACCGACTCGGTGTCATTTAGAGCCCGTCTATGGTTCCGCAGATCAAACGGCAAAGAGATGTGGTGCCGGATCTCATCGTAGTGCTTCCGAAGATGTCTCCTTATGCCTCTTGGGGGCGGGGCTACATCCAATAGATGTCGATTTGGATGACTGGGTTTATGACAGGAACTGTCTACTCAAGAGTTCCGCGTGCTCTTGAACATTGAGCAATTTTGATTCTTGATGGAGGTGAGACTCAGAAAACATAAGCAGACATCCCGTAGCTGTTCTGATGGCGGTGTTTTGGCAAACTTGCAATTTCCTCCAATTGGTACTGCCAACCAGTGACTTGAGGATCTTATTGCGGTTCTGTACCTTTGAAGCTATTGCGGCGAAGGTGAGGCCGTTGTCAAATGTCACACCCAAGATTTTCGGGTGGTTAACAGTAGGTAGAGGTACTCCGTCTACGTGGACATTTAACTCTTTCCCCATCTGCGCATTCCATGTCGTAAACAGGGTCGCCGTCGATTTAGTCGGAGATAGGGTCAGATTTCGCTCGGTGAAGAAGCTGGAAAGGTCACGGAGGTAACTGTTGATTCTAGTAAAGTATAAAGCTCGTAGTGTCCGCCTGTGTGAAAGACTTTGGATCGATTTTTAACCCTTTTGCAATTCAATTGTGCAATTCAATGTTTCATCTGTCATACCAGTTGTAAGTGTTGTAAAAGTCATAAACAGTTTAGTGTTAGAAAGTTACTATTGATAAACTACAAATACGGAGTAGGATGGGTCGAAAAACAATTTTTTTTAGTAGTTTAAAAATGTGGAGCCCCTTCAAGTTATGCCGAAAAAAGTGAAAAAAAATAATTAAAAAAAAAAAAAAATTCAGGAAAATCTGAGAATTGATAAAAATAAATTTTTGAAAAAATTTGATATGATACAGACGTTTCCACGAGTCTGCCTGCACAAATTCAGCTCGATTGGATGACGGAAAAAGGATTAAAAATCGATCCAAAGTCTTTCACACAGGCGGACAGACGGGCACTACGAGCTTTAAACTTTATACATAGAAAAAAATTCTGACGTGTACATGAAAATCGCCGATACACGTGTATTTTTTTTTCTCCCCTTTCCGAAAAAGTATATTTGGTTCATAGGACAGAATGTGTGTAACGCGGTGTTTTCAGCTAGAAATACTACGTTGAGATAGGGGCACTTTCGAAAAATGTTTTTCTTTAAACATATTCTGAGAAAAAGCATTTTTCAATCGAGCGCTTTTGAATCGCCAATCGGTAAACAATCATATTCCACTCATCCATCGAAATACAAATTAAATAAAAATCAGCATTTTAAGATATTTTGAAAGCGTTTTCTTTTGAAATCACGTTAACCATAATCAAGTTGGGAGCGCATTTTAATAAGTTTTCAAGGCAGTTTAGGCTTTTCGCTGGCTTTACTATGTGTGTTGAAACAGAATTTCAACGCTTTTAGGCTCGTTCCAGGCTATAATCCGGCATCTAAAGATATTCTTGTCCCTGGAATTGAATCCAAGAACTTTTGTACGGCATGCAAAATTACTGCTCGGTATATGATGGAGGCAGGCTGAGCTTCTCCTACAATTTTTGTTGTAAAATATATTTCGCACTTGCAAAGAATTGACAGTTTTCGAATCGTATTTCCTTTCGCATCGAAGTACAGTACATGCATATATGACTAGCCCATGAACCAGTGTGTGAATACAAAGTACATTTAGGTCGCATGTATGCCGGGTGTTAAGCTATGCTGTCCGATCTAATTAGCGTTATTTTTTACTACTTTTGTATTAAGTCCATTTCTTGTTTGTTCGCTCATTTTTAAATATACTTTTCATACACTACATTGTAGCCCACAATGGCATTCAATTAAGTGTGCATACCCTGCAGGGAACTAAGTAACTAGTGAGACAATTATATGCTTAAGAATTAGACCCAAAGCGGCAATTAGAAACTATTTTGATAGTAACTAGATTTTAAATAGTTTAAAACCGGCAGTTGATTAACAATACATACATACCTGGAAAATGTTCATTGAAATAGCACGTAAAATACCTTTGGATTCATACCCATATTACCATATTTCACTAAATTTTTAAAAATTTCAAATAGGTCGCAACACTGAGATAATAACGAATATGAAAAAAATACATGTTATGGAAATGGGTTGCACCTCTAGGAGGTAACCCTGCCTAGAAATATCTTTATTATCTCATTTTATTACAAAAAAATCAGATAAGTGGTCACCTAATGGAAGCATCCTAAGTGGGTAACACCTACGTAAAAATTCTTAGAATATAGTGTACTAGTCATACCAAATTTCAAAAATATAGGTAAATTAAAAACGAACAAAAACATATTTTAATATTATTATTATTAATTAGACTTAAATAAGTTTCAAGACTAGCATATAAAGAAAATAGCACTATCACAAAAAAAAAAAAAAAAGGATATATTAGCTAGAAAATGAAAAACCCAAAAATTCGTTGATAAATGAAGTTTAGCAGCTTCTGGAGCCGGTTTATTGTTTGTTTTTAATCTTTTTTTTTATTTTCTATATATAATATGGGGTTTTCCATGTCAAATAATCGATCTCTTGCGATTTGAATTTCCTTTTATCATAAAACGAAGTTCTGCCATATGCACATTTTAATTTTTTCTGCTGCTTTGTAAAGTAAATTTTTTCAATATTTCTTAAACGGCTGTCTTGAAAAAAAAAAAACCATGAACACATTAGAAGGGATACTTAGGTATAAAGAAGAAATATTTAGAAAAAAAAATTTTATTTCCTAATTTTAGAAAATTTTGAATTTAGCAAATCGTAAAAATGAAAGTTCTCAGCTCAGTTTTGGACTAAAATGTTTTTGTTCTATAACTCGGGTATGTCTAAATATATATACACAGAAGCCTCTCCTAACGGACACCTCCTTCGGGCGGACATTTTCTTATGCACCAAGCTTAAAATACAATTTTAAGAACAAATTTCCCTCCCTTAGGCGGACTCTATCTTGGACGGACGGACAGTCACTTGCTATAAAACTGAACCAAAAAACTCTATTGAGCGGACGCGAGCCTCTTGTCAACGGACCTAGAGATTTCATTTCAGAACAAACCAAACAAAAACCTCTCTTAGGCGGACGCGAACTCCTCATAGGCGGACAAGATATGGGTTTATATAACAATATAAAACGAGGCAACGAAACGTTACGTTCGTTACATTTATAAAGGCGTTTAAAAGCGTCGTGAATTTTGTTGAGTGATAGCAACACGTAAAACGATGGCGAGGTCAAACCTCAACTTAAAAGATAAAATTGAGATCATATACGCTAGTGAGGAAAACAATTTATCTGTACGCGCATTAGCCGAAAGGTAATCGTGAAACATATTTAACTTAAATGTATTTTCCGTGTGTTGAATCATTTTCTAGCGAATAAAAATGGACTTAGTTATGTATGTAAAGTTTAGAGAAAATTAATCCGATTTCTGTTATCAGGTTTAAAATTGGGAAAACCCAGGCCGTTAGACCCAGGCTGTTAAAAATAAAGAAGATATCCGAGCGAAATGGATGTCTGGAAGCAATGTTAAAAGTAAAAGGTCCTTTATGAAAGTAGATGGAAAAAAAATTGACGAAATGTGTTTCGAGTGGTTTTACAAGGCGCGAAGCCAAAATATTCCCATATCTGGACCAATAATACAAGGAAAGGCTAAAGAAATCGCTTTAAAACTTGGTGTCAATGATTTTGTGGCTTCTAACGGCTGGCTACAAAAATGGCGTATTAGACATAACATAGCTTTTCGGTATATTTGCGGTAAAAGTGCTGCTGTTGATATGCTAGATGTGAAGCAATTTTGGGAAAAACTACCATCAATGCCCTAGGGATATTTATAATGCTGACGAGACTGGCCTTTTCTTCAGAGCTTTACTAAACAAAACCTTGGCTCTAGAAAACAAGGTATGCTGTGGAGGCAAACTTTCCAAAGAACGTCTAACTGTCCTATTTTGTATAAAGTTTGAAAGTAATAAATATACACATATCTTGTTTTATCAATGTTATATAAGTATATTTTTTTTAAATGAAAAAATGGTGAGCATTAAAAGATTTATAAAATACCTACCCACTCCCTTATGCGGACACCTATGTTGGGCGGACAAAAATCTACTGCCGCTGAGTATCCGCCCAAGGGAGGTTTCACTGTATTTGAATTTTGGGCAAAAGAAAAATTTAATTTTTTTATGTTTCTAGTTAAACACAAAATTGCTTAATTTTGAGCACTACAACCTTTTTAAAAAGAACATTTAAACATATTTTTGCTTTTATACTCGTATTCTACTAGCACAAACAAAATTTTTAGCCAAATTTCAAAAATTCATATTTTTGAAAAAAAAATTAAAAACACCCTTCTACAAAATTTTAATATTGAACTTAAATTTAAAAAAAATTTTCAAGTGCCAAAGATTTTTTTTATGTACTATAGTTTTCGAAATATTGAAAAAATAAACTTTACAAAATAGAAAAAAGTGAAATTTTGAATTTGCATAACTTTTGGAAAAAAATTTTAAAACCAAAATTCATTCAACTATCTGACGATTTTTTTTTTACCCTAAATATTGTTCGTTACTGAAATCATAGCTTTAGAGCAATACCAAAATCACATCTCGCTTAGAAGTATTAATATTGTGACATGTTTTAACATGCTCTAGTAATTTATTGAACAATTTTACACCATAGAATTTACACTTTTGCCTGTTCGAAGGAACTTGGTTCTAAAATTCGTTACCCGCTACAGACTATATACTTAACGATCTATTGCATTGACCTGAAGGTTATGCTTTATGAGATTATTTTTGATTTTGAAAACTGCTTACATATTTGCTTAATATTAAGTCTGTTCGCATACAGACTTATAGTAAGCGATTTCGCTGGTTTTCTTTGGGTGCATTTATCACAATAATAGTATGCCTCCTAAGAAATTTCGTTATACTAGCGTAAACGGTTCTGAAGTTATCAACAATCAAAGTTTGAAAATTTCTTCACTCATATGTGGGCGGTACCAAGCCCCTTTTTAAAAAATTTGATTCAATCGTCAATGAGACTACCAAATTAATAAGCGTCGCAAATTTCATCATTGTAGCTGCTTTTATTATTGAATTAACCCATTTTATACGTTTTTCGAAACTTTCGATATCAAAACAAAGGGGCGTGGTTATAGTTCGATTTCGCCCATTTTAAATAACAACCTACTTTGGCCGGAAATCAACTTGTGTGCCTAATTTTTACTCAAGTTAACGTGTCCACGGACGGACGAACGGACGGACATGTCTTAATGGATTCCTGTGTGCATTCTAAGAACTTTGATATATGGAACTCTATATCTATCTCCATTATTTTGTATCGTTACAAACCGCTGTTATATGACCAAAACTATAATACACGTTGGGTATAAAAATAAAAAATTTTATTTTAACTATTAAGTCTTAGGTTCTTTCAAATAAATGAAGCTCCAAATGCGTCCAAGGTAATGGGTTCCGAATTGTACACAAATTAGTACTAGGTAAAACACATAGAATATTGAGCTTGTTCGGACCTAGATCGAACTGTATAACTGTGGAAAAGGCAATGCAGCTAGAATAACTTCCACCGCCTAGGACATTGTTATGTGGAATTCGGCAGTTGATTGCATGTAAAAGTGATTGACAACAAACTTGTCGTTTACCAGTTCATAACTAGAGAACTTCCCTACAGGGTACAATTATGTGCTCTAATATGTACACAAGTAGTTCCATACATACATACACATTCACATAAGTTCTTAATAAGTACTACACATGGTACCCTGTCTTTACCCGCTTGAACTGATAGCATAGATAACAACCGAACCATTATTATTCTTGCACCATCACAGTACATTATTCAATTTCAAAACATCACACCGTTGTCGCTGACGATTGCCTTATTTTGTTATTGTCTGCTATTTCTCATTACGTCTTTTACCTTCTTCTACTATTTTGATGTAATCATGCTGGCGTCTAATGGCATTAAAATGTTTGCCTTACCACCATTCTCATTCCCAACCCTCTTACAACAACAGTTTCTATAGTTCACTTAACTGCTATGAGTATTCTCAGCGCTTACCATACATACCAAATACAAAGCGAGGTATATATTTACATAAATAAATGTATTTTAGAACAAAAGCTTAGATACCATAAAAATAATCCGTGCACGTATTCTTAACTACTAGTGGGAAGAACTAACATATATAATAAATACATACAATTATACACACATTTGTATATATGTACATATGTAATAGAGTTTCACTGAAGATGTAAGTCGATAAACGAAGCGAGGGCGGTGTTTACGGCGTGTTTGCTGTTGTCTTAACAAATTATTGGCGTGCAAAATCATTTAGTTCTAATTTTATATTTTTATTAGATTTGCTCCCTCATCACTCACTCAAGTAGTGGGTCATTTTCAATCAATAAATAAGTGCAGTGGTACGACAGCCAGTCAGTCCTTTCCATACATATGTATCAGTGATGCCAGTTTATTTTTACAATTTCGGGATCTGATTTGTGTATTCGTTATTCTGCAACAGTTAAGGTGCAAAAAAGTAAAGCGCGCGTTTGAGAAACCAACTGACTTTAAAATAGAATAAAAAGTTTTTTTTTTCTAAACAAAATGTACAAATAGTGTAAAACAGTTGTAGAACGTTTAAAGGCCGTTTACTCAATGTCTGGTTATGATAAACTTTATCACGTGATAACCTAATCATGGCTTGGCTCAGAGTGATAATTTCGTTTACACAAAAGTCTGATTAAGTTATCATGATAAAGTTGGTCATTGTGAACGTTTTTGGGAAAAAATGACAAAAGTTGCGATGTGAACGCATAAAAAGTGACAGCTGCTCTTGTTTACAATTTTAAACGAACCATTTTGGTGTACAAATTTCAATTGTGATATTTCTTTATGTCGATATATAACATTATTAAACTCTATTACTAGCAGAATTTGTTAGCAGAACAATTTATCAAAAAATCAGATTTTTACTATCAGCTGTCACATTTTGATTTTATAAGCATATAATCAGCGGTCCATTTATCAGAAGATAAGCAGCGCCTCGTTGATAATCAGACATTGAGTAAACGGTTTTTGTGCCAACCTCTGATAAAGTCTTGATAAAACAGTTAGGGCGTTTACTCAATGTCTGATTAACTGCTTAATCAACACTTTATCACAGGTTGGCCCAAAAACCATTTACTCAACTAACAAACTCTGATAGTAATAGAATTTAGAAATGTAATAATATCCATATAAAGAAATATCACAATCGAAATTTGTACGCCAAAATGATTAATTTAAAATTGTAAACAAGAGCAGCTGTCACATTTTATGCGTTCACAATGTAACTTTTGTCAGTTTTTCGAAAAAACGTTCACAATGACCAACTTTATCATGATAACTTAACGAAAGCGTCATTCTGAGCCAAGCCATGATTAGGTTATCACGTGATAAAGTTTATAATAACCAGACATTGCGTAAACGGCCATAAGTACAACTTTGTAAACACAACTCTGAACACAAAAGAGTTATGTAATAGAATAAGCAGATACAACTCTGAAAATACATCTCTAAAAAATAAAGAGAAAAGGGAATGGTCGACTTCCGGTCGAGTTTAACCTAAACATTTCAAATTAGCTGTGTTCGGTGACAAAACTTGCAAACACTTGGAAAGAACTGTCAGTACCGAACAGGAGTCAGTAAAAACTTGAAGGCAAAACAGCTATTGGTTTTTTGATTGGTTGATAGTTCAAATTTTTTAATTTTTGTTGTTGCTTACCTGTGTCACGATCAGCTGTTTTTCACTTACAAGTTTTACTGAGTGAAATTCCGCCAGCAGAAACTTGCAACTCTCTCTCTCAATGAAATGTCAAAATGCGCTCTCTCATTGTAAGTGTTTTGTGTCACCGAACACTTCACAGTAAAAATTTTATAAAATTTTTAAAAATTTTATCCTCACCGAACACAACTATGATCGGACTTGTTTTTTTTTCATCCGAATATATTGCTCCTTCTACTGGAGAACAGCTATAAATTTATAATAGAAATAATTGACTAACAAAATTTAAAATTTTTTAAACAAATTTTTTTGAGCCGAAGCCTTATATAGCCCACATTGTCATAACAATCGACTGTATTAAAGCGCTCATATACCAAATTTTAGCCAGACATCTCTAAGACTGTGGGATTAGTTTGCTTTCAAACAGTCGGACAGACGGGCGGACTGACATACTTACATGGCTAAATTGACTCAGTTTATTGTCCTGATAAACTCTGTGCAGTAATTATTGGGTTCATATCTTCTTCTTCTTATACATATACGGATAAAAGTGTTTATTTCACTCCGTGCTCATAAAAGTCTACAAATCGAATGTGGAATAAATAACAAAACTATTGAGATAACTTTCATACATAAATCAGGCATACTTAGCTTTTACTAAAATATATACAAGCCGGAAAGTCCCGGAAAGGAAAGAAATTCCGGGAATTACGGCGCCTAATAACTTATTTTTCCAGTAAAAATGTTTGACTTTGTACTTCGCGTAGTCGGAATACCTTGCTTTATGTCCAAAGTACTATTCCAGTATTTAAGAGTATCTAAGAATAAGTCCTTCTCTCTCTCTCTCTCTTCTGCTTACATGTACCTAGTATAAATGTCACATTTTAGCTGCTATCCTTCCCACTCAATAAACCTATCCTGCTCCCTCACACTCATTGCTTTCAGGTGAAGACTTTTTTGAGTTATGAGAGTACAAATTTAGGGCAATATCTCCGAAGGGAGATATTGAGGGTGAGATAAAAGCAGAGGAATAGGAAGTACTGTAGGATGTAAAAAGGAAAGAAGTAAATGAATATTAATAGCACCATACAGAGTTAGAGGAATAGCTGAACAAATTAAGAAGGATTAGCGCTAAGAAGACGAAAACGATGTGGCAGAGTGAAGGGAAGAAAACCCAAAAGAAGTAGAAGGAATGGCTTACTTCTGGAACCAAAACCTAATCTCCCAGCCGGTAATTAATCCACTAAAATTTCTATATAACCTAGAATTTATGTGAAACATTTTCAACGAACTTATTTGCCACTACAACCGCTCGGCCACAAAAGTTCTGCCAACACTCTCCGCCATGCACAACACTTGCCCCACAAACAGGAAAACAAATTAATTTTTTCTTTTTCAATTTGCTTCGTTCTTTTTTGTATTCATCGTTGGGTCATTAGCAGTTGGCGCTCGTGATTGATCCAGCAGAAAACGCCGCGCCTTACATTTTGTGCCATGAATTGCTATACCAGTTTAATGTCTTAAAAATGCTTTCGATAATTTTTACACATTCATGTTTGAAAATCCATTAGAGCGTCACTGCCTCCATTTAGTTTGGCAGCCACCTCGCTCTGCCCCCAGTGGATAGATACAGATGTTTTGTAGTTTCCAATTCATACATTAATTTGAATGCTAAAGACGGGTTGTAGAAGATGGAAAGTAATAAAAATCGATTCCACACAAAGGGTGATTTTGTAATTTTGGTAGGTAGCCTTTGGCTCAGCTCATAGATAACCTATCACATTGAATATTTAAACTCATACGACCAGATACTTGCCACCACTATTTGATGTATATAAAAGGTTTTTGTATAGATATTGGTGCAAGAGTTTTAAATAAGTTTATTATGAGCCATTTGTGGTTGTGTAGGTAAAGTTCATTTTAAGCTAGCAAACAGCAGTCACCGTTCCAGTGGTTCAATATAGGATTTTATATACAGAAATAAGTGGTAGTGACTAAGCAAATGGAGAAGACCCACGATAAAATAAACGACACACACCATCTCTTTGTCGAGTTGAAAGCAGCTTTTGATAGCGCCTTAAATTTATTTAGCAATATACTTCCATTTCTGAAAATCACTGGACACGTAAAAACCACGAGATCCCGGTATTTGTGGTGTATTGCACAAAAAAAAAATTGTTGAAGCACGCGGGTAACATTTTGTGCTTCATAAATATATAAACTAATTAATTTAATTAATTATAGTCATGGATACATTAAATAAACTAAAGAAAAATTTTCCCCAACAAAACGAGGTGGCTCACTGCGTTTTTCGAATAAACTAGAGATCGCCCAGTGGTTAAAATTCAACCAAAAACTAAATTTTTTTTAATTAATGTCTGTTCCTGTCCTTCGCTTTCTTTATTTCCTGTTTTTTTGTCTTACTTTCCATCTTTTGGCTCTTCTTTACCCTTCCCCCTATGCTTAATGTACTTTCCTTTCCTTTACTTTGCACTTCTTCCTTAGCTTTTTTAATCTGCTTTTAACGCCATTTAATAATGCAGTTTCTATCTTGATTTTACTTTAATTGCTACTCTTTCATTTTTCCGTTCCTTTCTTTTCTGTTTCTATCCTTCCTTTTCCGTCTTTTCCTTTCTTTACTATTTCATAATACAGCTTTTATATTCATTTATGGGTTCTCTTCCTCGATGTAAATTTCCTAATTACCGCTTTCCTTTACTTTTCTCTCCTTTACATTCACTTAATTTAATTACATATTATTTTATTTTATTTTCTTTTATTTTGTTTCATTTTATTTTGTTTTCTCTTTTTTTTATTTTGTTATTTTATTTTATTTCATTTTATTTCATTTTATTTCATTTCACTTCATTTAATTTCATTCCATTTTATTTTTGTTTTATTTTATTTTATTTAGTTTTTTTATTTTATTTTATTTAATTTTATTTTATTTTACTTTATTTTATTTTATTGTATTTTATTATTTTTTTGTTTCAATTTTTTTCATTTATTTGATTTTATTTTATCTTACTTTATTTTAAAGTATTCATGAAACGAGCTCAAGGCCAAGAATAATAATTTTTCACTTTTTGAATTTTTATGAAAATTATTCTTGTTTTGATTTATTAATAATCATTTTAATTAATTATTACAAGTTTTTTGATTGAATAGAGTAGGAAAAATGTTTAGAGACAACTGCCATAGCTTTTCTTACGGATCCATTTCGGAAGCTAGACTTCACTCATCAGAGAAATTTTGGCACGCATTGCTAACCATTAAGCTAACAATACGCTGGTTTTGATGTCATCTAAACTCCTAGTTCTATTCTTCTTTTTACCATATGCATGAACCACTTCCGCCATTTGACAGTTTTCCTACTCTATTCAATCA
Source organism: Merzomyia westermanni (assembly GCA_949987695.1). Taxonomy (NCBI): domain Eukaryota; kingdom Metazoa; phylum Arthropoda; class Insecta; order Diptera; family Tephritidae; genus Merzomyia; species Merzomyia westermanni. The sequence continues at coordinate 32,081,217 of OX465288.1, forward strand.
AAAAACTTTTAATAATTAATTAAAATGATTATTAATAAATCAAAACAATAATAATTTTCATAAAAATTCAAAAAGTTAAAAATTATTATTCTTGGCCTTGAGCTCGTTTCATGAATACTTACAAATGTACAGGCCGTAAATCAACAAAAATTGTTGGTATAAAAAAAAAGCAATTACTTTATTCTATTTTATTTTCTTTTATTTTATTTTAGTTTATTTTATTTTACTTTTTTTTTATTTTATGTGATTTCATTTATTTCATTCCACTTCATTTAATTTCATTCCATTTTGTTTTATCTTATTTTATTTTATTTTATTTTATTTTGTTCTATTTTATTTTATTTCATTGTATTTTATTATTTTTTTGCTTAATTTTTTCATTTATTTGATTTTATTTTATTTTATTTTGTTTAGATTAATATAACTAAATTTTTTTTGTTTATTTTATGTTATTTTATTTTAACCTATTTTTTTTTATTTCATATTATTTTGTTTTATTTTATTTTATTTTGTTGTATTTGATTTTGCTTTATTTTATGTTATCTTATTTTATTTTATTTTATTTTATTTTATTTTATTTGATTTTATTTTATTTTATTTGATTATATTTTATTTTTTTTTATCTTATTTTATTTTTTAATCTGTTTTATTTTATTTAATTTAATTTAATTTTATTTTGATTTATTTTGTTGCGTTGATCTTCCGACAGGGTAGTAAGCTAATTTTTTGGAACGATTTTCCGTCATCCCTTGTCAAGTTTGGTTTTGTGACTAGAACGAAGATCAGATTGTGATCTAGAACGAAGATCAGGCATTGAAAATGGCATAACGCCGAAACCGGTTCGTCACAAAACCAAACTTGACAAGGGATGTCGGAAAATCGTTCCAACAAAAATCAGCTTTTTTTATTTTGTTTAGTTTCATATTACTTGTTTTATGTTATTTTACTTTATTTTATTTTGTTGTGTCATTACGCTAATATTTGTTGTACATACATATTAAATTACAAAAATATTTCGTTACTTTCAAATTAAGCTTCTTAAAAAAAGTACTACATATTAAACAGATAATAACTGCTTACCTACTACTGGCCTACATACGTACGTACATGAATTGAAAAAATGTATGTGCATTTAAGGTATTAACACAATTTATTTGTACATGCCCAGCGCATTTTCAAACATAATTCCCAAAGATCGAGAGACGTGTGTTACATTCTTCCGCATTACTTAACGTTTTTGGCCTATAATTTTTATCTCGAAATCCATAAATTACCGGAACACTGAATGTTTTGCGCGTGTGAAATGGCTAAAAGTGGACGTATGAAAGTTTTATCTCATATCTTGCATATTTAGATAGCGGCGGCGGCAACACAGGCGTTGCACTCAAAATAATCCAAGCCAAGAATGAGCCAGTGGCATATTTATAATTTTTTTTGAAGAATTTGTTAAAAGATAGCTGCGTTATTAATAACGCAAACTATTCGAAACATTAAAAATGAAATATATAGGCAATTCTAAGTACAATTACGTATATATAAATATAGGCATGTATGGGAATGTAGGAGCTGCGGAGCCAAAGTTAAAATGGTATTTGATATTGGTAGCTGAGTTGGATAACTTTCATAACATAGTGGGACTGGCGTAATCTTAAAGATTGGAAATCAGCTTTGCTCTGCTCAAACCATGAGAAAGCAAATCGCACAAGCCACGACAATAACCTCTGAATGAGTATGGTAGCAAAAGACTGTAACCCCATAGTTGAAAAGCTGATTGCACCCGTATAAGATCCTTAGTTTTGCAACATACAACCTAACCGCTTGTTGTTCTTGTTATGAAAATCGTCATCAAGTTCTTCCAAAGGAAGTCCAAGGAAACTGGTAGTTTGAACAGTTGGAGAGATTTTTAGATGATTGAGTCTGTATAGCTAAGAGTTTAGCCTGTTACAATATCCAGATGGAAGTTGAGGCAAAGTGACTCACAGCCCGACACTTCTGCAGACTCGGCGTTGCTTTCGTCCGTCCTCTGATTCTGTTTGGATTTCTAGATTTGCAACAGTTCAGGACCCATAGAAAGGCATTCCGTAGCAGTTCTGACTTCCAACTTCCTCCAGTTGGTGCGGTGGCATGGTTAGCGAAGTTAAGATGTCACGCCTTACGATTTTGGTGTTTAGTTCTTTATCTTTTGCGCAATCCCTCCAAGTCGTAAATAGTGTCTCTGTCGACTTAGTCGCACATAACGTCATATTTCTCTCGGAGAAGAAACTGTAAAAGTCTTGTAGAAAGCTGTTTATCCTTGTACAGAGTTCATCGATATGGGGGGGCCTTGGTGGTACCCATTATAGTGCTGAATTCTTTTAGGTTTAGATCTTCTTTCCGAAGCTTGCCAGCAGTTTTGGTATTTAGCGGTCCACATTTTTTTTTAAGACAGCTGAGAGCGGTGTTTCCTTTTGATCTTGAAGGAGACTTGGGTGATTGACTCTACCAAATGCTTTTCTATATCACGGTCGGTTAAAACGTTTTAGTTTCTTTATGGAAACTCCGTCAGGGCCGATTGATTTTGTGAGATTGGCCTTCATGACGGCTTCCTTGACTTCAGAGGCAGTGACGGCAACAGTGTTTGGTTGTCACACCCTAACCTCTTCTTTAAAGTATTTTCAAGCCACTACTTATCTGACTTGTGAATACCATGAAGCACCTACTCCCCCAGCATTAGCTGAACAAATGGTACTGCCGGGACTTTGGCTTCGAATCTTGGCAGCGGTCACACAATCTTCCAAGGCAGAATATTGAAAGATTTAAGAGGAATCCAACAGAACTTATAATAAACTGAGTTCGATTTTAATCGTTATATCTCCGAAACCAGTTGATATAAGAAAAACCTTTCGTCACCCTGTTACAAATATTTGTCCACAACCGAAACCGGTGAGGCTAATGCAACCATGAAAGTTGCATTCAATTTTGTTCAGGAATTTTCTAGTGATACGCGCTCAAACATACAGACAGACAGACAAAAATTCTAAGAAATGTTTATTTGTATTCTATTGACCCTATAATGATCATCAAAAAACATCAGCAATGTTACAATTTTATTACATGTAGAGACTTGAAATTACTGTAAATAACAAATTTATGAGAGTAGTTGTTGTAGTAAACCAATTAAATTAAATAAAAAAAAATCCAACCCAATTTCGGTGGAGTCTACTTTGCAGAGATGTCAAGATGGGCTTGATATCAATTGAATGTCGATGTTGCAAAAACGTGAAGTGAGCAGATGGCGAAATATAATTTCCGTAGATTGTAAGAGGAAATAAAGTAAAGCATGAACGTGCATGTGTGAGTATTTGTGGCACAAAAGCAGATAACGGAAAATGAAGATAAATTATGAGCAGAGAAGAAAGAGCATCGCAATGAAGCCAAGTGAAGGCCAGAGGCTAGATATGAGGGCTAACAGAGCGCTACAGCGGCTTGAATAACAAAAATTTGAAAGGAGCGAGTGAGCTTGTTACAGAGGAAGAAGAATACCAAGACGAAAAATTCATTTTCCATAACTAATTGCAATAGCAGCTAATAAAAACAAAGAAAGAAAAAAACAAGAAAAAATCAGTTGCGAAATCGTGTGCATAGAGTAATAGATATTTTTGACAGGATAAGAATCTATATAAATATATGTACATATCAGAGGCGGATCCACGGGGGGTGGAAAAGTTCTATTTTTTAAAGCCATTATTCCATACGCATTTATCTTTGGAACTTGAAAAGTACAATTCAATTCAAGAATTAAAAAAGCTGTGGGATTGTAACGTAAAATTATATCGTTTATTTTATTTCATGTTTGCAAAATATATGTATGCATTTAAAACAATTTAAATTTGGTTCCAAAATCCATTCATTTCATACCTAAGCGTTTTTAAATTTTCGAGGCTTTTGGAACATTTTTTTCAGGATTTCGTTTTCAGTCAAATCAATCCGGTTATGAATATTCAAAGAAGCTAGAGCGTTGAGACGGTCTTGTCCCATTTTTCAAATAATTCTTGATTCTTCTCTAGGTTGAAAATGAACCTTCTGGAGTCGCTGTAGTAACTGTCAATACTGTCAAAACTCTCAATAACAAATTTACATTTTTGAATGCGTTCACATTTATTACCAATAAAAAGCGGAAATTACATTTAATCTTAAATTAAATTTAATCTACTTAATAGTTCAAAATGTGTAGAATTTGTGGTTAAATAAAAATTGCGTATGTATACATAATAATAAACAACAACTCACTAGCAGAAATCGCATAGGATATTGTTACAGTTTCGGTACGCAAGAAACGGTACTAGTATTGTTTCTATACAGATATCTTTTATTGCAGAGGTAGCGTTTCAGGTTTCGTTGCTGTGCCCAAAGTTTCGGGACAGCTTCGGGTTCCGGCAATATTTTTACTAAGAGTTTCGTTACACTTCTGTGACTCATTGGGAACGGTTCCAGTCACTCGGTTTCTAATTATGTTTCTATATTTATGTGTTTCTGGGAACAATAACAGCATGAAAAACACGCAAAAAGACCACCTCTAGCCTTATTTAAAAAGTAACAACTGTGGATAAAAGATGTCCTCGAAATTAAAAAAAAAATGGTGACCGCCCCTTCTCAAGATCCTAGAGCTGCCACTGGTACATACGTATATGAATCACGAATGTTTATGTTATTATTACTAGCCTTATGGTCGGTCACTTTCTGGTGTGCCCTTCTATATTCCATACTTAATAAAGAGAAATAGAATTTTTACATCGATTGTTATGTCACCCCCGATTAAGCTTTAGAATGTTGAAGCTGTGAACAGAGTTCGAATCCAGTGTTAGTGCAACGATACAAAGAAGAAATCTCCGGTAGGGGTTGCAGGAATCGCGGTATTTGCAAACTTTCCGATGAGATGGAGATTTGAGGCATAGCTTCCGGAATTATACAATCGATTTTTAAGTACTCCCAATTTGAATACATTTTTTAGCTTGCCGAAGTCAAGAGTGTGCTCACAAGATAGAATAACCCTTCATTATTTCGAAAGATTGATAATAGATTGAGGTAGTGAACTGCTCCCCGAAGATCTTCTGTGCCGTCATATGCTCATAGGGAGTCATATAAAAGGGTTTTATTGAATAAACTGATAACCCCGTTTATTGTCATAACCAACTATAATCAATTTAGTCTCAGTTCCACCGTCTGACTCCAGTGTTATTCTCTCATATTCGAATCATTTTTATGAAATCCTCTTTTTTGTGGTGGATAGAAACGTTCCTCACCGAAATGCCTTTTGGGGTCTTAAGTCGTACCCTCTACTGATGGACGTTATTACCTTTCCACTGGCGAAGTAAGTAAGTCACAAATAATTCCGCTGCTCCAAGCGATTCTGTAGTTCTGTTTGGTGTACTTTCCTCCTATGTTTGTTACGATAACATGTCTTGGCTGCGGCCAGCAATGTTTCAAAGTTCTTTCTTTCACCGTTCGAAAAAGTTTGCAGCAATCTTTGGACATACAAGGTGGCGCAAAAGTAAGCTTCCGATGTTCAGCATATCGGTTGTGGCACGTGCAGTGTGTGCTGTTGCACCGTCTTGTTGGAACAACATGTTTTCCAATCCCAATTCATTAAGCTGCGGCGAAAAGAACTCGTTGATCATTGCTCTGTAGCGCTCACCATTCACAGTAACCGTTTGGCCCCGACCGATTATTGGTCAAATAAATAGTCAGCAATATTCCGCGTTCTGGAGCAGTGTAGCGTAACATTGTTTATTAACGTGTATTTCGCATGTGTTTATTACACAAATGTCAAAACAGAACTGACTTTAGGGGCCAATCGCAAAATTTATAGCATTTTCTGATAGGAGGATTACTTTTGCGCCACCTTGTAGGCGAAGTACGATGTACTTTTTCAAAATCACATGTGTCAGATTATTGATAAACTTTCTACTTTGTTGTATTGATAAATTGTTTTTCGTATTTAAAATGATGTCGTCACACACACACACTGATGCATACGACCTAGCACCAATTTATAAATAATACGCTAGTAAAATTACCATTGAGAAAATGCCTAGGGGATGGAATAGAAAAAATAAATCATGAAATTTTGCAAATTCGTCCTTCAATGAACATTTATATATGTACAGAAATATATAAGTAACTATGTATGCAACAACAACAACGCACATAAAGCCATTGTCAACACACCTACATAGCAAGTGAGACTGAACTTTTACTTGACCTAAGAATTTATCAAGACAATGGACGGGGAATTACTTTCTGCCAATGCAAGGAATCTATGACAGTAAATGTATGTAGGTTTCTGCTTTTATGTAGGAAGGTGTTACCGCCATTAGACCCAAAGTAAGATTTGATAAAAGTAAGCAGATGCTGTTGAGCAGCAGAAGGAAGTGGCACACCCGCCTAACGTGCTATTTAACTATTTGGCATGAGATAGTTCAACAGCGGCCATGCCACAATCTAGAAAAATATATTCAATCGTGCTTACATACATAGATACTGTAGGCACATAATACATATTTACTTGCGCCACACCTTGCTACTCGGCGCGGAGGTGTGTGGATTTTGGAAAAGATAGCAGGTACTATGATGAATCTACACAAAGATGAATGGGAAATTCAACAAACCCATATATACTCGCCATATACGTACAGCGTTGTGCAAAATAAAAGCAAGACATTGAAATCAAGTAGGTAGAAAAAACTTAAAACAAATATGTAGATGGTATATTAACAAATGAGTTTAACGCTGAGATACCTAAAACACCTGTTCATACTATGGAGAGGATATTGTGTGAGCAGACAAATAAAATAAAATAAAAATAAATTAAATTAAAATAAATAAAATAAAATAAAATAAAATAAAATGAAATAAAATAAAATAAAATAAAATAAAATAAAATAAAACAAAATAAAATAAAATAAAATAAAACAAAATATAATAAAACAAAATGAAATGATGTGAAATGAAATAAAATAAGATAACATAAAATAAAATGAAATTAAATGAAATAAAATAAAATGAAATAAAATAAAATAAAATAAAATAAAATAAAATAAAATAAAACAAAATAAAATAAAATAAAATAAAATAAAACAAAATATAATAAAATAAAATGAAATGATGTGAAATGAAATAAAATAAGATAACATAAAATAAAATGAAATTAAATGAAATAAACTGAAATGAAATGAAATGAAATGAAATAAAATAAAATAAAATAGAATAGAATAAAATAAAATAAAATAGAGTAAAATAAAATAAAATAAAATAAAATAAAATAAAATAAAATAAAATAAAATAAAATAAAATAAAATAAAATAAAATAAAATAAAATAAAATAAAATAAAATAAAATAAAATAAAATAAAACAAAATAAAATAAAATAAAATAAAACAAAATATAATAAAATAAAATGAAATGATGTGAAATGAAATAAAATAAGATAACATAAAATAAAATGAAATTAAATGAAATAAAATAAAATAAAATAAAATAAAATAAAATAAAATAAAATAAAATAAAATAAAATAAAATAAAATAAAACAAAATAAAATAAAATAAAATAAAACAAAATATAATAAAATAAAATGAAATGATGTGAAATGAAATAAAATAAGATAACATAAAATAAAATGAAATTAAAATAAATAAAATAAAATAAAATAAAATAAAATAAAATAAAATAAAATAAAATAAAATGAAATGAAATAAAATAAAATAAAATAGAATAAAACAAAATAAAATAGAGTAAAATAAAATAAAATAAAATAAAATAAAATAAAATAAAATAAAATAAAATAAAATAAAATAAAATAAAATAAAATAAAATAAAATAAAATAAAATAAAATAAAATAAAACAAAATAAAATAAAATAAAATAAAACAAAATATAATAAAATAAAATGAAATGATGTGAAATGAAATAAAATAAGATAACATAAAATAAAATGAAATTAAATGAAATAAAATGAAATGAAATAAAATGAAATAAAATAAAATAAAATAAAGTGAAATAAAATAATTTTAGGGAGTGTTGTCGAATTAACAGTCCTTGGCCGGATTTGAACCCGGTACGCTCCGGTACTCCCTTGCGGTACTGCCCGACTGTCGTGGTAGCGATTTATGACCAGTGAAACCTTCTAGGTCATGTCACCCCTCGTTCCGTAAGGAAGGCTAAGATGGGTAATGAGAGGTGAGAGGCATCATATCCGTAGATCAACCATCGAGTTGCACGTCATTACCTTTGTGCATATTAGGCGCCTACCTCGGGCATATTCTAAACCCCTAACCCGCAGGGGCGGCTTATAGCGTTTCCAGACTATTAATGCCATATAACCTTTTTTCTTTTGAAAATAGCTTGCGAAACATATAAAGCACTAGATAACACCATATTCCTCTTTTAAACTTGGGTGTGTCTATTTCAGGTTACAAAAATTGCCTCCGCATATTAGTTAAGTATGAAAAGTAATATTTGTGCTTAGAATTAGTTGCTTTGATTTTGCACAATACTGTACAATACATTCTTTATATCAACTACTCATAGGACCCATTTATAAATTCAATGTAGCTTCATACAATTGAAGGTAGATAAGCAGCTGACTGGCATTTGTATTTTCAAGAATAAATCGCGCTCCCGCTCTTATCACACGAATTTCTGCAATAATTACTGAAAGGCGTGTATCTGACACATTAGCCATGCAGCTTTGTCTTGTGGCGGTTGGCAAAGCAACTGACACACGGTCAAAAGCACCGACAGTTAAATGAGCCTATACACACGTCGCTACACATCGCCCTTGGCCATATGAATGTTTTGTATGTAATTGCCTCACACCGTCAGACAGACAGAAAGGCCGAAAGACACATGGTCTCGTGCATGGCGGAGGTAACAAATCATTTGACACCAAACAAACTGTCAGATAAGAGCGAATACATTATCCGTTGGACAAAGTAAAATGTGCGTATGTATGTATGCACCTAAGTATATGTATGTATGCGCCAGTTGAAACAGCATCATTAAGTTGAATTATTGAATGCCAAAGGTGTAGGCGCCAATCGTAAGCTTCCATATTTCACCTCCATTAACCTCAGCTCTACCTTCTATGTCAAGCTTTTTTCTATTTTATTATGGTCGTAATTATTTTTATAAACTTTTGTAATATCAACTTTTTCTTTCATCGCTCAAAGTACTTTAGCCTGAATTGTGTCCCACAGGGACTCCAGTTAAAACATAAATCAAACATTCCAAATATTCTTGTAATGCTTAATTTAAAGTTGGCGCTTAACGGTTCAAGTGGTTTTAGCAGTTTGGTAAAAAGCCACGTTATGATCGGATTATTTTCTCCATTCGATTAAAGAAATCGCTCGATAGGCAGTACCATCCCCCGATCCTATTCATGACAAGCGATTTTGTATGCAGGGACTCAAACGTAAATGCTGCTCCTTTTTACGCTGCCGGAAGCAGCTTTGAAATCGGCTAAACGATGGTGGATATCGATTCATATATCGCTGGGACCTCTAGGATTTTGCTATAATAGGCTTATGGATGCTGGGGTTTCAGTTCTTAGCACAATCAGCTAGATCAAACCAGGCAGCGGAAAGCTGCATTCTAATTTGATTGCAGTAAACACTTCACTAAGCATTAAAAGTTTGCTGATGGTAAAATCACATTTCCTTTACCCCACTAATAATACCGCACTAACCATTAGGGAGAAGAGGCAACTGCCAAGGGGCCCCGCAGCGTTGAATTCAACAAAAATTTTATTTAAAAACATTTTATGAAATTTCCCAACAATTACATTTAACGCATGTCAATGAGGAAATGCCTCATGCAGACAGGACAACACTGCCTCAAATTAAAATCATTTTGTTTTAAACCTTATATTTAACTATATTTATCATACTAAATTTTATTTTGTAAATTTTTTTTATTTCACTTTCTAATTTTTTTGTATTTATTTTATGTTATTCTATTTTATTTTATTTTCTTTTATTTTGTTTTATTTTATTTTATTTTATTTTATTGTATTTTTTTTATTTTGTTTTATTTTATTCTATTTTATTTTATTTCATTTTATTCTATTCTATTGTATTTTATTTTATTTTATTTTATTTAATTCTATATTATTTTATTTTATTTTCTTTTATTTTATTTTATTTTATTTTATTTTATTCTATTTTCTTTTATTTTATTTTGCTTTGTTTTATTTTAATTTATTTCATCTTATTTTGTTTTATTTATTTTATTTTAATTTATTTTATTTTATTTTATTGTATTTTATTTTGTTTTATTTTTTTTTATTTTTTTTTATTTTGTTTAATTTTTTTTATTTTATTTTATTTAATTTTATTTTATTTTATTTTATTTTATTTCATTTTGTTTTGTTTTAATTTATTTCATCTTATTTCCTTTTATTTTTTTATTTTATCTCATTTTTAATTATTTTATTTTATATTGTTGCGTTTTATTTAATTTTATTTTATTTTATGTTTTATTTTTTTATTTTTTTTTTTATTTTATTTTATTTTATTTTGTTTTGTTTTAATTTATTTCATAATATTTTCTTTTATTTATTTTATTTTATCTCATTTTTATTTATTTTATTTTATTTTGTTGTGTTTTATTTAATTGAATTTTATTTTATTTTATTTTTAATTATTTTATTTCATTTCATTTTATTTATTTTTAAAATTTTTTTTTTGATTTTAATCCATTTTTCATTTTTCCTCTATTTTATTTCATTTCATTTTGTTTTCTTTCCCCCATATTTTTTCACATAAATCTAACCACAATGATGAGTAAAACGCAATTAGATCCTATGTTGAGTATTCTAAGCTCTGATAAATCCAATGCAAATAATCGCTTGTTTTGCTTTTGTAAACACTGTGTGAGAGGCTATCCGATGCCCATCAGAGAGTAATACAATAACATCAAATCAAGCAAGCATGCGTTCCATATTATGCTGAGTTGTTCATATAGCATCTATTTGTTTTGATTTTTTCTACGGATGCAGCCCTATCAATACATATTTTATTCTTTATACCCCGGATGTATAGTGACATCGTAAAATTAGCCAAACTTTTTAAACTTGTTTAACTTTATATAAATAAAGACTGTTTTAAGAAAATCGTTGAGAAGAAACACGAATGTTATTCAAAAACTGGAATTATCAGATTAGTTTCATGAACTCTTTTTCTTTCCTCTCGAGAACAAAAAAAGATGTTCTAAACGATCTTGGTCGTTTCTTATTTGTAATTTCGATGCTGGATATAATTTTTTCTGCTTGCCTAAAAAATTGTATTAATTGAAAGCAACAAAAAATACGCCAGCAGAAAAATTATAAGCGCCCAAAAGTCAATGACTCACTGTTCCACTTCAACCAAACTATTGCATCAGCAGCAGGGATCGCAAGAACATTATCAAACGGCGCCATCAGCTCTTCAAGTTTTTAAAAGCAGCTCTCATGAGGCTTGCTCAAGTAAATATTATAGGAAATCTGTTTTTTGTCACACTTAGTAGCCAAAGACTTGAACATCTTCATTGCCAGACTTTCGAAGTAGTGTCACTGTAGGGCTAGCTTTCATCTCAAGCCATAGGTCTAGACTCAGCATGTTTGTTGTGTCATTTTGAAATTTGAAAAGCTGTATTCAGTGTTGTAATCAGGGGCAACAATAACTGTAATATATGTTGCCAACCATAAAACACTCATACGTACCAAAGTGCCTGTCATAACTTCATTTACTGAAAGCTTGTGTTTTTGCGGACCATTGCACCCATTTAACTTTCCCTATCACGAATGCATGTTTTCGTAATAAACTCCCATCGATAATATTTACAATCTTACTTAATTGCTATGTATTAAAAGCACTTGAAAATTAAACTTGACTACGCAATACTTACTTCATATTTTTAGGTATAAATAAAGGGTGCTTTATTTGGTGTTTTTGTTGATTGAAACAAAAATGACAACACTCAAGATTTTCAGTTTATTATTAAACACATTTTTATGCTTCCGCTGGACTTGCTTTGAACTAGTGTGTAATATAAGGATACAAATCGAGAAAGAGAGGATTCTGGTCGATTCTCCTGTCACAGGTCTTCTCGAGGATATAGCTTTTCGTGATAGTCAACGTACCAGCTATTCGGCTTACGAAGCTAATATTTTCATTAATTTTATTAATTATTTTTATTAAATTTAGTTCTAACTTTTCTTAAAACATTGCGTCTTTAAATTCCTTCCTATGAAGTGACGAAACCTTTATTGAATGCCAGAAATACACTCCAACAGTTTACCGATCACTGCCGAGAGGCGTTTCAGTTAAAAACAAAATGTTCATGGCTTTCTGCACGCTCTAAACTACGACATCGTCAAGGGAGAACACAAATTGAATTCCAAGGTTTTTCGAGCCAGAATCTATATCAGTGATCGGCAAAACTAAACGGATGATTGTGGGAATGTTTTTGTTTGTTAAATAAATATATGTAAAATTGTTGATTTATTTTGCTTCGTTGATTTTCCGACAGGGTGGAAAGTTTATGTATATTGGAACGATTTTCCGTTATCCCTAGTCCAATTTTAGTAAGTGTTTTTGATATTTAACTAATCAAACAATAATAAAAGTTTGCATATGCTCAGTACTCGTATAGAGTCCATTTTATAACTATAAAACGCTCGGAATTTGCATGTTTTAATCATTTATAGATATAAATATATATATATATATATATTCAAATTGCAATGTTTTACTCATAAAATTCAAATTTGAAAGTCGTACAAATCTGCATTCTAAGCTAATCTAAAAAAATTTCTAACATTTTTCTAATAATTTTTAATGTTAAATACTTCTAATCAGCAACCCGGAAATATAGTCTTGTAGCGCATCAAATCCTAATGAAACCACAAGTTTTAAACTTTCAAAATCGTATTTATTTGATAGATTTTTTTTTCTGAAGTCAGCTTTAGTTTTCTTCCATATAAACATCAATGTTGTTCATACGTTATATGGAGAAATTTTGCTAAGGAAAACATTTTAAAAATTCCTAAATTTTTAATTATACCGTTAGCTTTTAAAAATGTGACATAAATATGCTTTGCTTATGGTTTCCTTGAAAGTAAATAAAATTTGATGCTCTTATCTCTTTCTTTTGATATTCTGGTTCTATACGTATAAATAGCCGAAGCACAAAGGCTGCACAAAAATATCACCAGTGCTTGCCGATCACTGTTCGACTTATCAAGATTGCCAGCGGGAAAAAATTTAAACACTAAAATGATCACCCTGCATCTGTATCTACATGAATAGGCACAAACATACATATGTGTAGTTTACTTACTCGTTTATTTATTAATAACTCAAGTGCTAGTCAACAACTCATAAAAATGGTGTAATAATAAACGTAGTAAAAACAAAATGTTTGCTGTTGTGTACTTTATCAGGGTAGCGTAAATTACCCATTGAAAGTATCTTCATTAATCATTGATTATTTTTAAATATCGGTCACCGACAGCCAACGTTATCGTCCAACTACTTGAACACATGTTTACTTATGTACATATATAGTTATTTAGTAAAGTACTAAATTAAACATTGCAAAAACAACAAACTCTTATAAACAATTAAAAGCAAAAGTCATTGAATATTTGTATTGCGGCAAAACGTTATCATGATTTGTTGTTGAGTGTTTCGACGTTGCTATATACTACTCGTACATCCACTTCACACGAAAGATGAGATCGCAATGCTTGAAATTAAGGAGAACTTAAGAAAATTGTAATCTTTTGTAGTATCGACGAATTTAACCACTTTAAAGAACTTACTACTTTTTCTAAATCAGTGCAGCTCTTTACCTAGCGCGTGGGCCCAGCTTTTAAAAGTTCTCATACAGATTAGAGCACACGCATATGACAAGACAGCTTTTGTGCACGATTAAATGTGATTGACCTCTATACTCTGCGCTACGATTGAATTGAAAGAAAAAGAGGAAGAGCGATGTCATTTTCGAAATCAGTTGTTTGCTTTGAAATTAGTGAAATTGAAGCAAATAAAGAGGGTACAAATTTGTGAAGTGAGGCACCTAAAATTATTTCGAAGATAATGTATTTTAATGAAATTTAAACAAAAATAGGTATTTGACAATTTTTCGAACTGCGATCTATTTTCGAAGTTATAGCTATAAACATATTTTCGAAGCTCCAAAGCTTAATTTCTTGAGATTGAAATATACATACATACAAGATGGTATCCTCTTCCCAACTGCATTTCTTATTTTTGCATATGTATTTATCTAAATAATAAATTTTTAAAATAAATTTTATATGTAATTATTCGCAAATATTGTTGATTTCTTCATTGCGGTCAGATCGCGTTTTTCATGATGGACAACCTCCTCCCAAAACACCTGCATTTCTTCCTTTGATGGCTTGTGAAAGCTTTTCGCAATATTAGCTTTTGTTGTCATGGAGTTGTTGTTCTTGGCCTGCAAACATATCATAAAAAATCAAATAAAAGTTATTGTAGACGAATTGATTCGCACATGAAACAATTATTTATTTATTATTATATTATTTTATTCAAAAACATTAAAACTCCCAAATTACTACATTAGCATGGTTTTATCGGGTTTTATGAGATTATTATGAGCTGCATTCGAAGTTCGATCTTCGTTGGTTATCGAACATCGAAAATCTAATTTCAAATTCTACTACTTTTACTTTACTTTTTGGTCGAATAGGATTTTGTTGTCGACGCTGTATTGAATTATTACAAAGTTGTTAATAATGTAAGTTTTTTGTGTTAATTTTCCCTTTTTATACCTTTCATGAACATGAAATGGTATTATAACTTTGGTCTGATGTTTGTAAGTATGAGAAGAAGAAGAGATAGACCACCAATAAGTATACCGAAATGATCAGGGCGATGAGCTGAGTCGGATTAGCCATGCCCGTCTGTCTGTTTGTACGCAAACTAGTCCCTCAGTTTTTCAGATATCTTGATGAAATCTCCTATACAATCGATAGTTACGATAAATTGATTTTGAGCTATAAATTTTGCATTTAAAAAGCTAGGAACGTAAAGTTTTGCAGGTTTGGTACTTATTACGTATGTAATCAGCCAGATCGGGCCTACATAACATATAGCCTCCATACAATCGATAGTTTCGATAAATGGCTTTTGGGCTATAAATTTTGCATTTAAAAAGCTAGGAACGTAAAGTTTTGCAGGTTTGGTACTTATTACGTATGTAATGTGTGTAGCGAAAATCAGCCAGATCGGACCTACATAACATATAGCTCCCATACAATCGATAATTTCGATAAATGGCTTTTGGGCTATAAATTTTGCATTTAAAAAGCTAGGAACGTAAAGTTTTGCAGGTTTGGTACTTATTACGCATGTAATCAGCCAGATCGGGCCTACATAACATATAGCCCCCATACAATCGATAGTTTCGATAAATGGCTTTTGGGCTATAAATTTTGCATTTAAAAAGCTAGGAACGTAAAGTTTTGCAGGTTTGGTACTTATTACGTATGTAATCAGCCAGATCGGGCCTACATAACATATAGCCCCCATACAATCGATAGTTTCGATAAATGGCTTTTGGGCTATAAATTTTGCATTTAAAAAGCTAGGAACGTAAAGTTTTGCAGGTTTGGTACTTATTACGTATGTAATGTGTGTAGCGAAAATCAGCCAGATCGGACCTACATAACATATAGCTCCCATACAATCGACTGTTCCGTATGCATGAAAGGTATAAAGCCTTCGGCACAGTCGAAGACAGCCCTTTCCTTACTTGTTTTCATTTAAAATACATGTGTATTTATTTGTATTAATTATATATAGGTCTAAGTCCAGAAATGATTTTTTGGACAGTCCAAAATTCTTAATAAATTTATAAACATAATAATAATAATAATAATAATAATAATAATTTTCATAAAAATTCAAAATGTGAAAAATTATTATTCTTGGCCTTGAGCTCGTTTCATGAATACTTGAAAATGTACAGGCCGTAAATCAACAAAAATTGTTGGTATAACAAATTCATAATTTACTATTGTTACACACTGTTTAACCTATTTAGGCCCGGTTTTTCAGTACAAGTTTAACTCAATTTGTCAGTTAAACTAAGCTTAAACTTGTTACGCAGTTTTTCAGTCAACTTTAAACGAAGTTTAAACGTAGTTTAAGCGGTCAATTCGGCAGGGTTAAACTCTAGTTAACCTGTCAGCTGTTTTGCAGATTTGATGGTTTTGGTTGTGAAACAATAAGCTGAACGCAATTAAGAAAGGACGATATTTTTATATTTAGTTAAATACTGGATATATCATCTGACGAAAGTGATTATAGTGATGCAGAAATTGGCGAAATGCTAACTATTACAATACTGAGGAGAAGCAATGGCGTTGAATATGTATACAAATATTATCTGTTGCCGTATCTAGATAAAGAAAGAACCAATGTTGCCGTATAAAAAGCAAATATTAAAAGCGGCCTTAAACTCACACTGAAAAACCGCTCTGCAGTTTAACTGGAGTTTAAATTTATGCCGAGTTTAAGCAAACTTAGTTTAAACTGAGCTTAACCAAGGACTGAAAAACCGGGCCTTAAAAAGCTATACGTACATAGCGATATTTATTTCCAAAGGATTGATGGCATCCCTCAATTGTTTTCTACTTCTAGCTAGTTTTAGTAAGTTTTCCTTCTTATCTGATGAATTGTCGACCATAATTTCATCGTAGTTATATTTTTGTGTCTACACCAATATGTGTAAGAACTTATTTTGTTTGTATTCTTCAAAACACATAAAAACATATAGCACTTTATTCGTTTTGTTTTGTTAATTTGCACTTATTTTCAATCACAGCTGACAGCAATGTGCTATTGTGAACAGTTGAATCTATCGAAATTCACAATGACGCTAGTCTTCATCGAACGGCTGTGGCAATACCAAATGCAAATTCGTTCAATCAGCTCGTTTGACCACAGTCAAAGATTGAATTTTGAACGCAGAATAGCAAAGTGGTCTAACTTAGAAAATTTCTCTTCAAATCGAAATGAATACGGTTGATTGTATGAAAACAAATACTGGTAGTAGTAGTTTGGGGTGATATACCATCCAACTTCGATCAACCTGTGTGTGACCTACTGCTTTCATGCCGACTCTTAACGGGAGGTGAATTATTATTATTATTATTATTATTATTATTTATTCATTTTCTTTCAAAACAAGCATGTGTATATTACAATAGTAACTTAAAGGTTAATATTAAGTGAGAGAAAAGTAAGGGCATTCTGTAAAATATAGTATTTTGTATAGAATGCCGCCATATACTAAAATAATTTACCATATACAAAATGTTTACAAATGTTAACAAAAATGTGTGGGGTGAGAGTAATTAATATGATTAATTTACATTACTTAAAATTATACAAAAGATGTGTACAGGCATTAAGAAATAACAGTTTTGGAATAAATTCAATTAAAGATTAAGCTCAAATTCACTAAGTGCTAGGGTTCAGCAAATTTTTGATTTCGCTGTGTGATTTTTCTAATAGAAAAGTTTTAACACTGGATAGAAATTCACGCAAATGCCTAATGACACGTATAGATACAGGAAGCGCATTGAAAACTTTAAAGGAAACAACGGAAAAGAAGTTATTGAAGTGGGTTGTACGAGATGTCGGAACAATTACCAGTCCGTGGAAATTTTGCCTCAGATTATAATTATCCGAGACCAGGCTATGTAAATACCTACCTCGTATAAAAAATATCTTTAAAGTTTTGTAGTAGTACATGTGTTTAACTGGTAGAATCTTCAGATCTCTGAACAACTCCATGGTGTGGTGAAAACGGTTGACATTGCATATTTTCCTTATAAAACATTTTTGAATAGTTAGAAGTTGCTGGATTTTAGTAGCAGATGCACCGCCCCAACAACTTATACCATATTGGAGCTTAGAGTGGACCAAAGCGTAACAAAGAGTCTTCTGAGTTGCGTTTGAGCAGATTTTTCTGAGACTATAAAAGTAACGAGTGGAAGACCGCATGTAGGACTTCAAACCAGAAATATGCGTGGACCAACTTAAATTATGATCAACAGAAACACCCAGATATTGGAAATCACTTACTTGTTCAATAGAGAAACACTTGTCGCAACAGTTTTCTTCCGAATTAAAAGATTTGCCAGAACACAATAAACTATTAAGGGCAAAGCAGTAACTTTTCCAGGGAACGGCAAAGAAAAAAAAGAGTTCAAGTATACAAGAAATAGTATCGGACCTAAAACAGATCCTTGAGATACTCCAAAACTAATTTCAACAGGATTGCTTAATTGGTTTCCAACCTTAACTTTCTGCACTCTGCTTGATAGGTAGCACTTAAGCCAGTTGTAGAAAAAGCCACGAAAGCCAGCGTCATACAATTTACTTAGCAAAATAGTGTGGTCTACCATATCAAACGCTTTGGTGATACCCACAAACAGATCACCACATTTTTTTTTATTATCTAGCTGTCTGTATAAAAAGGAACAAAAGTGCAACAGGGCGTCTTCTGTAGAGCGCCCACATCGAAAACCGAATTTCATTGGACTGAAAAAATTCTTATTTTCAAGAAAAGAAAGAATTCTAATTTTAATAAGTTTCTCGAAGATTTTGGAAATGGATGATAATAATGAAATCGGCCTATAGTTGCTCATATTTTTTTTGTGGCCCTTTTTAAACAAAGGAATCACATTGGCACATTTTAACTCTGCAGGAAAGCATCCAGACAATACGCTTGAGTTTAATAAGTGTGTTAATATATCGACTATATTCAAAGTCACGTGTTTCAGCATCTGATTAGAAATACCAACAGCACCGCATGATTTGGAGTTATTCAACGATTTAATGGTTTTTTAAAACTTCAAAGCGAGTAAAAGGCTCAAAGAAAAGCTTTTCATGCAACTGACGTTTGTGTGTCACTGATTTCGATACAGTACAAATCATTTGACGAGGTTTGCTTTGTTATAAATATCAGTGAAAACTAAAGCATTCCTACTCAATTGCTTTCGCAAGAAGTTGATAAAATGCGCATGATTCAAGTTCTAAACAGAAAATGGTCGAACGAATTCATGGGACTATTGAAATCAAAGTGTTCTCTGCCGAATACACAAAACGAAGGAAACTATCGGAGAGCTAGTTTTCTTAGTATCGAATATGGGGCCTAACCAAGCTTGGTATAAATAAGATTGCAAATCAACATGGACTGCATCAGTGTGGCTTCAGGTTTGCTGGGTGATTGAAGTCCTCTAATATTAAGGTTTTAAATAAATAATTGATTATTTTCTTAGCTATCGATTTTGTTAATGGAAAACGATAATAAATGGATTATAAAATTAACGATTTCCGTTTAATTATTTACATATAATTTTTTGTTTATTATATAAACCTAAACTGTATCGAGTGCTGCATTTGTACCAGACCTGTAAAGAAATCCTTACTAATCGCAATGATTACCGGTGTGATTGGAAAAGCCTACTACAAATTTATTACCCATTGTTTTCGGGTTTTAATGACTATTTTAATGGACATTTGAAAAAAAAAACTTGAAAAAAACATGAAAAAATCAAAAATAATCAAAAAAAAATAAATTATCAAGAAAAATAAGAACAAAAAAAAAAATTTTGTGGTTGCTTTTGTTTGTTTTTGATTACTTTATGGTATTGTAGCAAACAAACATAAGCACATACGGGAAAATAAAGTTTTTTATTAGGTTTTTTGCATTTTTTTTCAATTGTCAACAATTAAAATAATCATTATTGATTGAAAGAGCCATCCAATCAATGGGTTTTTTTAATTCTGAAGGGAATTTAATGGGTCTGATTTGTACTTAAGTTTTCAGAACAAAAAACTGTTATTGTATTATTTTTACTGTAATAAAATATTTAAGAGTATTAAATTGTTTGTAATCATTCGAATTTGATTTAATCAGACCTGTTAAATTTGATTTTTATTAGTAATCAATTAATTAGACGCTAATGATTATTTTAATTGTTTTTCAACAATTACTTAATTAATTAATTAATTAATCAACAATTACTTAATTAATTAATTAATTGATTACGATTAGATAAAATAAAAAAAGTCAAAAAAAATAAAAAGTTACCAAAGAAAAAATGGTTTTGATTATTTTTGTTTTGATAAACTTTTTTTCTGATTATTTTTGACTTTTTTCAGTATCAAAAACAGTTAAGGAAGTCTAAATTCGGGTGACACCGAACATTATATACCTAGCAGTTATCTATTACGGCATACCGATTTACGCAGGTCTATTTTAATACTTTTCAGTTCGTATTATAAAGCCAGCTGATTTTTTTCAATAAAAACACTTCTGCTATGAATTTTGAGGGGTAAATTCATTGAAAAAAATAAAATGGCGCGATATACAACAGGTTTATCATGATAACCCTCCTCTAAAACTTTTGCGCCGAGCTTCCCTTCCAATTTGTGGTGTGCCGTTTTGAGTTTTTTCCTACGAATTTGCGGGGCCTACAGATTTTCGCCGACTTCGAACGGCATCTGAAAAGGAGATGAGAAGCCTTCCATGGCAGAAAGACACTCGGAGAGTTTGCCAAACCACTGCCGAGGGGCGACCCCGTTTTGAAAAACTTTTCAGAATCACTTTTGATGTTACCTGTCTCAGGACTCGAACCTTGGACGTTCGGTGTAGTAGGCCGGCAACACTACCGCCACACCACGGTGGCCACCATTAATTTATTTGTATATAAATAGCTTCCCTACCAACAACTGCTAACCACATTTTTGAAAATACCAATGCATGCACATTTTATGTTTGAAAAATTTGCTTTCAAATAGACAGACAGACGGACGGAGAGACGGACATTGGTAAATCGAATCAGCTCATCGTCCTTATTATTTCAGTTCACTTATTGATGGGCCCAACTCTACCTGCACGGACATTTTAAAAGTGAAATAGAAATGATATAAAGCTTTTGTAGGCACAGTTATTGCCTATTAAATATATCTATGATCCTTTTCAAAATCTTTCGTATAAAAGTGGGCGTGGACTTCAATCGATTTCGCTCATTTTTTTCCGGAACATTATCCCTATTAATATAAACTAGAGTTCGCCCAGTGGTGGAAATTCAACCAATAAACTTTATTTTATTTTTTTGCTGTAGGTATGTTTTATCCGCCTTTTTTTCTTCCTTTCTATGTCGTTCCTTTCCTCTAACATATTTTTATTTTCCTTGATTTCTTTTTTTACTCTCTTATTTTATTTTTTCCTTTCCTCAAACTTCTTTTCCTTTCCCTTCCCTTCCTTTTATTTTCTTTCTTTCCCCTTCGTTTTCTTACCTTTCTTTTAATTCCCTTTCCCTTCCTTTCATTTCCTTACCATTCCTTTCTTCCCTTTAATTTTCCTTCCTTTCCTATCCTTTCCCTTCCCTTTCCTTCCTTTCCTTTCCTTTCGTTTTCCTTTTCTTTCCTTTCTTTCCTTTAATTTTCCTTCTTCCTCTATTTTCCTTTAATTTTCTTCTGTGTTTAATACTCTTTATGAGAAATCATTTATTTTATTTTTGTAAACCCTGTTTGTAGGTATCAGCAATGAATTTTACATATTTGCTCATACATTGCTTGTTTAATGTATCCAACAAAGCAACTTTTCGTGCTCTCAGGAGAGCAGCATCGTAGCCAGTAATCAATACAATGACAACAACTAAAGCAAAAATGCATGACACAACAGAGTAACTATAGTGCGAATACTTATTTTTCATTGGTCCACTACCAACTCTTCGCACTCACAGTGAGAGCCGACCGCACGAATAACACAAAAACATGCATGGCAAGTCTACTCACACTACTACGGCTCTTAATTTTTTCCTACAAAGCAACTCCTCGGCCATGCTCACGATTCAGCATAGTACACAAAAAGCAAGTACACACACTCACAGCGTGTCTATAGTGTGAATAAGTAAATGTGTAGTGGTGTGACTTTTATGTTAAATTTTTTATATTAAAATGATTTTTAAAATTTTTTTTATTTACGGACAAGAGGACACCTCAAAATTTCCTCTCTATACATATATAATTTGTATACCTTAGGATTATAGTTTAGCAGAAAACGGTTCTACATTGCATTCATCTTGTCTATTTATATATAAGATATGTGTGCTAAATTTCCTTTCAATATCTTGGACGGTTTTTGATTTATGATTAATATTATTTCTAAATTTGACTTAATCAAAAGTGGGCGATGCCACTCCCATTTTAAAAAATTTCTTGAAAAATGTATGCTCTGCCTTAACGTTAATGTACACACCAAATTGTATACTTATAAGTGTATTATGCACTGAATAATGACTTTTTTTGTATTTTCGAAAATATTCTATGTATAAATAGCGCTCGGAGATGAGTGCCAAGGAACCCGCATACCAAATTTCATTTCATTAAGATATCTCTGTTATCGTGATAACAGACGGTCGATCCGTTTATGCCGTTACATACCACCGTTACGCAACTAAAGTACGATTAGTAATCATTATTTAACTGGTCTGTTTCTAAAACTTATCAGGTATCTTAAATGATTTTCGCTTGAATTAATTATTCATAATATATTTGTACTAACACATTGAAGAGGAATTTTTCGTAAAAAAAATCGATTATTCACAACTTGATTTATTTCTAAACCAAAAAAATCGTTTGTTTTTTATCGACTTCACATACTTCTGGCACTGGTGGAACTGCTGTTTCGGAAGGAATTAGCGGTAAGCGAAATTATTTTCCTTAATATTCTTATTTTGCCTTGGTTGGGAAAAATAGGGAGAGCAAGTCCGTGCTTTGTTGGACGCGTATACCAGTTTAAATGCTTTAGTGCCAGTAAATCCAAAGCTTTTTGCTTCTTTCGTAATTAGTAATTGAACTATTATTTGTATTCCTTTCTCGATATATTATCATTTTATATTCTGTATTCAAAGACCAGCAGACCTGAAAATGTTCCTTTAAGGCTATTGCTAAGGCGAATGAATTTTGGTTGACTGTGAAGCTTTTCATTTTACTGAGGTTTTGAAAGCCTTTTTCCGTAGCCGCCACCTTGTACGTTCGCTACATAATACAAACAGACTGCACCACTGTAGTAAAGGGTGTTTTTTTAGGGGTATAGAACTTTGAATTGAAATAAAACACAAGAAAATCGTTTTAAGGTCCATCAATTTGGCTTTATTGGAAGGATAATTTTATGCCATTAATGTTCAAATATGATTTCGGGCATATGGCCGCCGCGGCTGGCTCGAATAAAGCCAATTCTACAGGTCCAATTTTCAACCACTTTTTCGAGCATATGGGGCCGTATGTCGGCAATAACGCCACGAATGTTGGCTTCCAATTTCCCTAACGTTTCTGGTTTGTTGGTGTAGACGAGCGACTTCACATATCCCCAAAGAAAATAATCCAATGGTGTCAAATCACACGACCTTGGTGGCCAATTGACAGGTCCATTCCGCGAAATTATGCGCTCATCGAATGTTTCCTTCAATAAATCGATTGTGACGTGCGCTGTGTGGCATGTAGCGCCGTCTTGTTGGAACCAGAACTCATCCACATTCATGCCATCCAATTCGGGAACAAAATAGTCGGTTATCATGGCTCTATACCGGTCTCCATTAACGGTAGCTGCCTCTCCAGCATTATTGCGGAAGAAGTATGGCCCAATGACTCCACCAGCCCATAGAGCACACCAAACAGTCAGTTTTTGTGGATGTTATGGCGTTTCAAGGGTCTCATGTGGATTCTCTTCACTCCAAATGCGGCAATTTTGCTTGTTGACGTAGCCATTCAACCAAAAATGAGCCTCATCACTGAACAAAATTTTGCGATGAAAATCAGCATCGAAATCAATCTCATTTTCGGCCCATACACCAAAATCACGACGCATTGCATGGTCTCGCGGCTTTAATTCTTGCACAAGCTGGATCTTGTAAGGTCGCAAGCCAAGATCTTTGCGCAAAATCTTCCATAAAGTTGATGGACAAAGCTCCAATTGCTGTGCACGGTGGCGAATCGATTCATTCGGGTCCTCTTCAACACTTTGCTCTACAGCGGCAATTGTTTCTTCGGTGCGCACTGTTCGACGTCGCTGCGGATGCGTATTATCACATAGAGTAAACGTAGTGCGAAAACGATCCATGGTTAACCGAATTAATTGCTCTGATGGACGATTATGTCGACCATAAAATGGACGGAGCTCACGGTAAACTTCGCGAACTGAACCATTATTTTCGAAATAAATTTGCACGATTTGCAAGCGTTGTTCTTTTGTCAACCTGTTCATGATGAAATGGCAAACCAAACTGAACATAAATGACATTAGAGTTGCCAGATTTGACCACAAAATGCCAGTTTTATCTCTATTCGAAAAACAAACCTGTAAAAAAACACCCTGTATTTGCCTCACGACTATCTACTATATTTCTCAGAATCCATTTATGATCCCTCCTATTGTGTTGGAAAGCGTTAACTTATTGAGGGATCATTGAGGCCAGAATAATATATTTTACCAAATACTCGTACTTAGCAGATGGAATTTTAATATGCAAAGGTGTTGTCAAAGTGAATAAATGAAGAATAGTGCAGAAGCACAATGGGCTAAGCAAACAGAATAATAAAATACTAACATAAATCGAACTTTTCGCCCGGATCATCTGGATACGCATAAAATGCTTATGAAATCTATTAAAATGAATGGAAATGTACGTGAGTTTTAACTAATGTTGAGGCAGAAAAATCTTCACTAATTATAAATCTGAATGGTGATGGAATGCCGTTAAAAATAAATTGTAGTGCTAATCAAAGTTGTATGATAATGAAATGGTAATTTCACTAAAATAAAATTTTGATTGATTATGAAAAAGACACAAACATTGTCGTCAAGCATTAATATTCAGCGGAAATTCATTCGATTACCATTCAAATTTTTCTATTAATGGATATTCACCCAAATGTGGTGTGGGCCTACTGGAATCCTATAGTGTCCTCCTCAATAGTGCGTGACCCATTTGGAGATCTCGTACAGTGCTCACATATAACACGCTGGAGCTACTTATTATTTACAGGCAGCCAAAAAGTCGGATGTATCTTTATATGCTGGAACTTGAGACATCATAGAACCTGGATTGTAAATCAAAGGAAGTAATACGTTAGAAATATTTTAAAAAAAATTTTACTCAACATTTTGAAGTGACCTACGGGAATTTTAAATAATTAAATTTATCAAATGGAAAGTCAGAAGTTGAAAACATTTTTTTTATTAGAAAATTATAACTATTAATCAGTTATCTGAAAATCGAGTGGACCACGTCAAAATGTTGAGTTAATTTAAGTTTTTTTTTATTTTCTTTATTTCTTTTGTTACTCTGGACCGGCCCACCTGAGAAAAAATTCAATTCATTAATTTCTTGTAGATAGTAATTCAATTTAATACAAAACTATTGGTACCTAGTTTTTTTTTTCAATTAGGGAACTGCAGTGGCCCCTAAAACTAATTTTTGACGTCCGTTATAAAAAATAATCTCTATTAATATTATAAATGTGAAAGTTTATTTTTTACCTTTTCACACAAAAATTACACAACCGATCATCATTACACATAGTCTTAGAGGTATTAGAGTCCGTGAAATGGACCAGGGACCGATCTACGGATATGGAATGGTTGAGGGATAGGGAAAGTGAAGGTGAACCTTCATTCCTTCCTAAAGCTTCGTACACACATTCTGAAGATATTAGAATTTACATAGGATAAGTTTTTTTTGCGACCTGTTTTATATCACGAATTTTGTGTTAGCTGGCTCGAGGTCAAATTTAATAAAAAACGAGTTTTATTGCGGGGTTACTTACCCAATATATTTCAATCTCCTATTAATATTTTTAGTTAACGAGTAACTTTATTGTGTCTCGTAATTAAAATACACATGTTGAAAAAAACTATTCTCACCAATTTTTGGCACTTAATATTAATTTTATCTTCAAATATTATTTTTATACCTTTCATGAACATGAAGTGGTATTATAACTTTGGTCCGATGTTTGTAAGTATGAGAAGAAGAAGAGACAGACCCACTCAATAAGTATACCGAATGATCTATAACATTGATATAGTTTTCTGATTTCTCTCTCTTATTTTGCAAATTTGTTATAGGTGGGGAACTCAATTTCCTACAAAACTTATTCAGCTAGATTTTTTCGAGATCTGTCCATAAAATCGAAACTTTTTATGTTAGGCGTCCAAAAAAAATGTATAATTGTTCATTCAAAAAAATTATTTCAATATCATTTTCCAAAATAAAATGTAAATTATATATATATAAAACATACAGAATTTTTTTATTCGTAATACATATTTTCGAAACATCAAGACACTGTGCAGAGAAATAAATATTTCAATTAATTTCTGTCCATGTACATATGTATATAGATACGAATGTAATGCATTGTTGAAATGATTTAAAGAAGCTTATGAAAAGAAATTAAAATTAAGCATTGAAATATAGAAATATATATGTATCTGCTTAAGTCTGCTGTAAAAAAAGACAATAGTACGATGACGCACTCAAAATGCTCAAACAAAAGATATCTATATATATATAGGTACATATGTACAAATCCAACAAACATACTATATAGAAAATGCGGCCTGCTGGCAATCTAAGTACACTATGGAAATGTTAATGAGGCTTTAACAAACTGCTTTTGAAGTTATACAAATAAACTAATGAACGTGCATATGCCAGTGGGAGATCAACTCGCCTTGCTTTCATAGTTGAGCAGACGTAGTACATGTACATACATATATATACCGACGTAGTACATATATAGTAGGTATGTCTTGAGCATTTGTAAGCACGGAAGCAGCACGGAGGCTGCACAGGAAATAAAGTAATTCAAAAGCGATTCGAGCATAAAAATTGAATTAGTGAATTTATGCTTCGCTGAGACGGGGCGACACTTATCTTTTGTTGAATGAAAATTTGCTGAGTTTACTGAGAAATAAATAATTGAAACCAAGTTTCTATGTACACTCTATTTAGACCAATCTCACTTTACATATTTACATATCTTATTTTAGTATTATTGTATGCTAATTTCTAAAGGCTTTTGTTATTGCAGAATTCGTGTGCTACCTAGTGAAATGTTAAAATAATTTGGCTGAAAAGGAGCAACAACACAAATGTGTTCGTTAGTCAAATAGTCTTAAGAAAAGCGTACCATATGTGTCTTCCATTATATCCATTTTGGTTGAATGATTCCTGACAGTGCGTTGCTTGGCACAATGCTAATCGGAAGTAAGCAAACGAAGCATATGCACCCTGAAATACGGCAGATTTATATTATTTCTTTTACAACGCAAATGGAAATGGCATAGCAGGCATTCTTGGAAAATCTCAGCATTTTAGTTTGATTGACTTTGGCGCTGCTCGAAATATAATAATGTCAAGTAGTCGCTTCCAGCGTAAAAAGATATATCAAGGTCCCTGATCAGAAAACCATGAACTAATTGTAAGACAAAGCTATTTATTAATCTTTTACTAGCTATTATTGTAATATTCTTCCAATCAAAGTGGTTTAATTTATTTGTTTCAACAGCCTGTAAATTACTTCCGACCTAGAAAGTAAGAAGCAAAGAAAAAGGAGTCTGAGTTGATTTTTTACCTCAACGCATCGCGTGAAATAAACGCAATTCTAATGGAATTATAATCAGATTGTTGTAATTCAGCCATTTTTTTGATCAACCACCTTCCTCTCAGAAGCCAGAGATGGTAGGTTACGATCGAAACAAAAGAGTACCTCGAGTTTGGCCGTCTTCAGAAAAGACTGGATAACCTATGCAGGTGCATGAGTGCGGTTGATCTGAGGGCACGAATTCGAGTGCTCAGATTTTTTTCATGTGATTGTTTTCGGTGCAACAACCATATGTATCTCATATTATCAAACGCTTTCTGAAAAGTCAAACTATCCTAGCTGTGACTGCCATTATTTCTAGAAAAAAGTAAATGAAGGGAAAGAAAAGGGAAAGGAAAGGCAAGGTAAGAAAAGTACAGGAAAAAAAGGAAAGTAAAGGAAAGAAAAGCACAGGAAGGGAATGAATAGGAAAGGTAAGAAGAGGAAAGGAAAAGAAAGAAAAGGAAGGGAAGGAAAAGAAACGAAAAATAAAAAAAATTAAGGAAAAGGAAATAAAAGAAACGAAAAATAAAGGAAGGAAAGGGAATGGAAAGGAAGGGAATGAAAAGAAAATAAAATTAAAAGAAAGGAAAGGAAGGGAAAGGAAGGAAAAGCACAGGAAGCGAATGAAAAGGAAAGGAAAGGAAAGGTAAGAAGAGGAAAGGAAAGGAAGGGAAGGAAAAGGAAAGAAAAGGAAAGGAAAGAAAGGTAAGGGAAGGGAATGGAAGGGAAGGGAATGGAAGGGAAGGGAATGGAGAGAAAATGAAAGGGAAAGACAAGAAAGGAAAGGAAGGGAAAGGAAAGTTAAGGAAAGAATAAAATAAATTTAAAATAGGGACTGCTGAGAGAAAAAGAAGGAATCAAAGAGAACGAAAATATGTTAGTGGAAAGGAACGGCAGAGAAAGAAAGGGAAAAAGGGGGAATGAAGGATATAAGAAATAATTAAATAAAACAAAGTTTTGTGGTTGAATTTCAACCACTGGGTGATCTCTAGTTATTTTTTTTGATCTTGAGCTCATTTATAGTCATGGATACTTAAAAAAAAATTATTTTTCTTCTTGGATATACATATGTACATACAGCAGTGTTCAATATAGTAATAGTGAAATTAAAATGGATATTGTAAAGCTGTGATCTCTACTTATAACAAAATTGTAAAAGGTCGATGTATGTACATTGCAGATATTTAAGAAAATTTGAGAGGAGGGATCATTATTGAGCCAGCAGAAGCCAAATCAACCATTTTTAGAATTTTTGTCTGTATGTCTGTCTGTATGTTTGGTCGCGCATCACTCAAAAACTGCTGAATGGAATTCAATGGAGCTTTTACCGTTATATTACTAGACGCTTAATTTAAAATTTATGATATCATATGCTTCTATATCTGGACCAGTTTCGGAGATATTGACCAATATGTGAACTAAGCTGAACCAAAATGTGTTAGTACAATATGGGTATCAAATGAAAGGTGATAATAAGTGCTGCAATAAGCAATACAATTGAGTACCATATCTTATCTGGTATGTGTGGGAGATATAATGATTAAAATCGGACTCAGTCTATTATAAGTTTTGTGACGCAGCGAAGCGGAGACGGGCTTACTAGTTTTAATAATAGAAATCCCAGCTACACTGCGCTGTGTCCCAGAACTTGTAATAGGATGTCTGCAATTTTAATCATTATACTGCAAAACCAGTTGATACATGCAACTTTATCACATCGCTTATCGCAGCACTCATTAGCACCCTTTCTTTGAACATATTTTGGGTCACACTGGTTCACATATTGATCAAATAACTTTGAAATCGGTAGAGTTGTCGAAATAAGGGATATCTTAAACTTTAAGTTAGATGTCTAGTAATGCAACAGTAAAAGTTCCATTCACCAGTTTTCAAGTAATGCGCAACCAAACATACAGACAGCACACAGACAGACAAACAAAAGTTTTAAAAACTGTTTATTTCTATTCTATTGCCTTAGTAATGATAACTCCTACCAATTTTTTTTTGAATATCTGGGGTTTGGTGATTTCGCGGTTTGAGGGTTAATGCCCAACATGTCAGTGACCTATTTAGACGTTATACATTTTCACTTGTACCTACCTATAGGCAGACATATGTATATATATATACATATATAAGTATGTATATCCAAAACATATCTGAAGTGTCAATAAAAATATGCTAACAATGGGCACGTGTAGGCGTACGTTCTTAAATATTTACAAAAGCACCCAAACTTTTAAGGTCTGTGCTAGATTCATACGCAGAGTAGACGTGTGTGGTTCATTAAACCATAATTCTGATGAATGCCTACGATTCAAGTACTGTGCACACAAAACGTTAACAAAGTCGCAATCATTCACGCGATTCAAACAACAACAACAAGAAACTCAAAGTTAAGCGTATTTATGTAAATAATAACTAGAGATGACAATATCAGGATTCCGTGCTTCTTTCTTACAATCCCGGGATTGGAAAGATGTTACTAAATACTAAATATGTGTGATTTATGTTTGAAAATTATCTTAATTTTTGTTGATAGGCAATACTTTTAGATCTCTTTCTCTTTATGGCGCGATATACAACAGGTATATCATCATAAACCTCCTAAGAGATTTTTGCGCCAAGCTTCTCTACCAATTTGTGGTGTGCCGATTTGAATTTTCCCTACAAATTGGTGGGACCTACAGTTTTTTGCCGACTCCGAACGGCATCTACAAAGGAGACGAATTTTTGCTGAGAAGCTTGTCATGGCAGAAATACACTCGGAGAGTTTGCCAAACCACTGCCGAGGGGCGATCCCGTTTTGAAAAACTTTTTTCAAATCACTTTTGATGTTACCTGTACCAGGGCTCGAACCATGGACCTTCGGTGTGGTAGGCCGGCAACACTACCTTCACACCACGGCGGCCGCCAATTAATTATTTTTTGTAGATTTTGTTATTTAAAGTAGCATGCGCTTTTCTTGCAATTAACAAGGGCATGAGTCTACTGCACCCACTAACGAAAGTTTTCCATTTTTTTATTTAACATTAGTTGCTTTTTTTTAAATTATAATGGAACATCTTGTTTTGCAAAAATGCTGTCGTGCATTTGACAAAAAATTTTAAATAAAATTCCTAAAGTTATAGCTTTAAAGAGACCACCTATCGCCTTGCATGCTTTTAAAAGTGTCCTGTGATAAATTTACTTGAAATTGATTACTCATTCTTGATTTGTATTATGCTTTAAATTGATAGTCGTATATATGTTTCAATTTTCCACCATTTATATATAACCCAAGAAATTTCACAGAACCAACAAGTTTTACTAGAAAGCAAACCCTTACTTTTAAGTGTCACTCTCTCGATCTCAGCGATTTAATAGCTTTTGACAATTTTACTAAGTTTAAGCAGAGAAGTACGGGATGAAATTTAATTTTAAATTTATTAGTATTTGAAGCAAAAAAACAAGTCCAAACACCTCTATACCATAGTGTTTCCAATTGGCGCCAACTGGCAGAGAGAAGAATCGACTGGCGCTCTATTTTTGATGGCAAAATTATTTAAACGGTGTAACGCCATTTAAAAAAAAAAGAGTATTTCAAACAGTTCCTCAAAAATTCAAAACTGTTTAAAAAGAATGTTGTTAATTAACTTTCCTTCAAATAAAAAATATTTTAAAAATTCAATTATTAGTTATATTTTTTAAGCAGACCTATTCAATAATGACAACTAATCAACCATATATAAACGCACTGCGTTTGCCGACGCACAGAAGTACATACGCAATTATTTGAGTAACCGAAATTAAAGCCCGTGCGTTGCTTTTGTTTGTTGAAAGATGAATGGTTTTATTGTACAGGGTGTTTTTTTAGGGGTATAGAACTTCGAATTGAAATAAAACACAAGAAAATCGTTTTAAGGTCCATCAATTTGGCTTTATTGGAAGGATAATTTTATGCCATTAATGTTTAAATATGATTTCGGGCATGTGGCCGCCGCGGCTGGCTCGAATAAAGCCAATTCTACAGGTCCAATTTTCAACCACTTTTTCGAGCATATGGGGCCGTATGTCGCCAATAACGCCACGAATGTTGGCTTCCAATTCCCCTAACGTTTCTGGTTTGTTGGTGTAGACGAGCGACTTCACATATCCCCAAAGAAAATAATCCAATGGTGTCAAATCACACGACCTTGGTGGCCAATTGACAGGTCCATTCCGCGAAATTATGCGCTCATCGAATGTTTCCTTCAATAAATCGATTGTGACGTGCGCTGTGTGGCATGTAGCGCCGTCTTGTTGGAACCACAACTCATCCACATTCATGCCATCCAATTCGGGAACAAAATAGTCGGTTATCATGGCTCTATACCGGTCTCCATTAACGGTAGCTGCCTCTCCAGCATTATTGCGGAAGAAGTATGGCCCAATGACTCCACCAGCCCATAGAGCACACCAAACAGTCAGTTTTTGTGGATGTAATGGCGTTTCAAGGGTCTCATGTGGATTCTCTTCACTCCAAATGCGGCAATTTTGCTTGTTGACGTAGCCATTCAACCAAAAATGAGCCTCATCACTGAACAAAATTTTGCGATGAAAATCAGCATCGAAATCAATCTCATTTTCGGCCCATACACCAAAATCACGACGCATTGCATGGTCTCGCGGCTTTAGTTCTTGCACAAGCTGGATCTTGTAAGGTCGCAAGCCAAGATCTTTGCGCAAAATCTTCCATAAAGTTGATGGACAAAGCTCCAATTGCTGTGCACGGTGGCGAATCGATTCATTCGGGTCCTCTTCAACACTTTGCTCTACAGCGGCAATTGTTTCTTCGGTGCGCACTGTTCGACGTCTCTGCGGATGCGTATTATCACATAGAGTAAACGTAGTGCGAAAACGATCCATGGTTAACCGAATTAATTGCTCTGATGGACGATTATGTCGACCATAAAATGGACGGAGCTCACGGTAAACTTCGCGAACTGAACCATTATTTTCGAAATAAATTTGCACGATTTGCAAGCGTTGTTCTTTTGTCAACCTGTTCATGATGAAATGGCAAACCAAACTGAACATAAATGACATTAGAGTTGCCAGATTTGACCACAAAATGCCAGTTTTATCTCTATTATAGAAGTTGAAATTTATATTTACAACATTTGCTACACACATTAAATAAATATATTTGTGTAAAACAATTCGTTAAAATAATAAAAATTATCCAACAACAATGCGTAATATTTTTGAAAATGTCAAGCACAAATTTTGAATTTTGAGTTGGCTTTTAACGCTCGGAATTCAATTTCGGTTACTCCCATACAAGTTATATGAACATGAGAAATTGTTGACATAAAATTCACGCTGTGCGTTTATATATGGTTGAGCTGTTGCACATAAATATACACATCAAAACTACTGAAATAAATCAAAAATAATCAAAAACAAAATTTAAAAAAAAGTTAAAAAAATAAACAAAAGTAATCAAAACAACTTTTTTTGATTATTTTTGAAATTTTTTCTAATCGTAATCTATTAATAGTTGCCTTTTCTTGAAAAACAATTAATATAATCATTGCTAATTAAATAATCCATCTAATTAGTTGATTACTAAATACCAATCAAATTTGACAGGTCTGGTTTTATCTATCTCTATGGCGCGATATACAACAGGTATATCATCATAAACCTCCTAAGAGATTTTTGCGCCAAGCTTCTCTTCCAATTTGTGGTGCGCCGATTTTGAATTTTCCCTGCAAATTGGTGGGACCTACAGTTTTTTGCCGACTCCGAACGGCATCTACAAAGGAGACGAATTTTTGCTGAGAAGCCTGTCATGGCAGAAATACACTCGGAGAGTTTGCCAAACCACTGCCGAGGGGCGACCCCGTTCTGGTTTTAAGGTTAGGTTATTTCTCAAACAATCGCCTCCCTTTTTTGAATCTAAGCTGTTGCAGAACAGCGAATTTCTAAATCCCAGCACTGATACCGTCATCCCTGGGTTGTAAAATCATATCTTGAAAATCCCGGTACTACATAAATTTCCATCCCTAACAAGTACTCGTACAGTATAGTTGTTTGGAAAACGAAATATTGCAGGGTAATCATTGTAAAGTTTTTTTGTACATCGCTTGGAACCCACTAAACCGATTGCGTTGACTAGAACAAATTGGGTTTATATGCTTCCAAAATATGTAGCATTCCCCCTACCTTTTGAGTAAAATACTTTGGTCATATAGTGTCAGCGGCTCACACTTCTCATCAACAAAAGTTCCATCAATGACATTGGAAATGGAAATTAATGTTTGCGCTGCTAATCCCATTTTTGTAATAACCTCACTGGCACTTTATTGTCAGTTAATAAAATATGGGGGTGGATTATGCTTATACTGGGTTTGTCGTAATGGGAAAAAGTGTCATAATGCAATATCTCAATATTATAAAACTGATGTGTGACGAATTTCCATTGCCTGTCCAACTGCAATTGACGGAGTATGAGGGAGAGGGTCCCAGGTCCAAGTCACGGGACAGGTAGCATCAATTTGGAAAAGTTAATTTACAAAGAGTTAGTTAATTCTTTCTCCAACTGTCGATTGTATTGTAGAGAGCGGACCATGAACGAAGCAAT
The DNA here is from genome assembly GCA_949987695.1 of Merzomyia westermanni. Taxonomy (NCBI): domain Eukaryota; kingdom Metazoa; phylum Arthropoda; class Insecta; order Diptera; family Tephritidae; genus Merzomyia; species Merzomyia westermanni. The sequence continues at coordinate 32,115,562 of OX465288.1, forward strand.
TCGAGAAAGCGAGATTCGAGATTGTAAATGCACGTAAACGCGATGTCCTATAAGATAGCTCGGCTACTGAGGTTATTATTATTATAATTGTTGTAGCAGTACTTCGCCTTCTGAGTTGGCGAATCCATAAATAAAATGCGACGTTGCGGAACACACAGGATTTTATTGATGCCGACAGTCTTTTGGCAAATGTGAATCGGGTACAAACACCTCGCGGCACTAGCCCAACTGCCGTGTTAGCGATTTTGTTGACCCTGAAACCGGGGTCGATGTGGATTTTAGAAGCCTCTTACGGTAGGCGTTCCTACCTAAGGCGTATTCTAACCCGAAGGGCATGGCTACCGAAGTCGCATATCTCAGTACTCTGTTATCCTTACGGACCTTAAAGCCCGAAGAACCGCCTAAGTGTCAGACAAATGGTCCCCCTACATTACCGGTAATCTCTTTACATAGCAATGTTCTTAATACGATGATTCTATCTTCTTTGAATTGCCCCTGCGGGTTAGGGGTTTAGAATATGCCCGAGGTAGGCATACCGGTCGTAAGAGGCGACTCATATGCACAAAGGTAATGACGCGCAACTCGATGGTTGATGTACGGATATGATGCCTCTCACCTCTCAATACCCATCTTATCCTTCCTTAAGGAAGGAGGGGTGACATTACCTAGAAGGCAGTACCGCAAGTGAGTACCGGAGCGTACCGGGTTCAAATCCGGCCAAGGACTGTTAATTCGACAACACTCCCCAAAACCTTCGGGGAGGGTTTTTGTCGTTACCACAACAACAACATCTTCTTTGAATGGTCATCTAACCGCTAGGGCAACTTCGGCCGTCCAACATAGCTCGCCAGTCTCCTCCTTCCTCTGCTTCCAACGGCTGGTACCTATAAGAATACCTTCTGAGCCGGAGCATCTTCTTTCATTCGCACAAGGTGGCCTAACCAGCGAACCGTTTTAATTCGCTGAACTATGTTAGCGTCTGCGTAAAGCTTATACAGCTCATACCTTGGCTACTCTGTTATAAAAATAGCGCTTAAACACTCAGACGATCTGTTTTGCATCGATAACTGACGCCATTTGGAGACACAAGGGGAAAGCAAGTCATCCGCCTCTCAAGCTTTTTCATTTCGCTCGGGGTCCCCACATTCCGCTGCTGCCGAATTCGGGTGTCATAAGAACTAATTCTGGACCGAAATTTGTTCGTTCATTGGCATAAAATGTCGTAGTCAGCTAAGCTCATCCTTGCATTTTCTTCTATAAACATTTTTGTGATTGCGCGAGGTACCATGAATTTTAGGGAGAACTTGTCTCTCATCCTTCGACGCTGTTCATGTTGCCCAGCCATACATCAATGCAGGTATGATGAGAGAGTTGTAGAGCGTTATCATTGACACAGATCTTTATTTCTTAGTTGCCTACTCAGTCCAAAATAGGACACAATATTTTTCGAGTTAAGGTATCCCACAGCTTCAAATAATATAGTAAATATCAACAGTGATGGGTCTGATGACAGCACATGGTTCATCTTGTTTTCGTTCACAGCAAAATCCGCTGTTTTTGGTTCTTTACTGAGAGTAGGTGGAAGTTAGGGTGCGTTTGTTAGGTCCAATGACACCCTGGGTCTTTGGGTATAGCAGTCCAGCACACAACCACTGCACCACGGTGAAACATAATGGATTAATACTTCGCCCACGTAGGAGAGGTCATGGGTTCAAACACTTTTTATATACTGGTATGTTCCCTGACTAGTTGAAGATACATTGCAGGATACAGATATCACTATGGGAATTTATATTTTCCTCTGAATTTGTTCGCTTTGGCATGTTCACTTCGTTGGTTATCAAATTAATTAATTTGAAATCCAATCAACCATTTCCTTCGACAGCCATTTGTATGTATTTAACGTAGGTAATCAAACACTCTCTTACTGTGCTGTACTTCTTCTATGGGGAGTAGTGAATATGGTCACATGGGGTATAAGATCATTTAATATTCCGTTTCCAATCTTGATTAGCTCGCTTGGCTCGATTGTTTGTTTGTTTGTGCGTATTTATGTATGTCCGTTGGCATACTATTTCTGATTTACAGAGATATTTATGCTTTGAATGTAGATATGTATGGTATATTCTACTTACACATGTATGTATGTTATGTGGCCGTAGTTCCGTCTGAAATTTTGCTAGTGGGGAGATTCATTTTACTTTTAAATTGACCGTCGTGATTGTAGATTAAAAACACCGACAATAACATAACGATAAATTACGCACAACAAAAATACTTTTTAATGAAGATGCATGTAGATACATACTCTGTATTTAGTATACATACATGCATATATTTAGCTACAAAACCGGCAAAATAACGCTCAACATAAAATATCAAGCGAGTGGTGCATGTTACAGATGGGTCTTGCAACAAGAGGAACGACGAAATTTCGCGGAGCAATTTGCAAGAAATGTAAGTACGAAACTCGAATTATTCGTAATGTGTAAACATAAATTCACTTATCTTCCTCAGTAGATGGATGTATATGCCGGCTATCCACATATCATTGAGCTCTATAGGGGCTGTCCAGAAAAGTGAACGTGCCTCTGACGCTGATTATAACCATGCCTCTTCCAGTGTCTAGGCATGGGACTATTCGAATAAAAATTATTTGAATAAAAAAACCATTTATTCGAAGGCTATAAATAATTTAAATAATATTTATTCGAATAATTTATACGTTTATTCGAATACTAGTATTATTCGAATAGTACTATTCGAATAGTTAAACAAATATCACTACAGCTTATGCACACGTTTCCCTGTAAAAAGTGATGGAGCATCAGAGTACTCCAACACTTATCCTCATTCATATAAAAAAGGTGGTCCAATTTACATAGCGATGTCCGGTGATTGGATCACCTAATCCTACTCGGAGTACCTTTTACTTTGCTTCCGAATATTCTATAGAGCCAAAAGATTACTCTATAGAGTATTCTAGACGAAAGCGAGAAGGGAGTATGTGTTCTTTTGAGGACCACCTACTCCCACTCTCGCTTTGCTGTTGAATACTCCATAGAATAATCCCATGGAACTATTTTGAGAGTACTCTCACGTAGGTGGTCTATAGAGTATTCAAAAGCAAAGAAACGGAGTACTCCGAGATGGATTAGGTGATCCAATCAGCGGACATTGCCATGTAAATTGGACCACCTTTTTTATATGAATTAGGATATGTGTTGGAGTACTCTGATACTCCTTTAGGAGTATTCTTTGGAGTATGAAACGGAGTATTTCCGTTTTTTGCAGGGTTGTACACGCAAACATACATACATACAGACGAGGTGTGTTCAAAAAGTATCGCGAATTTTGAATTTTCGCTGGTTACGTATATTCGTATTTTTTGTGGCGTTATGTTGGTACTCATGTCTCTCACTTATGCCGACAAGCTCGGCCATTTTGAATGTTCAGTTAATTGTTGACAGCTGCTTTGCTTGCACGTGTTTTGGATCGTCTTCGATTTTTACGCGAAATTCGTTCCAAAATTGCTCAATTGTGACCAAAAACAGCATCGCATGAACATTGCTAATTAGATGTTAAACTCTGTCCGCGACGACCCAAATTTGCTCCAGAGGGTCATAACTGGTGACGAATCGTGGGTTTATGGTTATGACGTGGAAACCAAAGCTCAATCATCTCAATGGAAGCTGCCGCACGAACCAAGACCGAAAAAAGCGCGCCAAGTTCGGTCGAATGTGAAAGTTTTGCTGACAGTTTTCTTCGATTGCAGGGGCGTGGTGCATCATGAGTTCTTGCCACAGGGAAGAGCGGTCAATAAGGAATATTACCTGCAAGTTATGCGCAATTTGCGCGAAGCAATCCGCCAGAAACGCCCGGATTTGTGGAAGAACAAAAATTGGCTTTTGCACCACGATAACGCCCCTGCTCACGCATCGTTGCTTGTGCGCGACTTTTTGGCCAAAAACAACACACTAATGATGCCGCAGCCACCGTATTCCCCAGATCTGGCCCCCTGTGACTTGTTCTTGTTCCCTAAACTGAAGAGGCCCATGAAAGGACGACGTTACGCTTCTCTTGACGAGATAAAGACGGCATCGAAGGGGGAGCTGAACAAGATACAAAAAAATGATTTTTTGAAGTGCTTCGAAGATTGGAAAAACCGTTGGCACAAGTGTATAATATCTCATGGGGATTACTTTGAAGGGGACAAAATAGATATTCATGAATAAATAAATTATTTTTGAAAAAACACAAAATTCGCGATTCTTTTTGAACACACCTCGTACATACAAAACGTGAATGCATGCTCATAGGTACAAGCGGTCGGGCAGTACCGCAAGGGCGTACCGAAGCGTATCGGGTTAAAATCCGGCCAAGGACTGTTAATTCGACACCACTCCCCAAAACCTTCGGGGAATGTTTTTGTCGTTACCACAACAACAACAACAAGACAGTGAATTTCGCTTCCGACAAATCTCGCATTTCAATACAACTATTCTAATACCCCTATTCGAATAGTACTATTCGAATAAACGGATAAATTATTCGAATAAATACTATTAGAATTTTTTTAAACAAATATTATTATTCGCTTATTCGAATAGTACTTATTCGAAAATAGTCCCACTATTAGTAAACACCTTTGGTCTCGGTAGAGCGTAACTGCCGCTGCCTGTGCCTTCCCAGCGTACCAAAGTCGGAGCGCTCCGAAATACTGATCCAAAAAGAGTCCGTAATTTGAACTTTTTTGGAGTGTTATTTAGTAAGCATCGAAAAACCCATTTTTTATAAAGATTCACGGAGCCTTGGGAGAAGAAATGAATATTGCAGAGCAGATAAACGGCAAGGCTCAGTTACAGTGTGACCAGGTTATAGAAAAATAAGAGGTTAAATCGGCAAAAAAAAAGGTTAGAAAAGGCTAAAGTTAAGAAAAAAAGAAGCTAAAAAAAGTCAGACATTTTTTTACGAAATCCCTTTCAAATTTTTTATTTTAGTTTAAACTTTTTTAAACTATTTTAGTATAACTTAAAAAAAATATTCTTGTTTCAACACATATCAAGCACATTTTCCGTGACTAGGAATTTTTTCAAAGAAATACATACTAATAAATTTTATAATATTTTCTTTGCCTGATGAATCAGAAGAGCTTGATTACATTTATTATAGATATGAGATCATCGATAATTTCAAAAGCAGTGTAACATTTGGATAAGCGTTTTAACGGACATCTAATATTAAGCAGCGAATTAAGCATTTTAATATTTAATCTGTTCTTTAACTTAGTTCTTTCAACCTCCCCGTCACTGAAAGGTAATACGAAAAAGTTAAATACGAGTTTGGCCAGTTCTAAAAAAGTGGGTTAGTTTAATGAATTTTTATGTTCTCGGACCTCCTCCCAAAATTCAATGGTAGAGGTCACACTTGTCCACTGTACGGTTATTTGCTTGCGCCACTGCAGCTCAATTAATGCTACTTGACTTGGAGAATACCTAGACTTTTATTTTTGAAAGTGAGAAAATACATCCGGCTTTGTAACTTTCAAAGTAAATATTATCAATTGAAAAAAAATGTATCTTTTGTAAAGAGTTCATATTATCAGGTAGGCGATGTCGCAATTGGGTTATCAACTCCATTAAAAATAGTTGACAATTTTTACGAATAATTTTCTGTATTTCGTTATCAATACTAACTTCATTTTACTTTAATTTTATATGAGAAATGTGGTGTTGGGACCAGAAAAGGGTCAGAGGAAAAAGGCTAAAAAAAAGCCACGAAGCTGAAACCAAAATTATGAGGCGAAAGGACAAAAAAAAGGCTAAATCTAGACTCGAAAAGGCTAACCTGGTCCCACTGCACAGTTATATTAACGATTTAGAGCGTTTTCTGATCCTTTTTATGGTATGCGTAAAGAGAATTCTGAGAAAATAAACGTTGGAGAGCGGATTAGCAGAAGTGCATTTAAAATAAAACAAAGTCTACTACAGAAACAACGTCGGTAAACTTTCAAGGTTAACACAAAGTTTTGATGGCAATTTTTAAAACTTTGAAAATTTTATTTATGTGGTTTCTGTAAAAAGTTTTGCTTTATTTTAAATGAAAATTATTAAAAACACAAATAAATATATTTTACAAGTAAAACTACTTCCAATTTTGTTTTTATTACTCCTGTTACGACTGTATGTATATTCTATATAACATTTAAATGAAAAGAATATAATTTTTGATTGTATAAAGTGATAAGTTCACAATGAAAAATGTATACGCTTCGTTGTACCTATATATTTAGTTATACAAATATTTTTACATTCAACTTGTTTTCGATAAACAACTAATAGAATTACATATATTTTCAATTTTAAATAAATAATACTGTATAAACCATTAAAATGTGAACTTTCTTCTGATTAGTTAAATATAGCTATGAGTTTTGAAACCCTGTAAGAATCTTAACAAACGAGTTAAAAAAGGAAAAAATGTTCCTAAAAAGGCTCTAAAAATGCTTCAGAAAAGCATCAATAAAAGGCTCTAAAAAGAGTCCACAATCCATCAGAATAGAGGAAAAAAGATTTAAAAAGGCTCCGAAAAAGCATCAATAAAAAGCTCCGAAAAGAGTCCAAAAAGACTCCAGATTCATCGGATTCCGACTCATTTTGGACTCTTTTTTTAAGAGCTCATTTCGGAGCGTAAAGCTCCGAGAAATGTGCGTTTTATGGCTCCGAAAGGAGTCTTCTTTTCCTACTTTTAGTTAGCTGGGCTGTTTTTGCCGTTGGTGCTATACATAGCTGAGTTTGAAGTGAAACTTGGTTTAGTATGCGTGTATAGAAACCTCGCCTGACTGCTTTTTAATGGGAGTGTGTGTACAAGTGCTTTGCTGCTTCTGATTATTAGTGCATTGCTTGGCTTGCTGTAGTTTGCATTTTATTATTCGGAAATCGTTCGTAAACACGATGAATACTTGCAATCGGCAAATAGACACCCAAAAACCCAAGCTGCGCTTATAACAAAAAATGTATTATCTATGTTAAATTTATTTATACAGGGTGGCTGATGAATTTTGCTACATTAAGAAACTCAAATAATTTTTTTTCAGTGTATGGAATTCATTTTTCTTTTATTCATGTTAAAGCTCATTAAATTTTATTAAATATAGCTTAATTAGTTTTAAAAATAATGGAATTTAAATGCCCCCCCTGCTCGTCGATGCATGTGCGGCATCTTACCAAAAAGTTGTTCATTACTGCTTGGAGAGTTGAGACAGGAATAGCCGCATTTGTTTCTCGAATGGATTGCCTTAGTTCATTCAAATTTGTTGGTTTTGCTTTGAAGACTTCCTGTTTGCAATAACCGCACAAGAAAAAGTCAGGTGCAGTAAGGTCAGGCGACCTGGGTGGCCAACGGAATGTGGAGTTTCTGGATATCAGCTTATTGGGAAATTTTCGTCGCAATTCTGTCATAACAGGTTGGGCTATATGAGGAGCTGCACCATCTTGCTGAAACCACACAGAGTTGAAAAAAATTCTCATTCGGCGTAATTCTGGATAGAAAAACTCTCTCAACATGCTCAAGTAACGGTCTCCAGTAACCGTAACGGTGTGACCGTTTTCTTCGAAGAAGTAGGGCCCGACAATGCAGCGTGATGAAACTGCACACCACACTGTGACACGAAGTGGATGCAATTCCGTCTCATGGAGTATCTGTGGGTTGGAAGCACTCCATATTCGACAATTTTGTTTGTTTATGTTGCCGTTTAAATCGAAATGGGCCTCGTCAGACATGAAAAGACAGTTCAACATGTTTCCATCCTCTTCCACCATTTGAAGCATCTTCTGGCAAAATTCCAAGCGAATCGGCAAGTCTGCAGCGTTCAGTTTGTTGGCCATTTGAATTTTATATGGGAATAAGTCCAAATCTTTGTGCATAATTGACTGTAATGACTGTCTGCTTACACCCATTTGAGCAGATAAGCTTCTTGTCGAAACACGTGGATTGTTTTGTATGGCAGCAGCTACAGCAGCGATTGTTTCCTCCGTTCGAACTGAAGGGTTTCGATGGTAAGGTCTTCTGTTGACTGTCCCATGCTCGGCAAAATTGTTTACAAGTCTTATTATGGTCCATCTGCTCGGAGGATTGCCGCCAAACGTGCGCCTATACTCTCTTTGAACCGAAACTACGGACTCCAGTGCGTGATAGCGGCGGACAAGCCAAATTCTTGTTTCAGTGTCCCAGTTATCCATTTTTGTTAAATGTAAAAGTCAATCTGCAAAATAAAAAAAAAATTAACCAGATTCATTAAATAGAAAAAAAGTTATTTAATTTTTTTTTGGTAGCGGCTTTCATTAGCCACCCTGTACTTATAGAATGAAATCCAAGAATATTAACTAGAATGAAATAAAATAATATAAAATAAATCAAATTAAATTTAAATAGATTACATTAATTAAAAGGAAGTATAATAACGGGACGGAAAGAAAGTGAAAGGAAAGGAAAGGAGGAAAAGGAAAGTAAATGAAATAAAAGGAAAGGAATGGAAGCAAGAAAAATAGAAAATAAAATATAATAAAATAAAATAAATAAAAGACTGTTGAAAGAATAGAAAAGCAAATAAAAAAACGTATATTAAAATAAAGGAACAACATAGAAGAGAAGGGGAAGAAGGCCAAGAAAGGAGTAGCTAATATCTAAGATAAAATAAAGTTTTGTGCTTGAAATTCAGCCACTAGGCGAGGTCTAATTTAATTAAATTCATCTACAGGACATACGTGTTTACAAATCAAACTCACTCAATTTCTTTTCACTACCAAACGGTCATGTGCTCAAACATAAGCTTCTCTAGGGTTTGCTATTTACCTTTATGTCGGGTATGCTCTTCAGAATCACAGTTACATGAACTGGATTACAGAAGGTAACGTTTTTCGGCGACATAAACCTACATATAATCATTCGCGTTTGTGTTGTCATTCGACAGCGATGTGCGGAGCCACTTTAGCGCACCCATATTTTATACGGACTACATAAGTTTCAGTTACCAGAGTCAGGAGGTGGCGCGCTTTGTTGGAAGGTCAAAACCGTTTAGACTGTTAAACAAACAGCTATTAAGAGCTGTTGACCTATATATGTCTGTATGTATGCAAGTGGAATTCAAGTATAGCTTCAAGTAAAGCCGAGTTAAGTTTGAGTTTAAGATGGATTTTGTAATTCCGACGGAAAAAAAGTTTTGTGACCAAAATATATAACGGAGATTAAAACTACAAAAATAACGGAACAAGAAAATAAACATAACGAAGCATTAGAGAAACAGAACATAAACTGAAACAACATGCAAAAAAAAGTTGGTGTCTGAAACTAGTAACTCACCTAAAATTATACCTATTGAATTGGCGAAGACGATGTAGCTTTAGGGATGGCCAAATAAATGTTCATACTTTACTTTTACTGGTTTGACCCTCGACAGGGGTTTGCAAACTCTCCGAGTCTATTTTTGCCATTGAAGGCTTCTCAGCAAAAATTTATCATGATTTGCAAATGCCATTTGGAGTCGGCAAAAAACTCAAAACAGCGCGAAACAAATTGGAAGAGAAGCGCGGCGCAAAAAGCTCCTTTGAAGGTTTATGATGCTATACCTGGTGTATATAGCGAAATGTATTTATTTCTTTTTTTGGCCCCTCTCATTAATTCGGGTATGAACGCTCATTGAAATCGCATGCACCGATGGAGCAATATCTCAGTATTTTGCACACTTATTAGATCTAAAGGGAGATATTTTGCTTACATTTTGCTAAGATTCTTGTTGTTTGCCCAACAATATTTGTTAACTTCACGTATAACGGTATCTATATATGTACAGATGTACTCGTATGTATATACAATATACTTACTCAACAGGGCTCGGACTAAGTATTTATTAATACCTTTATGTTAAGTCATTTTCTTGTTTGTCCGCTCATTTTCATACGAATTTTCGGAATCTTGCAAAGTCTTTTAAGGGAACTTCCCGTTGAGCTAGGCGCTTGAAACTTGTAACATAGTCCCGAACTCCGTGACAATGCAATGTGGATGAAAAATTTCGATATTTCGATAGGTGGCGCACGGATCGAGATATACTCAAAATTGATTTAAAATTTGTTATTTTGTGATTTAGATTTTCAAGTAGCTTCCCGGTAATCTAGAACCATGAAACTTGATACATAGATCAGCAATGAAATGCCATATAATACTTGTACACGAAATTCCGCTAGATGGCGCGCTTACGAAGAAAACTGACAATCGCTGAAAAACGGTGGGGAAACTTGCGATCGATTTCTGAGTAACTTCTCAGTGAGCTAGAGACTCGAAACTTCTCAAATAATTCAGAACCCGGTGACAATGCAATATTTCATCAAACAAAAGTAGGTAGGTGGCGCACGGATCTACATATTTCGAAAGTTCGTTTGAAACTGGAAATTTCGCTATTGATTTTTAACTAACTTTCCCTTGACCTAGGGACCTTAAACTTAGCAGGACACGATCACAATATAATTTGTAGAAATAAAATTTCCGATAGGTGGCTCGCTGATCGAGATAACTTACAATCGCGCAAAATATTTGAAAAGCGCGTTGAACCTTACGATCGATTTTTGAGAAACTTCCCGGTAAGCTAGAGACTTGAAACTGAACACATGCTCCAGAACCCGGTGGCAGTTCAATATTTAATAAAAAAAAATTCCCCTAGGTGGTGAACGGATCTAGCAATTTCGAAAATTAATTGGAAATTGGGAATTTTGACATTGATTTTTAACTAGCATCCTCTTTACGTGGGGACTTGAAACTTACTACATAGTTCAGGGCGCTATGACAATATAGTTTCTTGAAATCAAAATTCCGCTAGGTGGCGCGCTTACATGATAACTGAAAATCGCTGAAAAAAAGGGGGGGGGGGGGGGGAATCTTGGGATCGATTTTTGAGTAACTTCGCGGTTAGCTAGAGACTTGAAACTAAAGACGTGCAGCAGAATCCGGTGACATATTCGGTTGGCAGCAAACAAACACACAAACAGATTTTTTTGGAAAAAGTGTTGCTTTTGTTTAAACAATTTTGGTTAAATTAGAAAGAAATCAACTATTTTTTTTTGATGCAGAACTAAAGTAAATATTTCAAAGTTTAACTTCAAGGAAGATTCATTCTAATCGGTTGATTAGGTTATGATCTATGGCTGTGTAAACCAAAAATTTATGTTTTTTTACCACATTTTGTCCGATTGCCACGCCCCCTTTATATATTCCTTCACATTATATAAAAAAAAGTCCATCTCACACAGTTAAGCTTTAAAATGCAAAAAACCGCTTTCAAGTCGGAGCATTCTGTGCGAAGCCAATTCCGTACATAGCTTTTTAGCGACTTTATTTTATAAGTAGTATAGATTTGAACATTTCTTTAAAGAACGTTACAAGAACAAAACGTTTTTCGAAATACGAATCTAAATTTTATTAAATTTTAATGATTACACAACTGCCGGTTTCGAACTAGTGAAAATCTTCTTACTATCTCACTAGTTCTTATTAGTCACTTAATCTCTAGTTCTGAACCAGAAATTATTCGTACTAGTTACTGACTTCCCCAATGGGATAATACAAAAATTTGCATGACATCTCTACTCACACAACTACGGCTCTATAGTGTGAATACATATTTGGCATTTGTGTTGGTGTCATTTTTAAACTATTTTTCTATATTTTCATAAATTTTTTTTTACGTTTTTTTTGATTGAGGGTACTACGGTTCGGCCATATCTATCCATACACATATAATTGTTAATACCTTAAATGTATAGTTTGGCCATAAAGTGGGACAATTTCCCCCAACTTGCGCATTTATATCATAGATTAAAAGAGAAATATATTTAGGAAAATATAGGCAAGAGCAGCTATCTATACCTTGAACAAATTATCACACCCTGTCACTTGCCAAGCAAACACCTCTTAGTCATATTACAAGTTATTCAAGCTGCGCGTCCATGTGTCTATATTTGCTTATAATTCTATTTGCTCATAATTGTGTTTACTTAACTTAACTACCAATTCTCTCTTTAAAGTGGTGGTGGTGGTGCTTGGTAGGCTATACCTAAATGAATCCACCGTCGACAATATGTCCGTTGCATTTTCGTTTTAAGTTCGTCTAACAAGCACTCGACGCCTTTGGGTTGTCATATGACATTTGCTTTCTTTTTGTTTATCAATTATGTATTGCGTGTACGGATCTTTGTGTAAATGTGTGTGTTAGAGTATTAACCTCGAAGTGAACTCAGTAACTGGTGGAGAAAATGTGTGGCTCAGAACTAGATCTAAAGTAGTAAATAAAAACAATTTTCGTAGTAATTATATTTCTCACTTAACTCACATATTTTTTCAGTTTTCACAAATGTATGATTGGAACTAGGAACACCTCTCCTTCCATTTTATATATTCTAAGGACACAGTTTTCTGATTTATATAGAAGAATGGAAAAACGAGACATGCTATCCTTCGTCGTTTTTTGACTGCTGTTATCAGTTCTCTTTTATATCCCCTAATGGTTCCAACTAGTCTTTTTGTTTTGGCCAATAACTTTTTCGGGAGTATCTTGATAGTAACAAAGTGACCGGTATTCCTTATACAGCTTTTATATGGGTCGACAACTGACGACGGTCGTTCTTCATCTCTTCCCAAGTCAAAACACTTGCAGCTAGCTTTCATAGGAAACAATTGCTGGTCAACTGTTACACTCTGCCCTGGCTGATGAACAATCTTGAATTTTTTCAATGAACTTGTCCAATATTTCTGATAGCAATGCAAATCTATTTGCTTTCAGCATATAAAATCCCAATAAATGCAAAGTTGTCTGGTAATATTGTTGTCCAATCGTACCCCAAAATTCGACGACCTTCTTCTTCTGTGCACTGTTTTACGTGTTTGATAATATCGTTATCTATTATAAAGGAGAATGCACTGACAAGATTATCTGAGATATTGTTCCTTATTGCCTAGCCTATTGGCCCTTTCACACCCTGGAAACACTATTAGATGTTTATTTTCCAAGAATGGTGTTTGCAGTTTCATCGTCCGATTTATTTTCAGATATGTCCCAATTTGTTGAATTGTATTCTATGTTAAAAAACGCTTTAACTTTCTTTCTTAGCTTCTTCAATAACTTTTTTTCCGGTCCGTACTGTGTACTTCTAAAAATCGATTTGAACACAAATCGGTAGTCTGTAGTTCATTCGAATTTACTTTCGAAGATATTCGATAATAGTAGGCATCACTGTTTCACAAATTTCAAAAGCAAAGCAAAATACGAAAATACATTGCATAGATCTTAAGTACAGTGTTAGACAACGCTGTTATACATGCCGCAGTAGCGCAGGTGATTAGCATCTCGGCTACAACGCGTACGGTCGCAGGTTCAAACGTGGTCATTTTTATTTTTTAAGAAAAATTTAATTTTACTTATCTCAAAAAAAAAAGGGGTGGGACTTTTTCCGATTAAATTACCTAACATTCTTCAATTATTCTCTGTCAACAGCGATTTCTAACTTTCACATATGTATGTCAATATGTTTTCGAAATAGGGAATACCAAATTTTCTACAATCGAAAGGGAGATAAATCAAATCCGAAGGGAACATAAAGGAACTCGAACAACGAATGGGCTCTACCGAAAATTTCTTACAGAGTACGAATAACTCGAACGTGAAAAAATTTGCTTTCGAATATAACTACAGACTAAGGACCCATACCAGTTATTTAACAAAAAACAACTCCACGTCCTATCATTTCTGGCGACAGCGGCATTCGAAGGACTTGTGTAAAAATAATTTTACGGATCCCAATATTCATTAATCCAATATTTTTCATCGTTTGGGACATGTTTAAGTTTTCAAAGTGATTTTCAAAGTTAAATATCAGTTTGAAAACCATTGGAGCTCAACCTGCAATTTTATCACATGGCAGCACCCGTATTTTCTGTCATATCTGACATCAAAAAATGTATCAAAACACTTGAACGATCGAAAAATAGCCAACATTTTTGCCAAAACATTACAAAAAGGAAAAAAAAATTTAAATATATTTGTGTGACAAAATAATATAATATTTAACATAAAGTAAAAAAACAGTGGCATCAGAGAATCTATTAGATTGAAATCACCTTCAAAACTAGAAGTTTTCTCTACATGGTATAGTGATTTCAATATTTAGTATTTACCTAGACAGTGTCAGAGTTGTTTTAACTCAAACACTTTGTATGATTAACTAAATCAAACAATTCATTATAACTTTATTGAACATTAAATAGTATAGCAACGTTAGACAAATGTTTGTAAGTATGAGAAGAGCAAGAGAGTAAAATGTTTGGGATGAAGAGCTGAGTCTATTTACTCAACTTAATGTGTTTGAAGGAAACCTCAGTTTAAGAGACGTCGGACTAAAATATTTATATGGGGCCGGAATTTTGAAATTAATCATGTATAGGAACCAACCAGTTCATTTGTACGATCTACATAAAGCCCTCATACAATCGATTGTTCCGATAAATTTGGTTTGATATATTTATTTTGCAATTAATAAGTTAAGAATGTAAAATCCGGCACAGTTGGTATTTATTGTAAATAAGTAATGGAAAGTGAAAATTTAGAAAAATCCTACTACACAGCCAAAGACAGTGCTCTCCTTAATTGTTGATGTGTAAACATCTTTGGGCTCGGTAGGGTATGTCCAGAAAAGTTACGCGTCGCTGCCTGTAAGCGTGCCTCTGCCGCTGGTTGTAATCTTGTGCTTCTGTCTGTGCCTTGAGTATAGAAATCTTGTTTGGCGGTTTTTGCTGATATGTGTGAGACGCTCTGCTTATGTGGGCGTGTGTGTATGCAATTGCTTTGCTGATTGTTATTATTCGGTCATCGTGAATCTAAACCCGATGAATGCCTTCAATCGGAAAAGACTAAGGCAACTGCGTTCATCATAAATATACATAGTTTACAAAAGCAAAAATTAGTGACTATTAATAATAAATTTATTTTAGCTCAGAATAATCAAGACGGTTGTTAATTTGTTTTGTTTGTATAATCTTTTAGCTTTATGGAATGAAATGCAAAAAATTTAAATAAAATAGAAGAAAATAAAATAGAAGAAAATAAAATAAAATTAAATAAAATTAATTAAAAGGAACTATGATAGGAAAGGAAAGGATAATAAAGAAAAGGAAAGGAAGATAAAGGAAAGGAAAAAAATGGAGAGGAAAGGAAAGGAAAAGAAAGGGAGCGAAAGGAAAGGAAAACAATTTAATTTTTTACAGTATACATATGTTTACGCATCAAACTCGTATTCATGCCTTTTTTTTTGTTTTATTTTCGTTCATATTCGAAAGAACAAATACAAATAACAGTGGATACAATGTGGCGAAATTTCGAATAAAAACGTTGTATACTTCGTCCACCTTTTTTTCTGCTGCTTCCAACGGTCTGGCGCTTCTTCATTTCCATCATTCAGATACAGAAATCGCATGAAAACTCTTTGCAAAACGGCTCGCACAAGTTCTTCGCAATACTAACTCCCCCTTGGTGCTATTGCTCTTCTTCTTCGTACTTCGTACTGTCGGTTTGATAAGTTTTACGATATTAAGATTTATATTTCCGAGTTAGTTTACGTACTTTACAGGCTCTCACGAATACTCAGACTGCAATACTCTGATCGTAGAAGCTCATGTATGCGCTCTATCAACTTCTGGTTGAGATTTCGAGCAGGCTAACTGTCTGCACCTGACGCTTTATTTTTTAAATAAACCCGCCGATTGGGGGAACATCAATTCATCATCCTGAACTGTGAGGTAGGGTTCGTCATCTTGTCCAGGTGATGTTGGTTGTCCACACCCTAAACTAATTTCTCTGTACACTGGGCTTTAAACCTTCCGACATTCGCCAGTTTTTCACTACAAATTGAGTATGATTTTTCTGTAAGCTATCGGCTGAGCACTTACGCCTTTCAGTGTCTTATTTTTTCATTGGTCAAATCAGACCTGTTAACTAATGATTACTAATCGTAATGAATATAGGTTTGATTAACTATTTTCTTGAGAATCCATTTAATGATTGATTGCCAACCACTTTTAATTTTTAATGATTATTTTCCAATTAATTAAAACAATCATCAAAAAAAATCATAATTTTTTACGATTATTAAAAATAATCAAATATAGTTGTTTTGATTACTTTAGATTTTTTTTGATTATTTTAAAATTTTTTTTTTTCTAATCGTAATCAATTAATAATTGCCTCTTCTTGAGAAACAATTAAAATAATCACTACCAAAAAAACAGGTCTGAGTCAAATGTGTCTCGTTTTCCTCTTCACCTAGCTATAATTTTCACAGACTTCTCTCGTAGCGCTCTATCGTCGTTTCTATTCGTTGTGACGCAGCTTCCTTCATGGATGTTTCCTTTTCCTTTTTTTCTCGCTCCAATTCCTTCTTTGTTTCTACTTGCCTTACTTTTTCGATTGCTGTTATTATTACAGTCAGTTGAGCTGTTAAAAATACTCCTCGAAGTTGTTTAACAGAATCGCTGTGGAACAGTCCTCAATTAGATATGCATCCGGGACCTCCTGGCTTTCAGACTCATATATCGTGGAAACATTTCACATTTCCTCTCGTTTCTGTTCTTCAATATTTTGTTCCCTACTGCCAGTACATTCTTTTCCACCCAAATTATTTAAAACTCAAATGGGATATCGAATCTTGAAGTTTAAAGGTAAAACGATCCTTAATCTAGACCAATCTGGTTTAGCCGTGAATTCTGTGTTTTTGTCCCTAAAATAGATTGCAGCTATATTAGATTAGGCAATAAGAATGTTTTACAAGGACACAGTCTCAATCACACCCCCCTAACTACGCCTATCAACATCTAAAGCTCAAGCTCACCCACTCATCACGAAGTCACAAACTAAGTACATAAAAATGCTGGTATAATGTTGAGTATATACATATGTTTACACATATTTCAGTTTATAAATATCTATTTGTTCCAACCCGAAAACCGAGTCCATTCGGACCTTTCCATAATTTTGGCGAATAAATCAATTCTAGCTGGCAGATGTTGATGTAACAATTTGAGTGAGCCACTGCAGACAGCAATAAAATTTGTGGGCAATTTAACTGCTGAACTCATCGCCAAATTTATGTACTCCAACATACATTCACACAGCCATATGCAAGGACCCAGAAGTAAGAATTTGTAGATCGCCAAAGAACTACTACTCCAATTGATGCAATCTGGAACTAGTTTTTACTATAGTCGATAACGCAACGTCACTGACTTTGTCGTATTAAAAAGAAAAATATGCTAGCTTAATATGGGTACAAGGTCAATAAAGTAATAGGATAGAACACCTACCATATTGATTCCGCAGTACCTGGCGCGTGTTCCACTGTCGACTTTCGTCAGGATTGGCAAGAGCCTACTTCGGTTCCGCCTGTTCGGTCATGGTCCACTTAAGATTCACCTTCATGCTACCGGCAGGTTCCGATGGGTGACTGGATGGTCATCAAGGCCGAAGAGACAAAGAGGAACAGCCTGTCTTTCTTACTCCTCATCAACGAGGAAAGTATTGCGCCGCTGGAAAGAACGGACTTCCTACTGAAGTTTGGCGTGCGGCGCGCCAAAATCAAAATACTTCAACCTCATCAGGGGGATGAGGAAGAAGTGGGTGAGGTCGACGACACTCACAAGCTCCTGGAGGACTTGCAGCTCGCCGACCAAGCATCCGGACCCTCATAGGCATGATGGGTCTTAAGGTTGTCCAGATAAATCTCCAGCACTCCAAGCTGGCCTCGGACAACCTTGCCGTCTTCCTAAAGGAGGAGGACGCTGATATTGCCCTAATACAGGAGCCCTGGGTGAGGAACACTGAGGTGAAGGGGCTCTCGATAAGGGGCTATTCTGCGTTCTACAAACGCGAGGACGGTAAGCGTTTTGGTAAAATCTAACTACAATGCTTTTCTTATTTCTTCCCACAGTTCTCTAGATCTCACGGCGATCACAATGGAGACAACTGACGAAGTCAGCACGGTTATTGCCTCGTGCTACATGTCACACGACAGAGAAACTCCGCTGGAGGAGGTCCGAAACTTGTTGCGGGACTGGAAGTCACAAAACATCATAATCGGGGCGGATGCCAATGCAAGACACTCTCTATGGAGGAGTTCGGAAATAAACAAACGTGGTGAGTCACTTTTCGATTATATTATTAGTATGGATTTAATTAATTAATTTTGTATTTCCTAGCACGGATACTTTCAACGGGTGGAAGGAGGTGCTAGATGTAACGCTACTAAATGGTAACAGTAGTATTCAGGTAGATAACTGGAGGGTATCGGAACGTCTATCTTTTTCAGACCACAGGTGGATACGTTTCGATATAGGTCTCAAATTAGAATCCTTTATTCCTCACCGCAATCCAAGAAGGACTAATTGGCATAAGCTAGGTATATCTTCGCTTCAGGAAATCACATCAGTGGGTGACCTGAACGCAAGCAGTAACAAGCTAGAGAAGGCCTTGGGGTCGGCTCTACGGATAGCTTGTCCCAAAAGCTTTAGTAAAAAGTCTTATCCTCCTTGGTGGAACCCGGATCTCTTCAGGCTCAGAAGAGAGACGCGCAAACTTTTCAATCTGAGTCACTCTACTGGTAACTGGCAACCATACAAAGAGAGTCTCAGGTGCTATGAAAAGGCGATTCGAAAGGCCAGGCAGGAAGCCTGGAGGGACTTCTGCTCATCTATCGAATCGACCAAAGAATCTTCGAGAATGGGAAAAATTCTCTCAAAAGAAAAGTCCTGTCCATCCTTCATCAGGAAGGATGATGGGTCATGGACAAGAAACTCGGTGGAAACTCTTGAGTTGCTTATAAGTACACACTTCCCAGGCTGTAGCTCCATGGAGATGGAACTAAGGGAACGTACTGGGACAGTACCCTACCCTCAGCTAGTGAATGGGCTTATAACGCAAAAGAAGATTGAATGGGCAATCAACAGTTTTTCACCATATAAATCACCAGGTCCGGATGTAATTTTCCCAGCCACGCTGCAGAGGGCAAGCTCGGTGGTGATACCCTGGTTGGAACTTATTTTCAGAGCTTGTATTCGGCTAAATCTCTCTATCTCTATGGCGCGATATACAACAGGTATATCATCATAAACCTCCTAAGAGATTTTTGCGCCAAGCTTCTCTTCCAATTTGTGGTGTGCCGATTTGAATTTTCCCTACAAATTGGTGGGACCTACAGTTTTTTGCCGACTCCGAACGGCATCTACAAAGGAGACGAATTTTTGCTGAGAAGCCTGTCATGGCAGAAATACACTCGGAGAGTTTGCCAAACCACTGCCGAGGGGCGACTCCGTTTTGAAAAACTTTTTTCAAATCACTTTTGATGTTACCTGTACCAGGGCTCGAACCATGGACCTTCGGTGTGGTAGGCCGGCAACACTACCTTCACACCATTCGGCTAAATCACGTCCCTCTAAATTGGAGAGTAACCCGGGTGGTCTTCATCCCAAAGGTCAATAAGAGGGGCCATGAGAAGCCTAAGGATTTTAGACCCATTAGTCTATCGTCATTTGTTCTAAAAACCTATGAAGGACTAGTGGATGTTTATATTCGCGGAAGTTTGGGTACCCCTAGGTTGTCAACAGCGCAACACGCGTATCTCAAGGGTAAACCAACCGAAACCGCTCTTCACGAAGTAGTACACAAGGTGGAAGCTACATTGGAAGGAAAACAGTACATGCTGGCGGCTTCATTGGACATAGAAGGAGCCTTCAATCACGTTCGATTAGAGGCGATAGAGGATTCGCTCTTTACACTTGGCATAGAGGACCCTATTGTAAACTGGATAGGAACTGCTCTGAGGTCAAGGTTGATAAGTGCCAAGCTTGGAGATAGTGAGGTCACTACGCATCCGTGGAGGGGTACTCCACAGGAGGGCGTTCTGCCACCACTTCTCTGGGTCTGCGTTTTAGACGGCATACTTCGCCAACTCAACAGGGGGGGAGTGAAGGTGGTAGCCTACGTGGACGATGTAGCCATAATGGTGTCTGGTCTATGCCCCAATGTGCTCAGTGGAATAATGCAGGGAGCACTGGCGAAGCTGAGCGAATGGGCACAGACTGCTGGGCTCGACGTAAACCCTTCCAAGACGGAGTTGGTTCTCTTCACAACTAGGACGAAAATCTCAATCTTTTCTCTACCTTCTCTCAACGGCCAGGAGTTGAGTCTTTCTGACAGTGAAGTATCTAGGTGTATTTTTGACGCCTAAGTTGAAGTTGGAGACTAAATACAGAACACAGGGTCAAAAGAGCTTATGGGGCTCTGTATGCGTGCAAAAGAGTGCTAGGGAGACAGTGGGGTCTGAGGCCGGAACTCACGGCATGGATGTACAAGGCAGTCATCCGACCGATACTTACTTACGGTGCACTTGTGTGGTGGAAGGCAGTCGAGGCGGACTAAATAAGTAGCATGCTTGGCAAAGTTCAACGAGCTGCCTGTGGAGCAATCACAGGTGCCATCAGATCATGCCCTTCAGAGGCTCTGAACGTAATTTGCAACATGCTACCGATCGATCTCTTCATTAAGGAGACAGCATCACAGGGGGCACTTAGGCTCCGCGAGTTGGGACTATGGAGAGAACGCACGTACGGACACGGCCGCATACTCTTCAATATTAACGAATCGTACATTGCAACCCAATCGGACTATATCTGTCCCAGGACAGCGATAGATATAAATTATTCGATTCTCTTTCCAACCAGAAAGGACTGGAATGAAGGCGAATTCACTCACAATTTCGACATTTCAGTGTTTACGGATGGCTCCAAGATGGCCTGTGGAGTTGGGTCGGGAGTGTTCGCAACACACCCGGCTCTTTCCATTTCTTTGCGCCTCCCGGACTCAGCGAGCGTGTTTCAATCAGAGATCTTTGCAATCCAGGAGGCATGCAAGGCTTTGCTGGAAACGGAAGGCATAGATAAAATGATAGCAATATTTTCTGATAGCCAAGCAGCCCTGGGGGCTCTGGGGTCTGCAACGATAAAATCGAGCCTGGTAAATCAGTGCAGGGAGTGGGCCACGAGGCTGGCTTATCGGCATATCGTTTCCTTAATTTGGGTGCCGGGGCACCGAAATATACAGGGAAACGAGATGGCAGATGAGCTAGCCCGAGGTGGATCGGCTCTTGATGTCATAGGAGCGAAGGAGGTCCTCGTACCCCTGGGACTTATCAAGGGCAGAATCTCTCAGCACTGGTTTAGCGAGGAAAATGAAAGGTGGAAGCGTCTGCAGTCCTGCAGAGTTTCTAGGAGCATATGGCCATCTTACAACGAGGCACGATCCCTATCCATTCTCAGGATGAATAGAAGGGGCATTTTCAGGCTGATAGCAGTACTAACAGGGCACTGGACTATTGGGGCTCACGCGGCGCGGATGGGGCTAGAGCACAACGTTTCGTGCCGCAGTTGCAATCTCCTGGGGGCGGAAGAGACGGTGGAGCACCTACTGTGCGAGTGTCCAGTGCACTGGGGGAAGAGAACTTAATACCTTGGTAGGTCCTTTTTCGAAAGTCTCTCAGAGCTTAGGGACACGAAGCCTGGGGACCTCCTTAAAGATTTGAACTCCACAGGGTGGATATAGTCGGATGGGATTCCAACTATACTATATAAGCACATTCAAAGTCTTCTATAATACATCCTTCATTGGTTAATTCACGAGTTGTGGTATCAAAACGGCGCATCAGCGCTAATTGGAGTCGCAGGAGACTCGCCACTAGAACCAACCAACCACCTTCATGCTTCAAAAGCTAGTCCATTGGGTTATGCGCCCAAGGTTTGTCCGCCATAAGAGGCTACTAAAATCCCCGATCCGAAGGATCAATTCCGCTGGTAACAGAAAGTGTTACTACCGTGCGTACCGGATTCACTTTGGCTAAGGAACGACAATTTTCATATCACTCCCCAAGATATAACATTTTTCCCCGCACTCTCATATAATAATGCTCGGAATCTATAACGAGACCTTCTAGAGTGTGCACACTCATGAGATAGTTTATTGTGTCCCCATTCCGCTATCGAAAAGTTAATGGAGACGATAGGGTTAACCTATAAAAAAGATGATTGGCGTTTATTCCTCGATAGTTCACTAATCAGCTTAAAAGTTGTGCTTTTGCACAAGACGAATAGAATGCCTTCTGTTCCAATTGCGTATAGCACTGACACTAGTGAAAATTTCGATAATTTGAAACACATTCTGAAAGTAGTCAAATATAACGAACACCAGTGGCGCATTTGCTGCGACCTCAAAATAGTTTCATTGATTACAGGCTCAACAGCATCTGGCCGTCCAAAATATTCGTGTTTTTTACGCGATTGGGATTCACGATACGGAGAAGGTATTAGAAGAAGAAACAAGTACAAACAGCATAACTGGAATAGTCGCATTGGACGGAAATGGCCTAAAGACAATAGGCTACACGAAAGTCTTGTTTTTGAAATAAAAATTTTGTTGCCGTTGCTCCACATTAAACTTGGCGTTGCTAAAATTTTTTTGAAATGTATCGCAAAAAGAACAGCAGTATTCAACCGCTTAAAATACATTTTCGCAAGACTAAGTAACGCCAAAATTCAGGAAGGGGTTGCTAATGGTCCCGACATACGAAACTAATGAGTCGTCAAGATTTTGACCAAGTTCTGACAGACCGAGAAATAAATGCATGGCTCTCATTGAAAGCAGTCATTAAAGGACTTTTGGGTAAAGAATGCAAAGACAACTACAGGAAATCTGTTGCAAACATGTTGGCAGCTTTCGATGAAATTGGGGTTAATATGTCGTACAGAATTCATCTCTTGCATCAGCATCTGGATCAACTCGCTCAACAGTTGCCAACTGAATCTGATGAGCAAGGCGAATGTTATCACCAAACTGCGCTTCCATTTGACATAAGGTAACTAGAGTTTTGATTGAAAACTATTTTCGTTTCAGGTGCAGAGGAAAGAAATATCCAGATGCAATACTCGCTGAAATTTGTTGGTGGTATAAAAAGACCTTTGAAGAAGAGGAAGAAGGGGAAGACAAAGATGAAATTCCAGAATATCAGTTGGGCAAATTTATCGACCTTTATGATGATGATGACGATGCCCAAGATATTAGAGAGAGCAGTGATGTTGATCCACAGCCGCCTGCTAAACGGCAACTGGCCAAATCATTAATTTAATTTATTTAATTGTTTTACTTAAAACTTATCATAACTAACATTTCAAAATGATATTTTTTTCCCGTATTTTTATAATTTCTTTTTCAATGTTTCTTCGAAACCAACACTGAAAAAATTTAGAAGCATATAATAGATCAAACAGAAAGAAAAGACTTAGTTTTGTGGAAAATATGTTCAAAAAGCATGAAAAAAAATAATTTCCAACATTTTGCTTCATAAGCACAACAAAAATTTTATAAATCACTTTTTTTTTTAAATTTTAATTGTTGCACAGGTCTCTAGCAATAATTTGGCATTAACAGGTTGAAAAAATATTAATTAGTCGACGATTTATAGCCAAAAAACCATACAAACAATATGCTGAAAATCGGCATTTGACTGCAAAGTTCGAAGGTCGATTAAAAAGAAATTCGACCTAACATAAACAAACGCCACGTTACGGGTCTTCTAACTTAGCCTCTATTAAAAACAAAATAAAATAATTTTTAATTAAATTAAATTAAAAGAACTATGATAATAAAAGAAAAGGGAAGGCAAGGAAAGGAAAGGGAGGAAAAAGAAAGTATAGTAAAGGACAAGAAAGGAAAGGCAAAGAGGCTGGTGAAAGCATATAAAATAAAAATATATTAAAGTGAAGGTACAGCAGGGAAGAGAAGGGAAAGAAGGCCAAGAAAGGAGTAGGTAATAACTAAAACAAAATTAAAGTTTTGTACTTGAAATTCGTCCACTGGGCTAGGTCTAATTAAATAAAATTTAAGTACAGGAAACACATGTTTACACATCAAACCCCACGAGTACTAGGTACTCACGGCTTCTGTTTTTTTTGTAATTAAGTAAAGCTTTATTTTTTTTAATACATATATAAATACTTTTAATAAACATTTTTTGTTGTTGAATTTTTCCAATTTTACCTATCAATTATTAGAAGTGATTGCTTAACTCTTTCTGCGATAAAAATGATTTCTTGATGAAAAAAAACACTAACTGTTTTATTATAATCATAAGAAAATAATCTTTTGGACATTTCCGCTTGCTAAATTGTGGTCGAATAGAATTTTCTAACTTTCGACCATTTTGGCATATGCTTTCGAAATAGTGAGTACCAAATTTTCTACAATCGAAACGGGGATAAATCAAATCCGAAGGAAATAGAAAATTTCTTACAGAGTACGGATCACTTGAAATCGAACAGATTTTCTTTCGAATTGAACTACAGAGTAAGAATTCGACTAGTTATCAGATTAGTTGTATGCGATTTCCTTTCGTATGGCCAACAAGCACATTCGCCAACTGGGATATTGTAGACGAACCCTACCTGTTATGCATATTTACGAGCAGTAAATGCATGTTAGTGTCAGTTACGATATTTACTAGAAAGGCTACTTTTTGTGAAACGAACCGACAAAAAATTCAGGTTCACTGGAAATTACTCCCGAAATTCCAAAATATATAAATACATACGAACAAATACATATGTGCCGAACTGGAAATGTTTTGCAACTGCAAAACACACAGAGCGTATTCAGCGCATAACACGAACTTGCGCAGTGCACGGGCGTGGTACTCGTACAACAACAAATAACCAACAATCTCACAGCTGGTAGTAAATGGCGAGCGCAATCAATATTGTAAGTTAGTGAATGCTGTGTGGTTACTCCTAAGCTGCACCCAAATGAACTAAACCTAAATAAATACAAAAACTACTTAACAACAACAACAATGTGCATATGTAGTTTTGCTCTTCTAAAGTGATAAGCGAAAATATGAAGAAAATGATATTGTTGCAGGAACATGCAGTGCACTGAGCTAATGGGGCTCTCGCAGTCTCTTCCACAAATAAAGAAAACAAAAAAAAGTACAACAACAATAAACACATGAATAGCATGTTTGCAGACCGGACTGACCTATGTCAGGAAGTTCAATGGAATTCTATGTATTTTGAAAGAATGTAATTGATGTTGGATGGTTCAATAGAATTGATATGACTGCGATGCCTAATAAAATGGTTAAACACGACTTCGAAAGTGCTTATTGAGAATATTTGTAAGCGGTCTCGCTATAAGGGTTACTACATTTTTATATATTTCATGAACATGAAATGGTATTAAATATAACTTTGGTCCGATGTTTGTAAGTATGAGAAGAAGAGATAGACCCACCAATAAGTATTCCCGAAATGATCAGGGCGATGAGCTGAGTCGATTTAGCCATGTCCGTCTGTCCGCCTGTCTGTTTGAACGCAAACTAGTCTCACAGTTTTTGAGATATCGCGCTGAAATTTGCTAAGGGCCCGCCAATTTGTAAAACATTAATCATTTGTCGGAACCAGCAAGATCGGACCAATACAACGCATAGCTCCAATACAATCGATTGTTCCGATAAATGGGTTTTAGCCTAAAACAACAGCCGAACATAGTAGACGGTCGTGCGTGCAGACGTGTTTTTACTCGCTCTCATTAATTTCGTTTTATTTTTATAATTTTGCAATGTCTAAGTGCTTATCATTGTTTACCCGTACTAGTTTGGGAACTTCCTTTTCGAATCGGAGTGGAACGCAGTGGATGAATGTACTCCGAGAGAGTGTAATGAGGGAAATCGCGTTCAGAGTTGCTTTAAAGTAAAATGTACAACTAAAAACTGCAACTTAAACTGAAATTTACATTCTGCAGGAACTGATAAGGTGTTATAACTACTTTATATTCAATAATTTGGGTGTTTTAAGTCTTCACGTTCAATATTGCAGCATTTAAATTTCATTGTTTTATTATTGCATACAATTCACCCTGTGTGGTTTGTGTGTGTGTGCAGATTCGGAGTAAGTTGCGCTACTACCCTGCAAAAAACGGAAATACTCCGTTTCATACTCCATAGAATACTCCTATAGGAGTATCAGAGTACTCCAACACATATCCTCATTCATATAAAAAAGGTGGTCCAATTTACATGGCAATGTCCGGTGATTGGATCACCTAATCCATCTCGGAGTACTCCGTTTCTTTGCTTTTGAATACTCTATAGACCACCTACGTTAGAGTACTCTCAAAATACTCCCATGGGATTACTCTATAGAGTATTCAACAGCAAAGCGAGAGCGGGAGTAGGTGGTCCTCAGAAGAACACATACTCCCATTCTCGCTTTTGTCTAAAGTACTCTATAGAGTAATCTTTTGGCAGCATTTTCAAAGTACTCCAACGTAGGTGCTCTATAGACTATTCAGAAGCAAAGTAAATGGTACTCCGAATAGGATTAGGTGATCCAATCACCGGACATAGCTATGTAAATTGGACCACCTTTTTTATATGAATGAGGATAAGTGTTGGAGTACTCTGATGCTCCAACGTTTTTTACAGGGTAGTAGACATATACTATGGTGCTTATAGTCCAATTACCCACCGACGCACGTACATAGTACGTGTCAGCTGACACGACCTGTCTTATGAGAGTACCATGTAAACGAACACTCACCGACGTTCAATTTTTCCGTATACGAAGAACGTTCCGTAAAAATTAAAGAAATTTTGATTTTTTCCGTAAGAACGTGTCAGCTGATTGCTCTCTCATATGACAGTGTTGCGTATTAATACGTGTGAATTCTGGTTATGGATCGTTTGCAGTTGCTTTACAAAAATACCTCAAAATAACTTTTAAATTTTCGTAATAATGTTGAAATAACCTGAAATTACGATATTAAGTTGTTGCTTTTAAATAAATAATTATTTAATATTAATTTCGGACACTGATCAAATAAAAAATAATTGTTTCAAAAGTATGTACATGTTTGAGTTAGCATGCGTGAAAACTGAAACTAAATAACAGCAATGGCTGATTTCTCCGTTAGCGCCACGGGCATAAGATTCCCTCAAACGTACCTACGTCCGGGATACGTAATAATAATAATTCCCAACGGATTACCCACCATATACCGCCCGACCGGCGCGAGGGCCGCATCCGCATAACGTGCGGATTATTCGTTCGTGCCGAGTCGTTGAAAGGCTTTGGTTTGTTAATCGTCGAGATCTAAAACTGCTCAGCTACAGAGAAACCCTCATCAGCTAAGTAAATTAGATATAGGATAGATTACACATTAAGAAATAACGAGTTAACAGAATAAAATTATTGTTAAAAGTTAAAATAGAAGTCAAAGAATAAGAAACAATTAGTAGCTATGAATTTAGGATAGAAAGAATTGATTTTTTTATGCTGAAAAGCGAGTCTGAAATATTAAGTATACCAGAAAGAGAGTTATAATCTTGACACAAACAGCGAAAAAACTCGTTTAACTGAAAATTGGTTCGGCACTGTTTTAAGACTAGAGGTTTAAAATGCCTTGAAGGACGAGACGGTACATTGAAGTTCACTTCACTTAGAAGAAATGGGCTCGATAGTGAACCATTTAGCAATTTAATCATAAAAATAATTCCAAGCATTTCCCTCCGACTAGAAAGTGTGTGCAGATTAATGAGTTTTAAACGATTCGTATAGGGTGGCAGATTGTACAAGGGATCCCAATGAAAATCTCTTAAGGCAAATAGTAAAAATTGTTTTTGAACTGATTCAAGGCGATCTACATGAACCTGGTAACGCGGGTTCCAAATTATAGAACCGTATTCAAGTATCGGTCTGACTAATGTAGTGAAGAAGGCTTTAGTTACATAAGGGTCGCTAAATTCTTTAGACCATCGTTTAACGAATGCTAGGACACCTCTAGCCTTATTGACTGTTGTGTTAATATGGCGGTTGAAACTGAGTTTAGTGTCCATAGCAACCCCCAAGTCAACAAAATCATAAACTTGCTCAAGACTATAATTTTTAATTGTATAGGAAGCCGGCTGAGAAATTTCACGCGAAAAACCCATGTGTTTAAATCGCACCAAGTAACAAGTGTATCTAGATCTGATTGTAACTTATTTCTATCTTCAAATGACGCGAATGACATGAAAAGCTTTACGTCGTCGGCAAAAAAAAAAATTTATGAAAATTTTATTATTGTAGAAATATCATTTATAAACAACAAGAACGGAATCGGGCCAAGATGGCATCCTTGAGGAACCCCCGAAAAGACATAAATGACATCGGATACTAAATTTTTAAACATTACTCTTTGTGTCCTGTCACTAAGGTAAGAAGAGATCCAGCGATTCAAAGCCGGCTGGAAGCCCAACTGATCGAGTTTATGAATAAGTAATGAGTGACACACTTTGTCAAAAGCTTTGCTGAAATCCGTATAAATAACGTCGGTGTGCAGATTTTTTCTAAAGCCATTTGAGACATGACTGCTAAACTCAGGTAAATTCGTAAACGTACGTTGTTGTTGTTGTTGTTGTAGCGACTACTTAACCTGTCCAGGGTGTCACCCCCCACCAACATTGTCATCAGGCTCTTCTAACGGAAGTCCAAGAAACCTCGCGGCTTCAACAGGGGTGGACCAGAGTGAGATTGGAGTTAGAAGAGTGGGCTCGGTTGAGCAGAGGAACAGATGGTTAGTATCGTGGGGAGACACGCCGCATGCCGGGCAGACATTTGGCATGTCGGGGTTCAGTCTGGATAAGTAAGAGTTTAGTCTGTTACAATATCCAGAACGAATATCCCTGTCTAACCTGCGTAAACGTACGTTACAGACGTCGGTGAGTAATTGGACTATAAGTCGCTTATTTGCCATAAACAACATGGGTGATAAAGTTTGTCATAGAGTTCTACTCGAAAAACTAGAACGTCTGGGCTTCCATTCCGGTTTTCTGGAGTGGATCCAATCGTACCTACCTAATAGACGTTGTATTGTTACTATTGATGGTATATTCTTAGAACCCTTCATTGCTTCATCTGGTGTCCCGCAAGGCAGTGTCTTAGGCCCTCTACTATTTGTTGTTTTTATCAATGATATTAGTAGCTGCTTTCAATTCGCTAATTTTTTAATGTACGCGGACGATTTTTAAATATTTGCAATAGTCAAAGACGAATCTGATGAAGTTAAGCTCTAACGTGATCTAGACGCTATACATTATTGGTGTGTACGCTCCCACCTATCTTTAAATATTAACAAATGTTTTAAAATGACGTATGCTAAAATCCTCAATTTTCGCAATACTCGCTATCACATTTCGAATACCACGCTACAAAATGTTGCTGAAGTTAAAGTCCTAGGGGTTATTTTTGATCCGAAGCTGTCCTTTAACAGTCATGTTGACTTCATCATTGCTAAGTCTTACTCGGTACTTGGTTTTGTCCGTCGGAATTCGACCAAGTTTTGTGACCCTTACACTCTAAAATTGTTATATGTAACATTTGTTCGTTCGCAACTTGAGTACGCAGTCTTCATCTGGAGGCCATACAACCAAGTCTCAATTAATAGAATCGAACGTATTCAGAAGGTTTTCCTTAAATTCGCTTTACGAACGCTAAAATATGCAGGTTTGGTACTTATTATATATGTAATATATGTAGTGAAAATCAGCAAGATCGGATGAAAATGCAAAAAAAAATTGTGTTTTTAGTAAAAACTGAAGGAGAAATGAAATTTGGCTATAAAGATACGAGTATATTTCAGCATAAAACCAGGTTGGCTGAACGATTTTGATTAATGGGCGTGGCACTCTCCACTTATCAATCTTTACCCAACTCGATAGACGAATTGCTTCTTTTAAAATGTAAAGCTCTTATAAAAGTCAAACGTTTGTACTTTAGAATGAATATATGTATGTATATACAGGGTGCCACGATAAGCCAGTGCTCCCAAATTCATCGTAAAAGTGTACATATTTCAATATTGTATTAATAACTTTTGAACAATTACTGATAGTTGTTCAATAAAGTTGTATTTGCGCACAAGATAAAAAATGTTAATTTGAAAAACGGGCGTAACACAACCCACTTGTGACAAACAGTTGTATCTTAGTAACCGCTTTATTGGGATTGGTTATTTTATTTTTCTGGTCCGAGAAGTAGAAATCGACGGTGGAGTGGATGATCACCCCGTTTCAAACTATTTTTGAACAAATTCATTCAAAAAAAGGACTTTCTTGAAAAAACTTTAAAACAAGGCGATATTGAAAAACAAATTGGAGGCGTTCTTTAAACAAATTCTAACAAAGGGCGTGCTTGAAAAATATTCTAATATAGCATAAGGGTAAATCAATTAATATTGTAGGAATGTTTGTCGAAACAAACTTTTATGAAAGGCGTGTCAGCAAAATAACGAAACAACTTCACAACGGATGAGCAGAAATATGCAATGTGGTTTCACGCTCCACTCCGCTTGGCCACAATAAAAAAATTAAAAACCACAACTCCACTTAAAACTTCAACCTCAAACCATATGTGCCAATATGTTTCTTGAATTACTGAAGACAACAAAAACAAAAAAGAATATGGTAGCAGTAGCGTATTTCAAAGTTATTATTAGGGTGTTTAAGGTAGTTCCCAATGAAGCTTAAAATAGTATGTACAGCCATGTATATATGTACAGTTTTGACCAAAAGAAAAAAACTAGGTGTCAGCCAAATTCAGTATTGTAATTGAAAGTGAAAATCTGTTAACCGTAGTTGTACTGAAGACTTAAAATAAATCAAAGATTCTTTTTTCTATCAGTTAGAGTTTTCCAAGTGGTTGAAATTGAACCGCAAAATTTTGTTACATTTTTTTGTTTACTACATTCCTTTGCCTTTATTTATTTTCTTTTTATCTTCACTATTTTTTAATGAAGTTTCTATTTTGTTTTGTTTTATTTGATTTTATTTTATTTTATTTTATTTTATTATACTTTATTATATTATATTAAATATATTATATTATGTTATATTATATTATATAATATTATATTATATTATATTATATTATATTATATTATATTATATTATATTATATTATATTATATTATATTATATTATATATTATATTACTTTATATTATATTATTTTATATTATATTATATTATATTATATTATATTATATTATATTATATTATATTATATTATATTATATTATAATCTATTATATTATATTATATTATATTATATTATATTATATTATATTATATTATATTATATTATATTATATTATATTATATTATTTTTTTTTTTATTGGATTCTATTTTAATATATTTTATTTTATTATAATTTATTTTATATATTTTTGTAAGTATAACGAGCTCAAGACCAGTTGATAATAATTCTTAGTTAATTATTATTATTTTTGATTAGAGGAAAAATTTAAAGCAACAAACATATACAGGCTATAGTTATAGTACTATTTCGAAAACAGCCACGATTTCTCGTCAGACTAATTCGTATAGTTTTGCTATTTTCAGAGGATCTTGTGGAGATCGATCCCACTTACAAAAATATGTAAAATGAACAGACCGTAAAACCAACAACAAAATAATTTATTTTATTTTATTTTCTTTTCCTTTATTTGAAACAAGCTCACGGCCAGGAATAATAATTTTTCACTTTTTGAATTGTTATGAAAATTATTATTGTTTTTATTTTTTTAATAATCATTTTTAATTAATTATTAAAAGTTTTTTAATTAAATAGAGTAGGAAAAATGTTTAGAGACAACCGCTATGGCTTTTCTTATAGATCCATTTCGGAAGCTGCTAAGCTTCTCCATGAGAGAAATTTTGGCACGCATTGCTAACCATTAAGCTAACAATACGCTGGTTTTGATGGCATCTAAACTCCTAGTTCCATTCTTCTTTTTACCATATGCATGAACCACTTCCGCCGTTTGACAGTTAGTAGTGTTATCATGATGGACTTTGTGACAGATCTGTTTTATCAGCAGAACTGCCTTACCGTGTGCTCTCGGTTTTGTTATTGCTTTTTTTATACCAACAATTTTTGTTGATTTACGGCCTGTGCATTTTCAAGTATTCATGAAACGAGCTCAAGGCCATTTTTACTCTAATCAAAAATAATAATAATTAACCAAGAATTATTATCAACTGGTCTTGAGCTCGTTAAACTTACAAAAATATGTAAAAATGAACAGACCATAAAACCAACAACAAAAATATTATATTATATTATATTAGTTTATATTATATTATATTATACTTTGTTTTATTTATTTTATTTTTTTAATTTATATTATATTATATTATTTATATATTATATTTTGTTTTATTTTATTTTTTTAGTGTTATTTTATTTTGTTGTATTTTATTTTACAAAATAAATATTTTTTTTTAATTTACAACTAATAATAATAATAATATATTATTTGAAAATGCATTTGGCTGTCTTTGTTAGAACAATAGATACCAATAGATGATAAATTAATAATAATTAGAACTATGTATGTCTGTAAGTATGTTTGTACGCTTGAACTTAAAACGTGAGGCCACTGTTGCTTTTGCATGTATTCTTCTTATATGAGTGAGTAGCATACCTCCGCTTGACTCTTGGCATTCGCATTTGGATAAAAATAATAATTCTGTTGCTGGGAATAAATTTCGGGAGCACTTTTTGACTCACCCTAATGCATATACCAACATGCAACTTGGCCTTTAGAGCGCTTTACTAACCGAGCAAGCAAAATTTTCAGATAAAAGTAATTAAATCCATGAAAATGCGCTCAAGCACTTATACGTAAATGTAAATGTAGCATGCCCAATGCTCATAAGAAATTTGATGAGTTTGCAGCAGCTGAAATTTAATATGTATGTATGTACATATTTACAATTCATATAGGAACACAAACATTCATAGCCATACACTGCAATAAGTAGGTAGTACGGGAATGTTAACCTTCACCGTTGGCAGGTTGTTTCCTTAGAATCTTATTATTGATTTTGTAGAATTCTCAAAGGTAACGAAAGTAGTGATACGGATAATAAATGAATAGAAAAGCACTTATGCTTACGGGACAGGTGGTTTTCATGAGTGAATCACGCTGAGATAACAATGATGGATTTTATTTATTTTTTTTTTTGAACACAGCGAGAATTCATAAAAATTAAATTATTGTTGTATTTTGAAGCAATAATATTATTTGGCTGGTTTAGGTAGCTCTTTCTAAAAAATTTTGCTCCAAACTCGATAACTGTAGTAAAGGTTCGATTATAATTATTATATTAATTAATTGAAAGATATATAGCGATATATAGCGAAAAACCCGTTTATTAGAATCGGATGTATAGGGGTTAATAGATATATTGGTCTAAGCTTACTGATTTTCACTACCTACATCACGTGTGTAATAAATAGAAAACTTGCATAATTTTACATTCGTTGAGGAGGTTGTGTGTTGTATTGGTTCGATCTGTTTGGATCCGATATACGATTAATACATATAATATAAAATGGCCCGTATCAAATGTTTCTGAAAAATGTTTGTACACTTATTGATGGGTCTATCTCTTCTTCTTCTCATATTTACAAACATCAGACTATTTCATGCTCTTGAAAGCTGCATCGGTACAACATTATTTTATTTTATGCGCTCTTGGAAATTTTCGGTATCAAAGATAGGGGCGTAATTCTAATTCTATTTTTGCCAAAAGTAGTCTTGGCCGGAAAGTAATCTGAGCAAGTTATCGGACATGGCTCAAGCAAATCCTCTTTTGACTCCTGGGGCTTTTGGGGCTGAAGATGACCTATATTGAATTTTCGTAACTCAGCTGAGTGAAGAAATGGCGTTTGCCCAGAGGGTGAGTGTCTTCGAATATACTAACAACAAGGTATACTTGGATCCACGATGGCTCGAGGAGTCAAAAAAAACGTTTCCGGGACGGTAGTGCTGATACCAGAAAGTGATAGTGCTGGTGCCTATCGGATTCATTCTGTAAAAAGGCTGGCCATATTCGTAAGGTTACTCTGGAGCGCATGGTGCTTGAGCTCAGAGTGTTAGTTTTTGTTTAGCAATACTCTCTTGAAAACAAGTGCTACTTTGGACTAAATAGACAACAGACAAGTAAAGTTTCCTTTCGAGGGACAAGAATCATGCTCCATAAGTCCTTTATCATGACTGTCCCGTTGTACGGCTGGAAAACTCGGACAGTGACGAAAGAAGGTTAGATGGTCCTTGTAGTGGTGCAGGGAAAAGTTTTCTATGATCCTTTGCGTGATGCCAAGGGAAACTATAAAAGGGAATTTAATTACAATCTGGATAAGTTAAACGCAGATATGGTCTTGTTATGCTAATATAGGCAGCAGAGGAATGCGAAGACCTCCACTGTGATGGAAAAAACATGTGTAGGATGTCTTGACCTCCCTTGGTGTTTCCAATTGGAATCAGCTATTGCTAAAACCTATTTTGATGGGAAATATTAACAAAGGAATGTTCGGCAGTCCCGCATACTATTATATCAATGAAAAAACGCAACGGAAAACAACAATATTCCTTCCAACCAAACTATGAATCCGTTGCTGTGTTTCCCGGTTTGTAATACTTTAAATAGGATTCTAAAATATTAGTACTCATAGTCCATAGTTTGAATGCCGTAATATGTATAAAGTAAGCTATGTACGTTTGTATTAGATTTTCACCCAAAAAACGACTCACTTTGCAGGTGATTTGATCGGCTTGTTTTGTTAGTCATCATCGCGTGCTTGCTTCATGTGCACCAAATGCCTATTGTGTTGCGTACATCCGCATGTTGCACCTATACATGTACATTAGACTGTGCAAAAAAAAAAAGTGTGATGACTAGAAACCCCGGATACGATTCGCTGCGTCTCAGAACTTATAATAGACTGAATACGATTTGAACCATTATATTTAAGAGAACAGATGAGATATGGAACCTAATCGCATTGCTTATCTTTCGTTTGCTACACATACTCGTATTGCACTAACACATTTTGGGTCACCCTGTTCCACATATTGGTCTAAAACTCCGCAACTGGTCGAGTTGTGGAAGCAAAGGATATTTTAAATTTTAAGTTAGACGTCTAGAAATGCGACGATAAAATTTTTATCTATTCCATTTAGCAGTTTTTGAGTGATATATGCCCGAACATATAGACAAACATGCAGACAGGCAGACAAAAATTCTAAAATTTGTTGCTTTGGATTCTATTGGCTGAATAATTTTTTCTTGAGTGTCTGCAATATACAGACTTCTTGAAACCTAAATATATGTATGTAGATATTTATAAAATAATGATTCTATAATTTTCACAAACAAATTTTTTTTACCTCAGTCTAATGTTTATATATGCGAAAATGTAGCACATCGTAAAATTAGCAAAAAACAAGTAAGGAAGTCCAAGTTCGGGTGGAACCCAACATTAAATACCTAGTAGTGATCTATTATGACATCCCAATTTATGCAGACCTATTTTAATACTTTTCAGTTCGTATCATAAAGCCAGCTGATTGTTTTAAATAAAAACACTTCTGTTATGAGTTTTGAGGGGAAAATTAGTTTTAAAAAAATATAGATGTATGGCGCGATATACAACAGCTATATCATCATAAACCTCCTAAGAGATTTTTGCACAGAGCTTCCCTTCCAATTTGTGGTGTGCCATTTTGAATTTTTTCCTACAAATTGGCGGGACCTACAGGATTTTTACCGACTTCGAACGGCATCTACAAAGGAGATGAATTTTTGGTGAGAAGCCCTCCATAGCAGAAAGACACTCGGAGAGTTTGCCAAGCCACTGAAAAACTTTTTCAACCCACTTTTGAAGTTACCTTGCAAAGGACTCGAACCTTGGACCTTCGGTGTGGTAGGCCGGCTACACCACGGCGGCCGCCATTAATTTATTTGTATATAAATAGGCTCCCTACCAACAACTGCTAACCATATTTTTTCAAAATACCAATACATGCGCATTTTATGTTTGAAAAATTTGCGTTCAAATAGGCAGGCAAACAGACAGACAGACGGACGGAGAGGCGGACATGGTTAATCGACTCAGCTCATTGTCCTTGTTATTTCAATTTACTTACTGATGGGCCCATCTCTTCTTCTCTCATACTTACAAACATTTCATGTCCATTAAATGTATGAAAATCCCAAAAGATATAAAATTTCGCTATTGCATGACCAATTTTTATGGAAATATCTAGTTGAAATTACAAGCAATCGCCTTTGAAAATAGGAGACAATTTATGCTGAAAAGTGGGCGGACCCACGTCTACTTCCCCAAATTCCACAAAATTTTTCTTCGGTCGAGTTTTGCTTTAAAAGCTTACTATGTGTGCAAGATTTTATTGATATGGCTTGCAAAGTGAAAGAAATATCGCGTTTTACATTTTACAAACAAATTTACATAACTATGTTAAAAAACTAGGCGGGGCCGTTGACCGATTTCGCCCATTTTCACAACAAAAATTTCCCATTTTCAAGAAATATCGCTTCGATAAATCCATTTTTGACGGAGCTATGACATAAAAAGATTTGTGGAATAATCCGCTATAAAAGAGGGGGGGGGCATGCCCATTTTCGAAAATTTTTATTTTTGGACTTTTTTCGTTCACGTTCACTTTGAAAGTGAAATAGAAATGATATAAAGCTTTTGTACGCAAAGTTATTCGTATAAAAGTGGGCGTGGACGTCAACCGATTTCGGCCATGTTTTTCCGGAACATCCCCTCCATTTATATAAATATGTGTGCTAAATTTCGTTTCGATATCTTAAACGGTTTTTGATTTATGATTATTATTATTTCTAAATTTGACTTAATCAAAACTGGGCGGTGCCACAACCATTTTCAAAATGTTCTTGAAAAATGTGCCATAAAGCTAATGTACACATCAAAGTGTATCCTCATAAATGTATCATGTACTGAATGGCCACTTCTTTTGTATTTTCTAAAATATTCTATGTATAAAAAGTGGGCGTGGCTATCATCCGATTTGGCCCATTTTAAATAGCGCTCGGAGATGAGTGCCAAGGAAGCTGCATACCAAATTTCATTAAGATATCTCAAAGTTTACTCAAGTTATCGTGTTAACAGACGGACGGACGGACGGACGGACGGACGGACATGGCTTAATCCATTTCTCTTTTCGTCCTGAAAATTTTGATACATATAAGTCAATATCGATCTCGATCCGTTTACGCCGTTACATACCACCGTTAGGCGACTAAAGTTAATATACCTTGTGTGCATAGCACTACTACCCAGTTGGAAATGGTAATGTTTGGTAATGCATAAAGTAATCTATCACGTGTACTATGTACGCATTACAGCATTCATGACTCCTAACACAGCACGTATCCTACGAAAGTAATATGTGGCTTAATAGGCAGAGCGACACATTACCGTATACATTACCTTTTCGTATAGGAATTAATGTATGAATTAGTGTTCATTACAAGAAGCATCCTAAAGTAATACGTAATTTCCACTTCTTGACATGCCAAATAAAAATAGGGGTATTCAGTTCAAGTGCGGCACTTACAAAATCGATATTCACTAAAATTTACCAAGTCACCGAAGTTGAGCTGAATATTCCAAATAAGTTTTTTAAGAATATTTGCAATGCGTGAATTTTATTGAATATAAATATATATTTATATTTGTACATTTTTATCGGTTTGTGATTTTGTATTGTTTTTGATAAAACATTCCGTGTATTCGTTTAAACTCTTAAGTACCTCTTAAAGCTCGATAAATATAAAAGCTTTTCAACATTTACGATGAATTTAATCATATAAACGAATACCCTGATTGTGTTTTAAAATAAAGAATTTACATTTATACATTCATACGTTTTTTTGTACATTTTTATCACCTTGTAATTTCTTTTTTTTTAATAACACATTGTTTTTTAAAGTAGCGTCCTTTTACTAGCTTTATTGCAGTGCGAGCATCGTTTTCAAAAGTTTTCTCATCATATCCCTCCTTCTGAAGACATCCTAGAAATAATATATAAAAAATAATAATAATAAAATAAATAAACAAAAAATAAAACAAAACGAAATAAAATAAAATAAAGTAAAATCAAGTTAAATAAAACTAGAATAAAATTTGATTGAATTCTAAAAAAAATGATAATATTAAAAACTGGAACTAAATTTAATTTTAACCATCAAATAAAATTGCATGACCTAAAAGTAATAAAGAACTAATTTAAAAAACTTACTGAATAATATTTCATTTAAATGCTTTAAATTTTTAAAGGGTGCCATATCTTTAACTCCGCCGTAGTTTAGCTTTAAAATTACTGACAATTGATATTTTCTGATAGTAATATTGCCGGTAATTCATCGAAACACAACCTGCTGAGCCCAAACTTGGCACCCCATATGGAAAGCTTTTGGCATAGGTTCAACTGTTGAGCATTTTTGAGCAGCTCGTCGGACTTGTCCTTATTGCTGCCCTCTAATATCAAACATCCATCTTCATCACTAATATCTTCTGATTTATTAGAAGATGCAAAATTTTAAGCTGTTCGGGAGCAGGAGTCACTTGCACCAAAGTTTTTTTCACCACAAATATTTGTTTTTCGTTTTTTTAGCAAACGACGCCAATGGCGTCTCGAGTACATAGTCACGTCATTGCACAATTCTTTCACTTTTCACACCTTTTGATTTAATTTGAAACACATTTATCAATTTACTAATTAGTAAATTAAATTATGATATCTCAGAATTACACTTGATAGGTAGCTGTTTTGGAAACCTAATGTGAAAGATAGGGTTAGTAAGGCATCGGCAACCTCTTATAAGCAGCAGAGAGGGCATTGACAAATTGACAAGGGTTGGTTCCGTATGCTAAGGGTCGTCAACTGGATTTTTAAAATGGTTTTCTCTATTCCGCAAGCTCACACTGCCTGAGATTTGTAGTGTCTGTCAAGCGAAAGTCAGCACTATAAAGGAAACAAGGCTACTAAATTTAGAATATTCTATATTTCATCAGACAGCTCAGGCGCTTTTACACTTTTCCGGAGCTAAGAGACTCCCACTGCTTGTTTACATCGTTAGGAGGATGATTTCTCTCAAGTTTATACTGGGCAAGACTATTTATTGATAACTGATACTGCGTTGGGCCTTGCATTGAAAACAATTGAAGGGGTTAGAAGCAAAAGGATATAAGTGCATTTTTTTTTAATTTGAGTTATATCCATATTTGTGTAGTTAAATATAGTGTTTATTTGTTGACAAAGAAATCCAAGTCATTTTGGACATTTTAGAGACACCTATTGGCCGGCCAATAAACGCACTACCAAAGAATTTACATAGAATTTACAACAAGTAATCAACTTTGAACTTGATTATCTCGAATCAATTACGGACTCACTTAGATCCCTTCGCTTCAATTATAATTTCTAGGGTTTCTGGAGCGAAAATACTGGTTTGATCTACTCCGTATATCAACGACAGCCGTTTTCTGCTGCTATAACTGAATTCAATTTATATTTCATCCTACTCTCACTTAAGCCGGGTTAAACATAATTGAAGCTCGCACAACCACTCGTTAAACAAAACATGCCACTCAAACGCACAATGGGAATACATAAATTTTAAAAACAAAAACTAAAAGTTATTATATTTTACTTCATGTTTATAAAGAATTCTCTAAAAAGTTCTTGAAATACCAAATGTTGTTTTCCATTTGAACTTCCACCATTGTAAGTAAGCTCACAACCCACCCGGTTTCTTGGTGCCAGCAATAAATTCCCACACACTTTTAATATTCTTTGTTGTCCTTAACACATCACAGTTTCTCAGAAGTTTCTGATGTTATATTCAGTCATCCTTCGTCCCCCAACCACCCGCGCAACCTTTGATGCCAAACCCCAACCAAGTACACAGCTGCAACTGACGTTATTGGCAACGAAGCGCGCGCGTGTTGCGAAGGGTGGTGGGTGCAGTAGATAAGCAGCATTAACTACATATGCACATTCATAGTCGCAGCAACAACAACAACAATTGCAAATAGTCCTTGTCAATATTGATTTTCCATTGTATGGTAATAAAAGTATAATTGGATTCAAAGTCTGAATTTATTTTTATTATTTCCATAGCAACGTGCTCAAATAGCACTGACCTCCATCGTCAATCTTTGGACAATTGCTCTTCATGCCCTCTTAACGTTTGAATTTTTCCATGAAATGATATTTTGCTCAAATTAATGCTATGAAGTGGTGCGCGTTAAGAAGACTACAATAACCTAATTTAATTAATACTTTGGATATTAAAGGACAACTTTTTCTCCTCTTTAATTACACCTTAACCACCTGAGCTAGCTTCACGAAACACGCCACTCTTTTCTTCTTCGGTCAACGAAGGACAAGTGCCCCTCCACTTGACTTTTAAAACGCCATAGGGACTTTCCATTTCAGTAGTATTTCAGTTGAAGTTAAAGGTAATTCTATACGACCGTACGTAACTGCTAATATACATACGTCCAAAAATATCGGGAAAGGTATCAAACGACGCGTTTTGACCTCTGTATCAATAATCAGAAAGCGGAGATTCGATATTTTATGTCTGTCCTTCAAAGTTAAAGTTAAAGTTAAAATTAAAGTTAAAGTTAAAGGTAAAGTTAAAGTTAAAGTTAAAATTAAAGTTAAAGTTAAAGTTATCGGGAAAGGTATCAAACGACGCGTCAGAGGTCAACTGTATCTATAATCAGAAAGCGGAGATTCGATATTTTATGTCTGTCCTTCAAAGTTAAAGTTAAAGGTAAAGTTAAAGTTAAAGTAAAGTTAAAGTTAAAGTTAAGGTTAAAGTTAAAGTTAAAATTAAAGTAAAAGTTAAAGCTAAAGTTAAAGTTAAAGTTAAAGTTAAAGTTAAAGTTAAAGTTAAAGTTAAAGTTAAAGTTAAAGTTAAAGTTAAAGTTAAAGTTAAAGTTAAAGTTAAAGTTAAAGTTAAAGTTAAAGTTAAAGTTAAAGTTAAAGTTAAAGTTAAAGTTAAAGTTAAAGTTAAAGTTAAAGTTAAAGTTAAAGTTAAAGTTAAAGTTAAAGTTAAAGTTAAAGTTAAAGTTAAAGTTAAAGTTAAAGTTAAAGTTAAAGTTAAAGTTAAAGTTAAAGTTAAAGTTAAAGTTAAAGTTAAAGTTAAAGTTAAAGTTAAAGTTAAAGTTAAAGTTAAAGTTAAAGTTAAAGTTAAAGTTAAAGTTAAAGTTAAAGTTAAAGTTAAAGTTAAAGTTAAAGTTAAAGTTACAGTTACAGTTAAAGTTAAAGTTAAAGTTAAAGTTAAAGTTAAAGTTAAAGTTAAAGTTAAAGTTAAAGTTAAAGTTAAAGTTAAAGTTAAAGTTAAAGTTAAAGTTAAAGTTAAAGTTAAAGTTAAAGTTAAAGTTAAAGTTAAAGTTAAAGTTAAAGTTAAAGTTAAAGTTAAAGTTAAAGTTAAAGTTAAAGTTAAAGTTAAAGTTAAAGTTAAAGTTAAAGTTAAAGTTAAAGTTAAAGTTAAAGTTAAAGTGAAAGTTAAAGGTGAAGTTAAAGGTAAAGTTAAAGTTAAAGCTAAAGTCAAAATTAAAGTTATAGTTAAAGGTAAAGGTAAAGTTAAAGTGATGGTTAAGGTTAAAGTTAAAGTTAAGGTTAAAGTTAAAGGTAAAGTTAAAGGTAAAGTTAAGTTAAAGTTATGGTTAAGGTTAAAGTTATAGTTAAAGTCAAACTTAAAGTTAAATTCAAAGTTAGAGTTAAGGGTAAAGTCAAAGTTAAACTTAAGTACTCACGATTTTGATGGGCCGTCATTCCGTTTACATAAACCCTGCAAAAAATACGATTAGTGTAGGACTTG
The DNA here is from genome assembly GCA_949987695.1 of Merzomyia westermanni. Taxonomy (NCBI): domain Eukaryota; kingdom Metazoa; phylum Arthropoda; class Insecta; order Diptera; family Tephritidae; genus Merzomyia; species Merzomyia westermanni. The sequence goes on from OX465288.1 coordinate 32,157,462, forward strand.
TCGGAGATGACTCGCAAAGGAGGATGCGCCCAATGCCACTACTGATCGCTTTCTATGGGCTGAACTTATCACATTTGTTTGAACATGTCCTGGAGAGAGACCAATTGTACCCATTTATTCCTACGAGTATGCTACCAACACTAAAATTGACTTACACAAATAACAATTTTTTACCTCCCCCCATTCTGTGTTCTTGATAAGTTGTCAATCTTGATAAATAATCAGGAAAAAAATGTTTGTATCAGGTTTTTTTAATTTTATGTCAAAATCAAAAAAAATAATTATATTTTTGACGAAGAATTCAAAAAACTTGATACAAATATTTGTTTAATGAATATTTATCAAGATTGACAATTTGTCAAGAATACAGAATCGTGTATAGTTAATGTATATTAAACTATAGCCCAATCGGACAACTCTCTTTAGAGACTAATCGCATAATTTTTTGCAGGGTGCATACTTGCATATACTTGTGTATATACAAATTGCCTGTGTCCCACATTCAGATCGGTGGGTGACATTAGCGCACTTACATACTTCCCTGGAGTAAAAAAGAACGAAAATTGCGAAAACGGCTAGCTTATAAATAACCACGTTGTGCCAATTGTATAAAATCGTCTATTTTAGCATACTTAGAAATAACTCACGTCTAATTAGACCATAAATCATGCAGAGGAATCCACTTTTACACGTACGTAAATTCAAATGTCGATGTGGCAGCACAGATGGCTATTACAACAATCAGCTGTTTGAAATCGTTGAAGTGAACTGCCAGCCCAGTTTATGAGAATTGCGATTTTATTATATAAAAGTAAGTATTTATAGTTTGAAAATAATAAAAAAAAATGGAAGTGAAGGATACCAGTGTAAATTTCAGATTGTATGAAGATAGGCTTAACAATTTGAGTGATAAAACAGAGGAAGTGACAGCCAGCAGAAACGGCGTTTGTTGCTTCGGTGCCCGATTTTCTCTATAACCATCGGTGGAGTACAAACGAAGGTCTCAAAGAATATCTCCAGTTCTTAAATAAAACCTGCTTAATGTTCATTTGAGGGCTTTATATATATATATATATTATATATATACATATTGTGGCGACTATTCTCAAGCATGTACCATCCCTAACTCAATAACACTCCCACCACTAGTTAACACACAACTGAGATAACGATGGCTACGCTTATGCATGCAAGCGTGTAACTAGGAAGAGGAAGAGAGATGGCGCGAGTGTTTGCGAATACGATGCAAAGAGGAGATGCTAATAAATAAGACCGACCCTTCCAGAACACGAAAAGCGAACAACCAAGAAAGTTCTCGGTGCGTAGGCAAGCACCCTGTTGGACTATATAAGGCGGTGACCAAGCAAGGCAGGTTGATCAGTTTATTTTCAAGCGTTGTTCAGTGAACTACTGTAAAGTTACCAAACTCTTAAAATTGTTTTGCGTTTATTACTAGTAAATAAAACTAGCTATTACTTACATTATTTGTGCGTGTGTTTATTCGACTTTATAGTGATCGAACCCAGGATTGATAATCAAGGAATAATCGAATTCGTCACAATATATATATATACATTTTATTCCTATAGAGCCACAATTGCACTCCGGCGTCTCTTAGCAGGTATTCAAAAAAAACCATTTTCATAAAGTATCTTTACGAAACGCTACGTAAAAGAAGGAACAAAGGTTCTACGTCGTAATTATTACCTTGAATTCTAGCTTTAATTATTATCGTGTGTACTATTATTCTTATACATGTACTTTGAAATGTAAACGAAAATGTAAATCAAAAATTGATCTATATTGGAACGATTTCCCGTCATCCCTTGTCAAATTTGGCGAAACACCGAAATCGGTTTGTTACAAAACCAAATTTGACAAGGGATGACTGAAAATCATTCCAATATCGATCAACTTTCCACCGTGTCGAATAAACAACAAAACAAAATAAATAAATCAAAAATGTTAACACAAATCCAAGCCATTCCCTTTTAAAGCTTGTCGAATTTTATGAAACTTTGGAAAAAAGTGTTTAAATTAACTGCAACGACTTAAGTTGTGAAAGTATATAACGATTTTAACCGCAAATATCAGAGCACTACTGTACATACATACCTACAGTTATCCACAATGTAACATGAGCAAAATTTTAAAACACTATACAATATTCAGAAAGCATGGAGCTGGATTTTTCCGCTAAATCCAAGACCCATCTAGGTTTGTATGAAAATTTAAAAAACTTTAAACACAATTTTTTGAAAATATTAATTTTGCGACATAATACTTTCTTCATCCATGCACTTTTTCAGAAATTCTAAGCTAACAATAGTAGATAAGTATGTAAGTATTTTTATGTGAAGTCGTAAAAATAATAAAATATTTTTTACGACTCATCAGTTCGGGGCAAACCGTTTGTTTAGCCCACTCCGCCAATGTTGCGCTCGTTTAATTTTGATGGGGCTGCTTGCCTTCAAACTCATATATTCTAGCTATTTTGTTTATGAGCTTATGATGGGTAAAGTAATAACAAAAAGGTACCATAAATTACTCATAATTATTAACATAGCTACATAGCCCTGTAGTAACGACAAGCTTTTCACCAGACTAGCAGCGATGCAAAGTTTAATTTATAGACTGCTTTACTCTCTCTATTTCTATTTGCTTTGACTTTCATATTAAAAAATGTTAGTTAGAGCCACCGCTGATTTACTTGCTTCCCTAAAATGTTACTTTGACATATACCTTTCTCTCACTCATCTCTACCAGCGCCTTTATCAATCTTGCTATTATCCTTTCTATTCACCTTCTTACTCTATATTTTCCTCGTTTGAATCTATTTTTTACCTCTTCCTTTTACTCTACCTTTTACCCGTCTTTTTCTTCTTGTTTCTATTCTAATTCTCCTTCGACTTCTCTTTCTCGCACTTTCTCTCCCTATACCTTCACCTGTACGTCTATCGAGCATAAAGGATTCTTGTCTGTCAAACCGGAGTACTCCCCTGTGCTCATTGTTTTTATTGTTACAAAAAGAAACTACACCTTTTCCAAGTGTACTTCAGAAAGCGTAAAATGTTCTTCAGAAACCGTAAAATGTACTTCAGAATAATCAATTGTACTTCAGAAACTGTAAATTGTACTTCAGAAGCTGTAAAATGTACTTCAGAATAATCAATTCTATTTCAGAAACAGTAAATTGTACTTCAGAAACTGTAAATTGTTCCTCATAAATGGTAAAATCCTATTAACTCTGCAGCTTCTGAAGTACAATTTACGGTTTCTGAAGTACAATTGATTATTCTGAAGTACAATTGATTATTCTGAAGTACATATTGCAGATTCTGAAATATGCTTGGAAAAGATGTAGTCCATAGTTTGCCGAAATAATTTTTAAGTATACAGGAAGGTGATAACGGCACTTAAGGTTAAAAGCCTGATGAAAAAGTTATTACGTAAGCATAAGATTTGTGTATCGTTTGCCACTTTCAAACAAAATCCTCAGATTATTTAGTGAATAGTGGGCGAATTTTTAGTGGGACTAACCAAATTAAGGTCCCACACACAAAAGTTAGCATTCGTCATCTATAACATTCTTTACAAAACACGAGCATTCAAGCGAGGTGACATACATAAATATGTATTTACAGATGAATGCCAAGTGAGGGACTTTGCGGATTTTCAAAAAACATTTTAGAATTTGAATGAATAGTTTTAAATAGCGAGGACACCTCATTGTGCCGTGATTTGAAATTGTATGATTTTATAGTCTGTGGCACATGCTGACGGTCTTAATGTATATGTGCACGTTTGTTATACATTAGGGTGTGCTTTATATTTCAATTTTGTTACTTCTTGAATGTCGCTTTTAAAAAATTCATAGAAACATTCATTGGAGGCTGGAGGGCTTCTAACATTAATATATCTTCTTTCTACTAGCTTTGCTGCGTCTCGGAATTTATATTAGACTGAGTTTGATTTTAATTATTATGTCTCCGAAACCAGTTTGGATATGGAACTTTAGCACATGCAGCACTCGTCAGCACCCTTCGTTTGTGAAACATATTGTACTAATAAATTCTGTGTCAAACTGTTCCACATATTGGTAGATAACTTCGATATCTTAAATTTTAAGGTAGACGCTGCGTAATGCACCTGTGGCATTCAGTTCTGTTTAGAAGTTTCTGAGTGATGCGCGCTCAAACATACAGACAAACAGACAACCAAAATTCAAAAGTTGTTGCATTAACTTACATTGGCTTAATAATGATAACTCGCTTAAATTTTTCTTGAATATCTGCAATGTTACAATTCTATTATATGTAGAGGAGATACGAGTATTAGATACGATTGATCGTGTGCGCCTACTCCGGGGAAGCTTGTCTTGCTGTTGCTGTGAATCATTTTTAGCAGCGAAATATGACTTCAGAATGAGAATAGATTTTTAAGGTTTAACCATATGGATATTGCTTTTGTATTCTGTGTATCTCTACACCAGCTGGTTCTATCGTACCACAAAGACTCGGGTTTTACCTTACAAAGGGCTACTATTTCGATGTAACCTCGTCTAATCATAGCAATTTAGATCATAATTTTTCTTCTTTTCCTACTGATTGATCGGTGCCACACCTAGCGAAATTTTATAAAGCAAATGCCTGAGAAATACCAAAGAACTATAGTGAAATATTTTTAACTATGGTGATACTAATTTTCGAAAACGTGAAATTATACTATCTAACCCATATACTTTTCTACTGTTGGATTCCAAAAAGTCGTCCACGTAAACAGCATCACAAGTTCTCATGTTTTGAGTCATAGTCGAAGGCTTCGGCTCGAATATCTGTGAAATACTTAATTCTAACCAAAGTTCCACAATTTAATTCCCTAGCTAATTGCGTAGATTTTTTAAAATTTTTTGAGATTTTCCTATTTTAAACCAGGGTTGGGTCACTTTAAATAAAAAACTTGAAAATAAAAAATTAAATTTTATTTGTTATTCAAAAAAATTTGAGTGATAAATGAAATATTATTGGTTATTCAAAAAATAAAATTTCAATTTTTATTCAAGCTTTTGAAAATGAAAAATAACACATCGAGATACAGCAAAATTATACCGTTATGTGCATATAGACATTATGTGTATTTGTAAAGATTTTTGTTTGTTATTTCCGTATAAATTGAGATGCACTGAGTTTATTTGATTCAATTTCGTGAGCATTGTTGTACAAAATAAGTCTACTTAGGGACTACTTGGTGGTATTCAGGGTGATTTCGGGAAAGTTTTAGGGATAATTTTGGGATTTTTTCAGCACCATTTCGTAATTGATTGATGGATTATATTAAGACTTTTTTGGGTCCATATTTAAATTATTTTAGTGATCTTTGTGTGACTTTTTCAGAGAAATTACTCAAAAAAAGTCTCGTAATGATTCCAAAATAGTCCCGAAAATAACACCGAAATGAGCGGGTAAAGCCTATAACACAATTCAGCATATGCCCCGAAATTACGTTGAAAATGTCACAAATTGGTTTCTAAAACTATCCCGAAAACTTCGAAGGAAACCCGCCAAAATCCTTATTTTGTTCAGCAATGGTCCCGAACTTGCATCCAATCAACTCAGTGAATCTCAATTTATACAGAAATAACCGAAAAAATCTTTATAAATACACATTATGTCTATATGCACATACGGGTATAATTTTGCTGTATCTCGATGTGTTATTTTTCATTTTCCAAAGCTTGAATAAAAATTGATATTTTATTTTTTATTCAAAAATTTTTGAATAACCAATAATATTTCACCCATCACTCAAATTTTTTGAATAAAAAATAAATTTTGATTTGTTATTTTTTCGTCACTCGTCACTCAAATTTTTGAAAACGCCCATTCTTGTTTTCAACAAATTACCTTAAGTTATCATTTTATGTCACAGTCTCGATCAGAGAGCGATTTGCTTAAAGTGTTCTACTAAATTTTTTATAGTGTAGATGCATGAATCTTTACAACGTATGTATGTCTCTCGGTTTCTTTTTTGGTTATCAATTAAACTAAACTTCAATCGGTGGTCCTAATTTTGTCGAGAGAGATTTTATTTGAAAAAGTTATATGTTCTCATTGTTTCATTAATGTTAGAGATTAAACGATGATGCTGTTTATATAATCGTTGTCTTGTCGATATCTAATTGCCTTTTTTCAGGCATTTTTGCTGTACAATACAAAAAAACTATCGTTCTGGTAGCCTATGGTTAAGAAAACGCGCCAAAGTTTCGCTGATGAAGAAGTGTAGCAGCTTGATGTTACCATTGGTCTACCGCAAGGCTCAGTATTAGCTCCGATATTAATTTTCATTAATGATATAAAAACATGCTTGAAAAACTGTAAAATACGTATTTTTGCGGATGATGCATTAGTTAGCATTAACGACAAAAATGTAGATAAAATAAATGATTGTGCAGCAGAAAGCGGAAACTAAATATTGATACAACAATGATTATGATATTTCATATAAACCACAACGTTATAAATCACAATAACTTAAGACTGAAAACAAAAAAACAGTTCAGTTCAAAGAGTAGATAAAATGAATTATCTAGGAGTAATAATTGATGAGAAACTAAATCTTATAGAACATACATGTCATTTAGAAAAGAAAATTGCACAGAAAATATGCTTTATGTATCGAACATGTAAACATATTAGTCAATATCAAAAAATATTATTATATAGATCAATTATAGAACCGCACTTTATTTATTGTCCAACAGTACTACTCCTATCAAATGGTACCTTAATTAATAAGCTTCAAATACAGCAAAACAAAGCAATGCATTTAATACCAAAATGTCCTTCAAGATCATCAAAAAGTACCATGCTTAATAGGTTAAATTGGCTTAGTATAAAACAAGCAATAAGTTATTACACATTGCATTGCGGCCGCCGTGGTGTGAAGGTAGTGTTTCCGGCCTACCACACCGAAGGTCCATGGTTCGAGCCCTGGTACAGGTAACATCAAAAGTGATTTGAAAAAAAGTTTTTCAAAACGGGGTCGCCCCTCGGCAGTGGTTTGGCAAACTCTCCGAGTGTATTTCTGCCATGACAGGCTTCTCAGCAAAAATTCGTCTCCTTTGTAGATGCCGTTCGGAGTCGGCAAAAAACTGTAGGTCCCACCAATTTGTAGGGAAAATTCAAATCGGCACACCACAAATTGGAAGAGAAGCTTGGCGCAAAAATCTCTTAGGAGGTTTATGATGATATACCTGTTGTATATCGCGCCATAGAGAGAGAGAGAATTTGTAAATAACGTAGAACTAGGAATGCTACAAATTATCTACTAACTACTAAAAAAATTAGGTCCATAGCTATGTAACTACGTCTACCTAGAGTAAGAACTCAGTTCGCAAAAAAGACTCCAGAATACGTAGGTTATAAAATGTATAATGAATTACCAACTGAGATAAAGAGACTGTGAAAATGTTGTTAAGTTTAAAGAGAAACTATTGTAAAACCTTAAATATGTAGTATCAATTCAACACCGAATTAACTTATTTTTATTTAAAGTCTTACCGCCATATTCATAAAAAAAAAATAAAGCTTTTTAAAATGACTTTTCCATACAAATTTTGAATTACAAGAGCTTTATAAACGAATTTTTTTTTTTTAAATATGGGGGTTAGTCTTGAGAAAAATTTTATGAATTTCTGTATAACCCTGGCTGTAACTCTACAATAAATTAATCTTTTTGGTCGAATTAAAATTATTATTCCTGACCCTAAGCTCATTTTAAGTTATGAATGCTTTAATAAAAAAACAAGGTTAAAAATCATATTAATATTGTTTTTCAGAATTTCGAAAAAAGTATTATTAAAATTTGCGTTCTGTCAAAAAACTTCCGTTTTGATTTATTGATTTCGTGTTTTAACTTGGGAAAGTGTACAATATAGACATCAGAAATCAATATCGGCTCGAGGCACGCCAATAACCCCAAAATAATGGCCAGTGCATTGTTGTCGCTTTTTGGGGTTAGGGACGAACCAACTGACCCCCTATTGTTTTTTGTGGCTATGCTATTTTAAGGTAGTAAAATTAAGTATTTACAAAGTAAAGTAAGCGGCTATTGAAAATAATAATGATGAGAATATCAATTAATTCCATTGCATGGAAAAAGTGGCTCAAGAAGAAAATAAAAAAAGTTAAAATTACGATTCAATATCAATTTATGAGATAGTACCAGAATATGTTCTCACGGCTTTTGAACAAAAATTGGGGATTTTATGGACAAAAAACCATGGGCCGTATCATGAATTTCATGTAAACAAAATATTCCCAAATTTTATAAAGCAAAACAAAAACAAAGTGTGAAAACTTGTTATTGTTTTGCTTTAAAATTTCTTTGGGGATTTTGATCACATGAAATTCATGATAGAGCCAGATATCTTAATTCCATACAAGTACACTACAATTTCAACGTTCAAAGTGAAAAATTTAAGAAAAATCCCAACAAGCAAAGTAAACTTAAAATAAATCTTTAAAAAGCTTATATAAAAAAGTTAAAAAACAACCAAAAAAAAAATTTACTTTTAACTTTCAAATAAATTAAAACTGAAAAGTCTTACATTTCGCTTATTGTAGCAAGTTTACTTTAAATTTTTTTAAAAATATTTAGAGAAATGCTGGTTGGGATACTTCGGTTTTTTCTCCATATTGCCACAGAATAATTGACAGTTTAAAAAAAAAATGAGCATGACCAAATTAAAAAAAAAATTGTTTCCTTGACCCAGCTTATTGTACATAGAACCATAAAGTCTAGAAAACTATATACATAAGTATATATAAGAATAACCTAAAAAAAAATTAGCAAGAAATCATTGCATCGTTTTGGGAATACGACTTAGCCATTGCTAATTGCTCAATATTTACGCTCTCATTGCATTTTTGTGTGCTGTCATTGACATTGAAAATGAAAATTTTGTAAATTTCTTTTAGTTAGAAATCTTAGCGCAAACATTAAACGTGCGCGTTTTAGGCAACTTGATGAAAGTGAAATAATTTTTTTTTATTTATACAAATGAAATTACCGCCTATGGATTTGTGCTTATATTCCGCAGCGACTAAACGTGAACTACTGACTTTGATGAAATATTAAAAAATTTATAACGAAAAAAAAGTGCATAAAAATCTAAACAAATTTTGGGTTAGTTTTCTTGTTGTTGGTGTATATTAAATCGTAATAAAAATGATGAATGCTTTAATTTATCAGCAAACAAACGTTATGAAAACGGTAAATATGTATGTAAATACGTTGCTTTGACAACGCAACCACTACTAATGACCTCTGACGCAAATACGACTAATTGACAATCAATTCCCGTTGGACATTTCAATGAAATCGGCGTATTGGTGATTTTCTGTAGCGTTTTTGTTTTTCTTAATTACCAATTTATGTGATATTTGATTGATTGTGCGCATTCGATTTGGTCATTATGGCATATTTGATAGATACAAAAGGCCCACATACATACAAATGTGATAAGAATTTTGTTTGTTTGTTGCGTATACGCCTACGACAGCCGTCACCCGACACCCGACAATGTGGGCAGCGTCAGTAAAAACGTATTAAATGAATTTTTTTTAATGCGATTAATTATGTAATTAATAATGGCTAAATAACGTTAATTGCATAAAAATGTTAGTTTGTATGATTGTCATATCAATGGTATATGTAAGATTTTTGGAAATCGTTACCCAACAAGCAAAGTAAGCTTGAAGTAAATGCTTAAAAAGCTTACAGTAATCAGACCTGTTAAATAATGATTACTAAACGTAATGATTACCTGTTTGATTAATTATTTTCTTGATTGATCACCATTACTTTCAATTTATAATGATTATTTTCCAAATAATTACAAAAATAATCAAAAAAAAACATGATTTTTTACGATTATTAAAAAAAAATCTAACAAAATTTGTTTTGATTACTTTTGATCATTTTTGTTTTTCTTTGACTTTTCAAAAAAAAAATTAATTTAATTTAAAAATTTTTTTTATTATTTTTAATTTTTTCAAAATTGTGCATAAATATACACATCAACAGTGCAGAAAAAAAAGAAAAAAAATCTAAGATAATCAAAGTCAGCAAAACAACTTTTTTTTTGATTATATTTGACCTTTTTTGATTATTTTAGATTTAAAAAAAAAAAATTTTTTTAATTATTTTCAAAATTGTGCATAAATATACACACCAACAGTACAGAAAAAAAAAGAAAAAAAATCTAAAATAAACAAAGTAATCAAAACAACTTTTTTTTGATTATATTTGATTTTTTTTGATTATTTTTGATTTTTTTAAATTTTTTCTATTCGTACTCAATTAATTATTTGCTTTTCTTGAAAAACCATTAAAATAATCATTACCAATTTAAAAAGGCGTCTAATTAATTGATTACTAATTACTTTTCAAAATTAACAGGTCTGACTGTAATAAATCAAGCTAGGTCACTTTGTATAAAAAATTATTTAAATTAAGTTCCGAAATGTAATTGAATCCTGAAAAAATACATATAATTTACCAGAAGCTGTGAACTCACCATTATACATTCTAATGGTGAACTACTTATCTCTAGTGAGCTCTTTTTACTCATCTTTAGTTTTTTACTTTTACCGTACGCTTTACTTTTTCTCAAAGATAACTTCAACTAATTTTTGTACGATATAAATTGAATTATTAAATAAATAATTATTGCTAATTTAAATTCTATTTCCTTTCCCACTGTTATGTTCTGAAATCCAACTATCACTCTTGAACTACTACACGTCCGGCTTGAAATTTAATACATCACTTATTTCGAAAACTCGACCCCTTTCAGAGTTATCGACCAATATGTTGGGAAGTAAGTGTTTTATAATCGAAAAGGCAGGTTGATTATAAGCTTACGAATGTAAACATACCAAACCTTTGAAAGAAAACTTTTTATAACGTTTGTACTTCAATCCAATTCAAAAAAACTTAATTTTATTTTCAAATATATCTTTGTAATACAACACAACTAATTGTTATCTTAAATATGACTCTTCTTTTTTAATTAAATACGTAAGTCTGATTTTTAGAAATGTATTAAAATTTTTTCTAAAATAAAGTTAAGTTGTGTTAATATTTTTCCTAAAATCAAGGTGTTCTAAACCCGGTTATAAAAATGCTTGTTGGGTATTGACATTTTTGTTTTTGTTACCAAGTGCAGACCAATTTATCAAATTTTATTCATCCCGAAAACAAATATTTTGATTATTTATTTTGGTACAAACATGCACACATACCTACAAATAATCTTATAAGTAAACACATACAGTACTGTGCCCAGAAATAGAACCAGTGCTCACAGAAACAACTCTGTTAATTAATAATGTAGTTATTACCACCACGAGTTTGACTAATACGTAGCCTATAATTGAAAATACCAAGAGTGTCCAAGCTATCCTCAATTTTTTTCCAACTAAGTAGGAACCTCCCTCCCTCCGCTGCTAAAATCGGCTGTTGATAGAAACACATTATATGGAGTCTTGTCCATTAGATTTTCTTAGCAAGAGTTTCGCTGTTAAAACTGCCTTAAAACTAGGGAAAGTCTTTCACAGCATCAAAGGTATATAAGCCAACAATAACTTGGCTGCCAATGCACTGCTAAGCAGAATCTTTCTTAGGGGTTTTAAAGGGCATAGAAATATCCTAAGGGCCTAAAGCAATACTTTTACTTAATGGAAATATTGTCTGCTGGACTATTCTGTATGAGAATATACATTTTAGCAGAGAAATAAGAAAAAGTGCAGAGGAGGTACCCTGTATGAAATGGCAAAGGAAATCAGTAGAGACTCTCAGCTGACAATGTCAGCAGCCCTACTGATCAATTATATCCCAAGCAATGTAATTTGCTGTAGACATGTAACAAGTGCTTGTTATTGGGAGTCATCCAGTCTCCTTAAAACTACTGGCTCAGTAGGGTCTGTATGGTTCTTGCTGAAGCACTTGGATACTCCGAAAGGAGGAATTCACCATTTCTGTCTCCAAGTGGGTCCAACAGTAATGCAGATCCTACAGAGTGAGTAAGTCTAAGGAGACTAGAGGGCTTCCAATGACAAACACAAGTTAAATATCTACAGCAAATTACATTGCTTGGGATGTAATTGATCAGTAGGGCTGCTGACATGGTCAGCTGAGAGTCTCTACTGATTTCCAGTTGACAGGAGATTAGCTGACAGCAAAACCAGCTGTTAGATTAATAGTTAGCAGAGCGTGCCGAAACTTCTCTGATGAAGAAGTCTACCAGCTTCCGAAATAGATCTAATCAATCAATTTAAAACTTTTAACAATTAATTAAGTTATTAAAAAAATAAAACAATAATAATTTTCTTTAAAAATATGAGTTCATTTATAGTCATGGAAATAAAAAAAAAATAATTGGCTAAAAATGCCGAACGTATTTTACGGAAGCCTCCGTATTAATTGATTAAGATTAAAACAAATAAAACAAATTAAAAATAACACTGGATCACAAATTCCAACTTTTTTTCTGCACCAGAGACGCCATAGTGAAATTCCTATGTAAAATCACCTCCTAATTCCGAAAACCAAGGTTATTTTTACTTGAATGGTACCGTTTTTGAGATATTTACGATTTACCGTTATTTCAAAAAACAAAAAAGATGGCTCCACTTAATCGTGTATATCTCAAGAACAAACTGAGCTCTTCCAAAACGGTTTGAAAAATTTGAAAGCTTATAAAATTTACTATAATCAGTACATACAACACTTTTTGCTAGGTCCTGCAGATTCAAACATATTGAACAATCATTACGGATTTTTTAAATTTTTTTTGTAAAAATATAAAAAAATGTGTACTTTGCGAGGAAGCATCTCGAAAAATTTTTGTTTTTTTGCAGATATTTTTTCCCCCCTCTAAGCTCTGTTTTATTACAAAAAAAATAAGCTATCAGTGAACAAAATCGATGAACTAATACAAAAGTAATAAGCATTCAAGTAAATATATCCATTTAATGCTTAAGTACCCTACTGGTACATATGTGTTAGTATTCGTATATCAGTTAGTTAGCAGGTAGATTTTCGAAAAGTTATTAGATACAAAAAGCTGTTAGTGTCGTTTTCTCAAACCTAGGTACATTTTAAACAAGAGCATATTTTTGAGGCAGGTAGTGTTTTCTTTGTAGAACTAGGGAACCTTTTTGTTTAGGTAGGCTTGAATTTTTACTGGATCTAAGTATAAATAAGAGTACATGCGCCTTGTTCCTTCATAATATCTGCAAGGCTCGCCGGATACTGTTCAGTTTATAATTGCAGTTTATAACCCGTCATTTACTTAAAATAAAAAATGAATAAAAGGGCGCGAGAGTTTGAGTGTACAAATGATCCAGATATGTTCTGTTTCATCTGCGGTCAATTTATTGTTAAAAGTATGAGACGTGTGTTTTCAAATCCTTTGAAAGTTACATACTATAAGTGTTTTGGAATTGAGCCTAAAAACAATGCAAACCATGGACACCGAACACTGTGTGCACCACATGCCGAGTCGAATTGATTTCTTCGGAAACCGGAACAAAAAGGTACGTTGTAAAAATTAGGAATTTGTTCCCTTTTAATGCATAGCTGACTAATTCCTGAAACTATCTATTTAGGCGACGTGTGAAATTTATTACACCAATGAAGTGGAGGGAACCAACTTGCCATTCAACGGACTGCTATATTTGTACTACAAAAGTACTTGGGGTTGGAAAGTCCAGAAAAGTAACCTATGCGAGCGTATCTACAGTGTCATTACCAGAACTAATTTCAACAGAAGCGACATTGCCAGAATCAAATTTAACTTTAGTTCCGGCTCCAGTTTCATTGTCAACAGTAGTATCTGATTACGCGGCATCATGTTGTACTGAATTTCAAACGGAAAACGAAAGAAATTCTTTGTCACAAGCACAACTCAATGATTGGATTAGGGATTTGGAATTGTCAAAGGAAAAGGCCGAACTACACGCCTCTCGAATGCAACAATTTAAATTTGTTTCATCCGATGTTAAGGTAACATATTATAGAACTCGTCACGAAGAATTTTCCAAGTACTATACGAAGGAGGACAGTGTTTGTTACTGCAAAGACATTGCTGGTCTATTCAAACAATTTGGTGAACCATATGATTCAAAAGAGTGGCGATTGTTCATAGACGGCAATAAATTAAGTTTAAAGGCCGTATTATTGCATATTGGCAACCAAAAGCCATCTATCCCGATCGCGCATGCAGTAAATACGAAGGAAACATATGAGATAATGCAAAAATTGCTCAAGTTAATCAAATACGAAGAACATGATTGGAAAATATGTGCCGATCTTAAAGTCGTTGGAATGCTATGTGGTCTACAAAGTTGATACACAAAATACTGTTGCTTTCTATGCAAATGGGATAGCCGAGCTCGTCAAGACCACTACATCATAAAGGATTGGCCAGAACGAATCGAGTTTCAAGTTGGGGTAGATAACATAAAATACTCTCCACTTATAAAGAAGGAAAAAATAATTCTACCTCCGCTCCACATCAAGCTCGGCCTTATCAAAAACTTTGTGAAGGCTTTGGACAAAGAAGGCGAAGCTTTTCATCATTTGAAGACAATCTTCCCAGAGATTTCAGAAGCAAAAATAAAGGAAGGGATTTTTGTGGGACCGCAAATAAGGAAAATGATGACCAATAACCATTTCAAAGAACTATTGTCACCAGTGGAGGCAGCAGCGTGGGATTCTTTTGAAAAGGTCGTTACTTCTTTTTTAGGCAAACACAAAAGTCCTAACTACGAGATGATAGTGAACGACTTAATCAAAAACTATGCGGAAATGGGTAAATAAAAAAACATATTATAATAAATTATATATTACATAAATTTACATGAGAATATATAGCCATAAATCTGAATTCATCGTCCAGTTCCGAACAAACAAGAACGGGAAAAATATAAACAAAAAATTTGTTCTGAATTGAAAGATAAATCCAGCCTAAGAAAATTATATACTAATGTGTCACTTATGTATTTATCTAATTTACTTTTTTATTTTCTTTCAGGAGTAAATATGTCTTTAAAAATTCATTTCTTACACTCCCACTTAAATTTTTTCCCGCAAAATCTTGGCGACGAAAGTGACGAGCATGGCGAAAGGTTTCACCAGCAAATGCAAGTGATTGAAAGTCGGTATCAAGGATTCTGGGATGTCGCTATGATGGGCGACTACTGTTGGTTTCTCATAAGAGAAACCGATCCTAATCTAAATAAGCGTCAAAACAAGACACATAACTTTTTCAATTGTAAAATAAGATCATAGAGTTAAGACAGAACCATATGTACATATGCTATTATTTGTAGGGTACTTAAGTATTAAATGGATATATTTACTTGAATGCTTATAACTTTTGTATTAGTTCATCGATTTTGTTCACTGATAGCTTATTTTTTTTGTAATAAAACAGAGCTTAGAGGGGGGAAAAAATATCTGCAAAAAACAAAAAGTTTTCGAGATGCTTCCTCGCAAAATACAAATTTTTTTATATTTTTACAAAAAAAATTTAAAAAATCCGTAATGATTGTTCAATATGTTTGAATCTGCAGGACCTAGCAAAAAGTGTTGTATGTACTGATTATAGTAAATTTTATAAGCTTTCAAATTTTTCAAACCGTCTTGGAAGAGCTCAGTTTGTTCTTGAGATATACACGATTAAGTGGAGCCATCTTTTTTGTTTTTTGAAATAACGGTAAATCGTAAATATCTCAAAAACGGTACCATTCAAGTAAAAATAACCTTGGTTTTCGGAATTAGGAGGTGATTTTACATAGGAATTTCACTATGGCGTCTCTGGTGCATTTTGGCTGTAAACCAGTGTAATCTAAAAATCAAAAAAAGTTGTTTTGATTACTTTTAATTTTTTTTGTTGATTTTTTTAGTATTGTTTATATGTACGAGTATATTTATGTGCTTCTATAACAATACTGAAAAAAAAAATTATCAGAAAAAATCGAAAATAATCAAAAGTAATCCAAACTAATTATTTTGTTTATTTTTCATTTATTTTAATAATCGTAAAAAAAACATATTTTTGATTATTTTTTGAATTAACTGAAAAAACATTATTATTAATTTAAAGTAATCGATAATCAATTCTTAAATTTATTCTCCAGGAAATAATTAATAAAACCGGTAATCATTACGATAAGGAATTATTATTTAATAGGTCTGCATCGCAGTTATGTTGGGCGCTATCACGAATTTCATGTGAACTAAATATTCCCAAAAGTTATAAAGCAAAACAAACCAAAGTGTGAAAATTTGTTATTGTTTTGCTTTAAAAATTTATAGGAATTTAATTCAGATGAAATTCATGATAATGCCCACTATCTCAATCTCAACGCGACCGCAATTGCATTTAGAAAAGTGTCTCTAGATTTTTCTCAAACTTTTCTCCTAAGCTTTAAACCTCCCACTACCACAAAGCTGAAGTTTCTCACACTAGTTAAATTGCAAGCATACAGTACCGGTTCAAAACTAGTCTCGTCTTCGACTAGTTTGGAGTTTAATTACATGGTAAGCATGGACGTGGGAGTAATGTGCTCAAAAACGCCATCCACCTACTCAAATACCTTAAGTCAATACAAAAAGCGCGAAGTGCATTTGAATGATTTATTCTAAAATTAAATCACGTGTCGTTGTGCATGATTTATTTCAATCAATTTTAAACAAAATGAATGGGAAACGTGTTTGTTGCTGCACAGCTGCCGCCACCCCTCAACATTTTTCTGTACATATTCTGCATAGGTATGTATTCATGCATGTCTATCTCTTATCAATAGCATACAGTGGACGCCCTTTGTGAAATGCCATTATAATCATCAGCTACTGACGGTCGAAGAGGCGTGCTGGGCGTAAAGGCCGCAGATCAATGAATTCGTGTGTTGAATTAATTTGAACATTTTTGATATGCGGGTAAAATTCCAATAATATTTATGTGAAATTCAAATGCAAATTTAAACAAGAATTTGCAACTAAATAAATTACAATTTGCACACGCTTTGAGGCAATTTTTTGGATATTTTTATTGATTGGAATCTGCTGGGGCTTTGTTGAAATTCATTAGGTTCTTACTGTGATGATTGCAAACATATATATGTATGTGTGTATGTATTTGTGTAGTTAAAATGTAAATTTTTCAACAGTAAAGCACTTAGCTTGTTTCCCTTATGCAAATGTAAAATAAGCAATATTTTGAAGTTTATAAACGATTTTATTATATTTTTTTCCACAATCAAATTCGCACATGCTCCATGGTCGTTGTTGTAAATGATTTCAATTGAAGATAGTTTTTAATGCGCTACGTACGACTACTTTTGTAGTGCAAATTGGCGGTTTCCATTACCAGTAATTATTCATTAAATATAAATTTGATTGCTGAATGGAAGAAAATTCCACTAAAAATAAATGCTCATAATGCTTTATTTTCTTTTTCCATTACCACTCAAACTTTTAATTTAGTGCAAGTATCCCTCCACTAACATTCAACTAAGTGAGTGAAGATTCTCTTTCATTAGCACTAAAATTTACTTTCAATGAAACCTCATCCTAACTACCATGCAGATGTATGGTTGGTTGGTTGGTGGTTGGTGAGTCCGCTATGAATCAACTGTCTCTTCCTCCGCCGGAAGGTTGCAGCTCTGTCAAGAAGTATTGTGTGCCAGACCCAACTGCGTCGCATGCAGCCGAATGGTCCAATGCTCAGTGAGCACCAAAACTAATCTGAAAAGGTACCTTCAAGTCACCTCGAGAAGAGTCGACGATTTTGTATCATTGTACGAGGGCCATAGATTCCGATATGTCGACTTGCCAGGCTCATGGTCAACTTCCTGCACTGACCAATCAGACTCCATGTTATCATTGCTGACCCAAGATCCCGAAAAGCCGCATGCCTATCAGAGAGGATTGCTCTCTTATTACCTGTAATGCCAGTAAAGAATAATGCCCTGCATGTCTCCTGAATAGCGTAGAGTTTGGATTGAAATACATTCGTTTAGTCTGGGAGACGAATAAATACGTACATAGTCGGGAGTTATGGAAAAGTTCCCGCTCAAACTCCACATACAATTTTCAGCTGAAATGTCAAATCTCTGTATAAATTTCTCCTCTTTCCAATCCTGTCCCCTGTCGAAGACTGTTCTGGAACAAATCTAGACCGTTTTAGTTTTAATATAGGAGCGCTGAAGGCTAATTTGGATAACCCTAAAATCAATCAAATCTATGGGGGCTCTAATTTTTCGTCGACGAGTTGCAGGTTCACCAGGCACCTATTTGTGTCGTCGACTTGACCTGACCGTTTCTGCGAAATCGTCCCTGCCATTAATTTTACTGCTCTTAGAGGTGCTAGGGGTCTCATCCAGAGACTCTTTTCCTTAGAGGTGGTAGGGGCCTCTTCTCTGCAGTGGCTAGGTACACTCGGTACTCATCCACCATAGCCCGAAAGTGTATGCGAACAGTTGCATTCTTGAGATGTACGGTACCGTTTGCGGATCTTTTCCGTTTTAATGCATTGTACCGCGCATGCTTACCCTCTGGCTGCTTCCCATCGGCCTTCGAAAATTGTTGGAAAACGTTGGTCACTCGTCCGCAGAGCCGTCATGCGTAGAGAAGGCGCCTCAAGGTCCGATATTGACCGGTCATCGGATGGGTCGGTTGGTCAGATAATCAATAGCCAACCACTGCTTCATCCAGCCATCGCTACGAGTACCTCAACACCTTTTACATTTCCTGCAGCCGAGAGTGGTTCGTAACCGATTTACCCTACCCATGACTGTGGGGTATGGGATTACAACAGGGCGGTCGTTAGTGTCCTAGCTACTGACGAAAAGTTGGTTTTCTGGTTTTCCCCAGTACCACCCTTGGCTTTTATCATTTTGTCGGGTTTTAAACTTTTATGTGGATTCTTATACAGAATTCGCTATATTTTAAATGGAAATTATTAAAAACACAGCTTCTTCTTATTTCATCGAACGATATCCATTTTCATTTCACTACTATTATATTGAACACAGCTGTATGTATGTACATTAGGTCACAATCGAAATATTACTAATGTATATACATATTTACATACAAATTCCCATATATTTTACTTCTTAGAATAATCCATTTGGAGTTCAAGGCAGTCAGACGACAATGAAACTTGAAATCATTTACATTTGTCATCTAACCTTTTGTTGTTATTTTGGTCGCGTAAGTGCTATGGTTGTCACTTACACCATGAAATATGACAACAGCAAAGAAAAAATTTACTAATTAATAAAACAATTTTTTTTTTCTATTTTGCTGATTGAGCAAAAGTCAACAATGCAAAACAAAATTTTTGTGTTTTTTTTTATTTTATTTGCAATTCGTGCAAGTTTTGTTTGTTTTGTTATTAAAACTGTTTCTTGCTAAAATACTGTGAGCATGTCTGTGTTGTTGCTGGTTTTTTCCTAAACAAAAAGTCATTGCACAGCTGATTCAGTGAAATTCATTTAATTGCTCTCCGTGTGCCGCCTTGTTGTTTGCACTTACTGAAGGTGTTTTCCCCATTCGAGATTGGCCAACGTGCACCAGCAGCCCACACCGCATACCTGCTGGCTCGCAAAGCACGAACCGCCAGCACCAAATCGTGCCTTTCGATGTTTTGCAAATAAATCATCTTTGTGTTGCGCTGACATTATTCCGTTTCAATGTAGAATTTTTGTTGTGAATTTTACTGCTGCCCCACAGCGTTTTATGCGGTTACTCCGCCCAGCGTTTTGCTTGCTGGGGGCACAGTTCTACTTGGTGGCCTAGAAATTAAAAGTCAACTCATTAATTATTTACTTTTCATTTTAATCTCCTATAAGAAAATAAATTATTGTAATTTTTAGCTAAACAATAATTTTTTGTTTGTGGTTTTTTTGTTTTTTTTTTCTTAAATTTTAATTCTACTCGTAGGATGTGTGGCCTCTTTCAGTTCTTTTGTCTTTGACTACGAATTATGTGATTGTTTATTGTAATTTACATATGTACGCGCGGTGGGCTGGGTTAGTGAGTAATGACACATACAAAATTGCTAAACAAACAATAAATAACATTTGTTAATATTACAATTAATTTATGTTAATGGCATTTTCTTTGTTCAGGTATTTGCTGGTGAATTTTACACCCCAGGCCTAGTTTACTAGGTAAGGAGAAAGAGGAGGTGAGGGAGCGGCAGAGAGAGGGAGAGGGAGAAAGACGGAGAGCAGTGTGACCAGGTGATAGAAAAAAGGAGGCTAAACCGGCAAAAAAAAAGAAGGTTAGAAGATTCTAAAATTAAGAAAAAAAAGCTAAAAAAAAGTCATAAATTTTTTTACGAAATACCTTTCAAATTTTTTATTTTAGTTTAAACTATTTGTATATAATGCTGTAGACATAACTTAAAGGAACTATTCTTGCTTCAGCACATATCAGGCACATTTTCCTTAACTAGGAATTTTTTGAAAGAAACACATATTATAGAAAAATCACTACAAACTAATTAATTATATAATATTTTCTTCGTCTGATGCAGGCACGGTTCCAGAAAATATTTTCGGAGCGGGGTCCACATTTTTTTCCATTTTGAGTGTAAAATGGAAATTACAAAATTGCAGTTTCATTTTGTCTCTCGTGGGGACGCAAACCAAATTTATCAAAACCTAGAAGAAAAATACCAAAAATAAGTACCTTTTCTTTTGAAGGACTGTAAAAAAACAAGTTCACATTTATTTAAAATTTCAGGTAGCAATGTATTAAAGATAGAGTAAGTTAGGGTACTATTGTGATATAGGCATACCTTTTTCGGCTGCTACTCAACATTTTATAAAGTAGACAGGTGAGAAATCACACATTCGAACGATATCGATTTATCTTAAGTATTCTGGAATATATATGTTCAAACCTTTAAAAAGTCAAAAAATCCGTTTTGTCAAAAATATTATAATTTGCGTTCATTCAGTTATGTGACAAGCTGATTCGGAACCAGGAAGCACATGTTCCGGCAAAAGTGGAGAAGGATTTCCTTTTTCTGCTGATCTTATGCGCCCAATTTGCTTTTCTGTTGTAGCTAACATTTTCGGATGCTTACTTGGCGTGATAGACCTCCTCTGTCATCAATGTTCCAAATCCTAATTGGAGAAAATTTATACTTTTCATACTCCGGTTTCACATTGAACTACTTTTACCATATCACTTTACCCAAACTAGAGATTTTAAGGAACGTACAATTTTTTCACCAAAATTAATTTATCCTTGTTTAAAGAGTGGTTGAAATTATTCACGACCGCAAGCATGGAAAATGTTTTTTCACACTGATAGCCACCTAGTTGACCAATGCCAGCTCTTGCTCAAACATGAATAATTTAGGAAATACGCAGGTGTATATCACTTCACCAACCCATATCACAATACCCTAATTTACTCTATATTAAAGAAAAAAATTCTATGGATAGGGATAAAGCATTTTACATTGCAGAGTACCTTTCTTTAGTTACGTTTATCAGAATAAAAAGTCGCCCATATTATTTGTATGGAAAATTGAAAAAAAATGCATTGCGTAACATCTCAATAGCTTAAATATTTATAGCCAAATTTTTGCATTGCATATGGTAAACGCCTGAAAAAAAAATATTTTGTATGGGAAATGTTCACACTCTCTAAATTGCAATATTCAGGGTCCAAACCCTCCGGGTATTTTTATAGGTAGGTACTTCCCATAGTATTTCGAAGTAGAGCTCAAAAAAAATAAAGTCGAAAATAGAGCCCAAATATACACATACATTCCCCCGATTCTATATTTATCAATATTGACAATTTGGGATTGTATGAGTATAAGATTGGACATTTTTCCCATATGTCATTAAATATATTTTAGCTTGGTTTTACTTGAATTAGATCTTCATTTTTTTCTTTTTTAATATAGTAACATAGATATCTACTTGTTAAGTATATTGTTTGGTTTTGGAGTTTGGTCCTTTTTTGTTATATATTTTGGTCCCGAAAAGAACCATGATGTGGCAACCGTGGTTTTGAGTCAACGTACGCTTTTGCTTTTCAAATTTCAAAATGCCAGTTACAGCAAGCAATTGACCTAAACACATTCAAGACGGCAACGACGACGCCACTTCGCACAGTGGCGCCTCTGCCGTTAAAGCATGGCAAAAATCAAAAAAATCATGAAAGCGTTCGCTAAATATAATACATGTTTCTAATACGGAATTTTCCAGGGATCAAGAATATACAACTGTTTTTTTCACAGAAAATTATAGTTTACCAAGTAGAGCCGCTCAAAGTTGACCAATTTGCAACATTGGGAAAAATTTGAAATTTTTCTTCTTTTTCGTTGTATTTAAAATGGTTTTGTGAGTAAATAAGGCGGCCGGTTGTCGTTTTCTTGTATAGCAATTAAAGATAATTTAATTTAGGATTGAAACAAGAAAAAATTTGTTTTTTTTTGTTAAAAGTTGGCGGATATACCTGTTTTTCGAAATGCCTATTTTTAGGCCCTTTTTAAAACTTTGATGAAAAAAAAAAATGTTAAAATATGCGCTCAATCAAATTAACAGTAGTTATTTGTGAAATATTCAGTTACCTAAATTCATACAGTCTACATGCATTTTTTTAGTTACGAATTGTATACCTGAAATTCATTTTAATAATTTGAGTAGGTATATAAAGCTATCAATCATACAATGCACATTATCAATCGTCTTTTGGAGATTAAGGAACTTAGTATTATGTTTACTTAAATAAAGTGAATAGTATTTTTAAATATAGTTCACAGTTTAATATTTAGTCAGATACACTCGAAGCCAATTCTAATATGTATCTAGAAAACTCGAAACTATTTGCGGTGTTTAAATCTACAAAGTCAAGACGGGACTTCGTTGAGGCTATTATGAGAGAATTAGCGAGTGAAACAAGCATTAAAGAAAAGGAAGGCCTGGAAGAAAAAATTGGTTTACAATACATTATGATAGAAAAAAAATGGAAGGAAGTCTATCGTAACAATTTAAAATTTCTAAGCAAGCATGAAAAGTGGCTAGCTGACAAAACTTTTTTGGACGAAGAAACGCCTAGCACGAAAACCAATCCAACTAGAGGGAGACCAACAAAACCCATAGAAGAGTGTTCTACCTACACAAGGAAAAGGAAGCTGTCTGATACCACAAAAGCTATGGCCACAACTCATCTTTCAGAAGCACTGGCTATTAAATATAAAAAAGACGAAGAAAACGTGAAGTCTCATATAACATAAGCAGTTGCGGTAGCAAGTCCAGTGCGACTGATGAGGATCAAAAACAGCATTCCCACACCACCAAATGCGCTACCTAGGAAATACACTCCCGAAGAAGCTTTGGCGCTGTTTGAAGATCTCGGTTTAACAAAGAAAAAATATATTATATTGCGTAAGTCATTATTGCAACGTAATGCCGATATTTTACCTGGATACATACAAAAAAATTACTCAAGCCAAGAAAGAAGCAGTTCCTCTAAGTCCCAAAATAACCGAAGTATCAGCTGAAATTGAGCTACAAAACCTAATGGATCATACGTCTACACGACTCCTTCAAAGTTTTACTGAAGAAAAGTTGAAATCACTAAGTGGGACTGTGATGGATCATCAGGACAAAGCGCATATAAACAAAGAATAAATGTAGACGATGAAACAATTACAGATAGTAATATGTTTATGGCTTCTATTGTTCCATTACGACTAAAAGATGAAGCTTCAGAATATTGGAAAAATCCACATCCGTCATCAACTATATTGTGCCGCCCGATATTATTTAAATACGAGAAGGAGTCTTCGGAACTCATAAAAGCTACAGTGAGTGATATAAAAAATCAAATTGCCAAATTAGAACCAACAATAATTGAAATTGAAGAGGGGAATGTCATTACAAGATGTATAGAATTTGTTTTGAAGCTGGCTTATACACTACCACAACAAGGAGAAGTTTTCGACGACAATACAACATGTAAGGAGAAACAAAACTGGAGAAAAAAAAATAATTCAGGATGTATTCTATAAAGAGATTGGCCTAAGAGTTGACTGTCCAAAGTATGGATACGGAAATACAAATGATGGTAACTCCCCAAGAAGATTTTTTGAAAACGATGAAGTGGCTGCTCGCATAACAGGAGTTGATAGAGATATTGTGAAAAGATTGGGAGTAATTTTAAATATTTTAAACTGCCATGAACCAGTTAATGGACCCAAATTTGGAGAATATGCATCTAAAACTACAGAGTTGCTGCATCAAAAGTATCCTGAGAAGAAACTAACACAAACGGTACATAAAGTTTTAGCACATGGAAAAGATTTAATAGAGTACCAGTGGTTACCATTAGGAGAATTGTCTGAATAAGCTCAAGAATCTAAGAACAAGAACTACAAAAGATATAGATGTATGAACACCTGCAAAGTATCACGAGTTAGACAAAACGAAGACCTTTTGAACATGTTAGCTATCTCTTCTGATCCAGTCACATCATCTATGAGGTATGTAAGAACACAAAAAGATCTAACAGATGCGTGTAGCTCAGAAATGGTTGCTTTGTTAGATATATGTTCCAGTGACGATGACTATGTTAAGATAAAATAAGTTTCTCACTTCTTATCACAACAATGAAAAAGAGATTTACTAATCAGTTTTGTTACTTTATTGAAAAATAAGATATCTATGTACAAGTTAATTTTTTATTTCAAATAAAAGAATTAATTAATTTAGTAATTTCTAAATACATACTTTTCGTTATTGCATTTCTCTAAAGTTTATCAAATTTATTTTAAAGCTTAGGCATTTCGCCTTCAAACGAGTATTAAATTTTTATAGAAATCAATACGTCTATCGAGTTTGGTACAAATTGGTAAAGCGGTTACTAAGATCAAACTTTTTAGCATAAATGGGGAGTGCTGCTGTTTAATCTTTAGCTCAAATAAAATTTCATTGAACCACTTTCAATAACTTTTAGTTATTAATAAAATACATATTTGGCTTGTAAAAAAAAAAAGCATGTAAAATTTTACGATGAATTTTGAAGCACCTTGTTATTGTGGCACCAAAAACGGACATTTGAGTTTTATAAGAGTATTGCCATTTAAAAGAAACAATACGTCTATCGATTTTGGTAGTTATTGATTACGTGACTACTTAGATACAACTTTTTGTCATAAGTGAGCAGTGCCACGCTATCTTATCAAAATCATTAGTTTATCTTATTTAATGCTTAAATACGTCATTATAAGACAAATCTCATTTTATTTTTTTTATTTTTTACTAAAAACATTTTCGACTTTGACGAATTTTTTTGAAGCACCCTGTATCTGTGACATTCTGAGCTTTCACACAATAAAACTTCAAATAATTAGCTTTCATTTGCATTTTAAATTTCATTTGCATTTTAAATTTCATTTGCATTTTCAAATCATTGGTTCAAAAGTTATGATTTTTGCAAAGAAAAAACTCAAAAGGCGCCACTGTGCGTCGTGCAAATTATTTTGACAGATATTTTAAATGCGTTGCATTTTTTGGGCGCGACACGACATCGCGTCACAGATGCTTCCGTTTTCAGATGAAATATATTTCTATTTTTGAAAGAACACCACTTTTTTCATGTGAATAAAAGTGAGAACTTAGAAATCTTAAAATATGTGTAAAAATAGTTGCGTTATGTATGTATATGTTTTTGTTAACACAGCCTATACTTTCCTATACATTTTTTGATATATATTTTTTTTTAATTTACATCTGTTGCCGGTCCCATTATAATCATGTCGCGAATGCTTGACGGCAATAATCGTCAAGTTTTGTTTTTTCGTTGCTGTAGTTCGCATTCGTCGTCTTCTAAGTAACTGTGCCTGTCTAATGTGTGCTCCAAGGCAAAGCCAAGCACAATTTCTTTACTGTGATTGCGTCTCACGTACAACACAGCAACGGCACATTTTATATGCTTTTGCTAATTTTACTTTCGGGAATACCAAAATGTTTGTATAGTAATAAGAGACAAATGATTTAGGTTTATTTCATTTATTATTTTTTAAGACATAACCTATCGCAACCTTACTGCTGGCAAAACGACTTAGCCTAGCCACAAGATTTCAATCGCTTTTGACGATTAAGTTGTGTCGAAGACGAAGAGATGCGCGAGCTCTTTCTGTCTTCAATTTATAGTGCATCTTTCAGAAATCTCTCGGCGCACGAGGCATCTTCATGCGTATATTAGACCACCTTGGCAGTGAGGGACTTATCTCCATAAAAGCTATTTTTAACTTGTTTATGTCCACTTTTGTCATTTTAATACTAAATTTGAAGACATTAGAGACTCTACTACACCGCTCTAATTCTTACTACACTGCTGCCGTTTGCTGAACGGGTATCTTATACTTGCTGCTATTTGATCTATTGATAAGCTTGGCTCCAAAATCACGGATCCGAGTGACCGAGTAAAAACGCGGTCGCCCCATTCACGAGATGGAACGCGCAAGTGAACATGATATTAGGCGTCTACGTCGACTGTCAACCACCACAAAAGCTCACTCAACCGCGATTGGCAAAGTGCTAAGTACTGCTACAATAACAACAACATCGAGGGGGAGTTCGAGGGAGAAGCATAAACGGAAGAGATTATATACGAGGAATATTAATAGAAAGATAAAGTGCCAGCAGAAAAGGAAGAGGCAGAGAAGGAGCTCGAGTAAGAGGAACGAAAACAGTGAAGACGATGGAGAGCTTAGGGAAATAGGAAAGGAAGACGATATCTTTCGTCGGAATTGTCAAGTAAAATAGTGATAATTCATTTCCCCAAGCCAGTAAGTTGATAAGACTTGACACGCTGATTAACTTCACTAAAAAAATATTGTTTAAAGTTTAGGGCGTGGCACCGCCCATATATAAAGAAAGAAATTTTGAAGATTTGAGAGAGTAACTCAAGATCCATTGAAGCTACAAAGGGACCACCCCAACTTTTCTATAAAAGTTTGATTTATAAAGTCCGACGGTCATAAAACTTAAGTTCGTAGTTTTGAACGATATATCAGTGGTGATAATGTAAAGCTTAGGACAGAGATTTAAATAACTGTGCAAATGGGCGTGGTCACAGTTTATAAACTATGTATATATATAACTGTATGTGCGGTGGCGCCCGGGGCATAGAACATAGAATCTTACTTGAGATCGACTATGAGTCAAAATAGATAATCAAATCTTGCTATTCTTCCAATAGAATCTGAAACTGCATCAACGTTAAATTCTGAAGAAATTATACGTGAATTTGCAGCGATGAAAACAAGAAGA
Source organism: Merzomyia westermanni (assembly GCA_949987695.1). Lineage (NCBI taxonomy): Eukaryota > Metazoa > Arthropoda > Insecta > Diptera > Tephritidae > Merzomyia > Merzomyia westermanni. The sequence continues at coordinate 32,184,845 of OX465288.1, forward strand.
GTGCACCTTTAAATTTCTTTATAATTAAAAAAAAAAAATTTTGTTTGAATTTTCGAAAACTATTCCATTGATTTATTCTGTCATTAATATTATGCCGATGTAAATAGAAATAACTTTTGATTTAATAAAATATTTTGTCAGTGATCAATTTTTTGAGTATCGTCCTCAAATTTGGAAATCATTGAGAAACGGTTTGCTGCTACCAAGTCGTGGCGCTTGGGGCGACCGCCCCCTTCGCTCCCCTAGCTACGCCACTGTGTATATGTACAAGCTCAACGTTAAATTTTGGTACATTAACGGTAGAATATTTTCGAAATAACTATTGAGAAACCATGTGTGGGCAGAGTAAGCATCTCAAAACCACATTTAGTGGATGTTTAGGGGTTTGGCTCGTATAACTATTTAAAAACATTTTTGAAATCTCTTGGCAAAAATTCGTGACCACTATATGTTTCTCTCTCTTTGTGGCGCGATATACAACAGGTATATCATCATAAACCTCCTAAGAGATTTTTGCGCCATGCTTCTCTTCCAATTTGTGGTGTGCCGATTTGAATTTTCCCTACAAATTGGTGGGACCTACAGTTTTTTGCCGACTCCGAACGCCATCTACAAAGGAGACGAATTTTTGCCGAGAAGCCTGTCATGGCAGAAATACACTCGGAGAGTTTGCCAAACCACTGCCGAGGGGCGAACCCGTTTTGAAAAACTTTTTTCAAATCACTTTTGATGTTACCTGTACCAGGGCTCGAACCATGGACCTTCGGTGTGGTAGGCCGGCAACACTACCTCCACACCACGGCGGCCGCCACTATATGTTTATTTAAGACAAAAATAGCTATTTTCGCTATTGGGACAGTTTGTTTAATCAGACCTTCGTCAGTTTATTTTCATTTTTCATGCTCAAAAAACAGGCTGCCTACATTTGCATTGTATTTCGACAGAGATGCATATCAAATTTTCTAAATGTACACACAAATATACAAATATAAATATGTATGTATACTGAATGCTATTTATTTCTTTTGAATTGTTTTTTCGTTGTTCGCACTTCTTTTTGCTCATCGTCTATTGTTTTGCATCGTTTGCATTTCCTGGTCAGCACACATTTGCATTTCCATATGCATCTACTTTTTACAAACATACATATACGTACATATGTATGTATGTATTTATATATAAAGCAGTACCTACAGTGGCGTACATAAGTGTACATACAGTCGTTTTCTGCGATTTTCACAAATTTTGGGCTTAATAAAACTATTTTAACAAAGCTTGAGTAAAAACATGTGTCAAGGTCTAATACAACAACTATAAACTTTGTTTTAAAAATGTACCCAAAATTAGTGGAAATTTAAAGAAATTTTACTAAAATTTTGAATTTTTTTTCCAGAATTTATAGAATTTTTTGGAGTATGCAGTTTTGTAGCGCAATAAATTTTAATACAAAAGGTGTCAATCTTAAGTTCGTGCCACATTGCCCTGATTTTTGACAATTTTTTTCTTGAAGGCTTCTGTATTTTCCTTCATACAAGTTTATGAACGCGATTTTTTTTTGTATGAACGAAAATACTATAGCTCGTCGGAAAAAAAAACTTACAAAAATCAGCGAAATCTGTTACGAACTTAAGATTAAATCTAAAAACTCTATCTAAAAACTCTAAAAAAAAAATTAAAAATTTTAATAAAATTTCTTTGAATTTCCACTAATTTTGTGTACATTTTTAAAACAAATTGTATAATTGTTGTATTAGACCCTGACACATGTTTTTACTCAAGCTTTTTTGTAAAATAAGCTTTTGTGAAAATCGCAGAAAACGACTGTATGTACACTTAGGTCCGCCACTGTATGTATTCTTATCTTTCGTGTAAAGACCTAAATGGCTTGCCAACGTCTTTATCAGTTCTTGTTCTTACAATCAGGTTGTACCCTCGATAAAACTGAAATGCATGGTAAGAAAAAAATTGTACAACAAAAAAACAAAATTGTAAACAAAACTACATTGACCGTTAAATATTTGCAAAATCACAAACAAATATGCGTTCTACTGTTAAGAGTTTAAAGAATGTTTCAACCGCATCCAAAACTACCCTTCGGATCTAGCTGTATGGACGTACCACTTTTTTGTAAATCTTTAAAAATTTCTTGATTTCTAAAATAGTACTTCACACTAATTCTTACACATTTTCCGCAAGGGAAATAATACCGATGCTCCTACCGCTGGAATTGAAAACAAAAGACAAATGATTTAAGCTGCTGTTACTCTTCCATAGCAGAAACTTGACTGGACTTTGACATGACTCAGTAACTTTGTCTTGGTTATACTTCACCTAAAGCATACAATAACTAACCATACTTACTTTTTTCCAAAATTTAAGAAAAACAAGCAAGGAAGTCTAAATTCGGGTGGAACCGAACGTTATATACCTAGTGGTGATCTATTATGGCTTACCAATTTACGGAGATCTATTTTAATACTGATTGTTTTCAATAAAATTACTTTTGTTATGAGTTTTGAGGGATAAATTAAGTTATTTGTATATAAATAGCTTCCCTACCAACCACTGCTAACCACATTTTTTCAAAATACCAATACATTCACATTTTATGTTTGAAAAATTTGCATTCAAATAGACAGACGGACAGACAGACTGACGGGCATGGCTGAATCAACTCAGATCATTTTCCTAATGATTTCAGTATACTCTCTTCTACTCATACTTACAAACAATTCATTTTCATGAAAGGTATGAAAATCAAAAACGATATAGAACTTCCCTGTTGCATTGGGTATTAACTACCTATCTGGATATTTTGTTTATGCCTTATGCAATTTTTGGCAGATGTATACTGCCTACTATTGAGAAGCACCTAAACATTTTTCATTGAGATACCTAGTTGAAATTACAAGCAATCGCCTTTGAAAATAGCAGAACTTCTATGCTAAAAAGTAGGAGGCGCCACGCCTACTTCCCCAAAATGCTTAAAGAGCTTATTATGTGTGCAAGATGTTATTGATATAGCTTGCGTAAGTATAAAAATATTGCATTTTAAATTTTGCAATTAAATTTTTCAGAACTATGATAAAAAAGTGGGCGTGCCTCTCAAACCATTTCGTCCATTTTTACAATAAACAGTCACCTTCAAAATTTTCTCCAAATATCGTTTCGAGAAATCAATTTTTGCCGGAGTTATGGCATATAAAGTTTTGTGTAATAATCCACTATAAAAAGGGCGGGGCCACACCCATTATCGAAAATTTATATTTTTCGACTTTCTTCTTTCACATCCACTTTGAAAGTGAAATAGAAATGATATAAAGCTATTTTACGCAAAGTTTTTGCCTATTAAGTATATCTATGATCCTTTTCAAAATCTTTTATACAAAAATGGGCGTGGACCTTAACCAATGTCGCCCATTTCTTCCGGAAAATTCCTTGTGTTATTATAAATATGTGTGCTAAATTTCGTTTCGATATCTTGAACGATTTTTGATTTATGATTAATATTGTTTCTAAATTTGACTTAATCAAAAGTGGGCGGTACCACACTTTCTTGAAAATTTGGTTGTCTGTCTTAATGTTAATGTACACACCAAATTGTATCGTTAATCGGTGCATTAAATACTGAATAATCACTTTTTTTGTATTTTCGAAAATATTCTATGTATAAAAAGTGGGCGTGGCTATCATCCGATTTCGCCCATTTTAAATAGCGCTCAGAGAAGAAAACCAAGGAACCTGCATACCAAATTTCATTAAGATATCTCAAAATTTACTGAAGTTATCGCGTTAAAAGACGGAAAATATTGTACAAGTTACAGACCATAATATTTATTTTTAGAGGTCTGTCATTGATGGAAGCAACAAATTTCGGAACATATGATTTTGTAGTAAATTGCATTCCGCTCAAAAACGCTGCGAAGTTTTCTTCAGCTATGTCGTTACATAAAGGGTGTTTTATTTAGGGGTATAGAACTTCGAATTGAAATAAAACACAAGAAAATCGTTTCAAGGTCCATCAATTTGGCTTTATTGGAAGGATAATTTTATGCCATTAATGTTTAAATATGATTTCGGGCATGTGGCCGCCGCGGCTGGCTCGAATAAAGCCAATTCTACAGGTCCAATTTTCAACCACTTTTTCGAGCATATGGGGCCGTATGTCGGCAATAACGCCACGAATGTTGGCTTCCAATTCCCCTAACGTTTCTGGCTTGTTGGTGTAGACGAGCGACTTCACATATCCCCAAAGAAAATAATCCAATGGTGTCAAATCACACGACCTTGGTGGCCAATTGACAGGTCCATTCCGCGAAATTATGCGCTCATCGAATGTTTCCTCCAATAAATCGATTGTGACGTGCGCTGTGTGGCATGTAGCGCCGTCTTGTTGGAACCACAACTCATCCACATTCATGCCATCCAATTCGGGAACAAAATAGTCGGTTATCATGGCTCTATACCGGTCTCCATTAACGGTAGCTGCCTCTCCAGCATTATTGCGGAAGAAGTATGGCCCAATGACTCCACCAGCCCATAGAGCACACCAAACAGTCAGTTTTTGTGGATGTAATGGCGTTTCAAGGGTCTCATGTGGATTCTCTTCACTCCAAATGCGGCAATTTTGCTTGTTGACGTAGCCATTCAACCAAAAATGAGCCTCATCACTGAACAAAATTTTGCGATGAAAATCAGCATCGAAATCAATCTCATTTTCGGCCCATACACCAAAATCACGACGCATTGCATGGTCTCGCGGCTTTAATTCTTGCACAAGCTGGATCTTGTAAGGTCGCAAGCCAAGATCTTTGCGCAAAATCTTCCATAAAGTTGATGGACAAAGCTCCAATTGCTGTGCACGGTGGCGAATCGATTCATTCGGGTCCTCTTCAACACTTTGCTCTACAGCGGCAATTGTTTCTTCGGTGCGCACTGTTCGACGTCTCTGCGGATGCGTATTATCACATAGAGTAAACGTAGTGCGAAAACGATCCATGGTTAACCGAATTAATTGCTCTGATGGACGATTATGTCGACCATAAAATGGACGGAGCTCACGGTAAACTTCGCGAACTGAACCATTATTTTCGAAATAAATTTGCACGATTTGCAAGCGTTGTTCTTTTGTCAACCTGTTCATGATGAAATGGCAAACCAAACTTAACATAAATGACATTAGAGTTGCCAGATTTGACCACAAAATGCCAGTTTTATCTCTATTCGAAAAACAAACCTGTAAAAAAAACACCCTGTAGTTATCAGGCTATAAACATTTTTATGGTTTTCTGATTTCACGTTTTTACTATGGAAATTTTGTATAAATGAAAAAATCAATATAGAAAGTTTGTAAATACAAGTTCGTGAAGAGAATTGAATGCTGAAACCGAATCCGTTATCGAGCTTTAATAAAATATTGGGTCGAGGTTCGGGTTTTAAAGTTAAATTATTCGTGCGTTACCGGCAACCTTATAAAACAGCTGATTCAAACCAACCTCATGCAAACAATGCAACCGACTATTGGCGCTGTAACGTAATTCCCTATCCGTGCCGTAATCGAATTTTGGGCTTTCTCCGTAATGATAAACAGCTTATTAGCTTTTCGTTTATTTAATGGGCGAAATTTATTTCGTATTTGTTTATTTTGCTTTATTTTTCAACATTTAGTCAAAATTGCCCGTCACAATTATTGTTTTGCTCAAAATGGAGTGTATGGAACTTTTTACAGTGATCCAGCTGCTTATTAAGGCTCTTGTGTACAATCGATTAACCGGCGAATCGAATCGAATAGTAGAATAGCAACCATTGAGCTGTTTCAAAATCGAATAGCAAATATTTGATTTCGACTAATGGTGCTATTCTCAGCTTGCTTGTTATCTACAAACGAGGAGTTTACAGCTGCAATTACTTTTTGGTTATAAAGACCGATATGCGGCCCAAGGTGACCCAAAATGTGGTTAGTACAATATGGGTATCAAACAAAAGATGATAATGAGTGCTGCAAAAAGCGATGCCCATATCTTATCTGGTATGGGATATATTGATGGAAATAGTACTCAGTCTATTATAAAATAATATAAGTAAAAAAATAGTAGACTATGTAGTCGGATGCAAAAAATTTGTCAATTAGTGATAATAATTTTTTTTTTTTTGAAACGACTATTCGATAAGTCGATTATCATGAGCTCTACTGCTTATGTATATCGTATTTGGTTACGATAAGGATACGACTATAGAGATAAAACAAAGGAATCAATATTTTTGAGATTTAAATTATAATTTGAAAGAAGAGAGAGTTGTGTTATATTTGTTTACACACATTTCATTTGAAGAATCTTTGTCATTGGTAAATAGATTTGAAACCCTTTGTTCCGAGTAATCGCTGTCAAAATGTGTGAGTGAAGGTTACAAGTACCATATAATACAGTCATAAGCTGATAGTGAAATATTGAATTTATTTAGAAATGTGGACGGAATGGATCAAAAGCGCTATACCAGTAGTCACATTGGAGATGGAGCGTGATTTCCCACCTCAAATATCTTAAGTTCCGATAATCAAATCGATGCGAGTGGTCGAAATGAAAATGTATAGGTGAATGCTGGAAGCAGTATCTAGTCACTAATAGAGACATTTTGTGGTCAATTTCAATTTTGATACAATTTGGTATTCAGTAAGCTGTCTTACATCTCTAGTCTCAAAAAAGAGTCACTAATTTGTCAGCTGGTTCTAGGCAGGTCACAAACAGTAAAATTTATAGCTGTATGCTGTAAGTCTGTCTTATCTGAAATCACTAAATTTGAGATTTTTCACTAGCGACAACTTTTTTGACTTCAGATGATTTCGGTATTCTGTAAGAGAAAATCACAAAAAGTTCACCAATGATATGTGGTGAAAACATACTTGCATACATCTCAAGTACAGCAATTGACAGTTGATGTATATATATCGCGATATCCCAGGTAGTATACGTCTCAAGTACAAAGTGAGCGACGCAGGTTCGAGCCCAGGATCGCGGACAATTTATTATTTTTATTTTTTGTTAGTTAAAGATTATTTTTTTTAATATATAAATGTTTCTACACTTAAAATTTATTATTTTTTTAATTTCTTTATTTTTTAACCCAATATTTTACTGTTTGTGACCTGCCTAGACCCAGCCGACAAATTAGTGACAATTTGAGACTCGAGATGTGAGACAGCTTACTGAATACCAAATTGTATCAAAATTAAAACTGACCACAAAATTTCTCTATTAATGACTAGATACTAGTTACAGAATTCACCTATTAATGACTTGAGATGAGACAGAATACAGCTATTTATATAACTTTGGTAAAGCGGGATTTATTTTGACTCTATGCTGGCAAAAAATCCATATAAATATCCGGTCAGAGCGAAAAAATGAGAGAGTAAAACGAAGTCTCGTATCAAGTCATATTTCCTATGTCCTTATGCAACTGGGTATAATACTTCGATGGCACAAATTTGCTTACCAATTTCTTTTTTTAATCAAAATGTTAGAGGGTCAGTTTAGTCATACATACTTAGTTGGGTTAAATAATGTTTGCTTCGTTTTAAGTTGCTCAATGGCAATTGCAACACACGACAAATCTATTTGTCCCACGGTATCAAAGAACGTCAAATCAACCGAGGAGATGTGCCAAGAGTTAAGGCAAGTGTTCGTGCATAGATAAAAACAATCAAACATACACACATATAATTATATATCTAAACGTGCCTGACCGCCAAACCACTTCCCAGCGTCAATTTGAACGTCATTGGAAATGTCCAACGACACTGGGGCTGTGCGCTGAGTATGTGCATTACCATTGAGAAAGGGGTATCTCATCATCAAGATACGGGTATTAGCAGAGGACAAAAAAAAAAGAACAAAAAAAAAAAGAAACATACAAATGTTTCAAAGCAGACGAAACGTACTGAAACAACAATTGCAAGAACATTCAGCCTTAAGCACGAAACGTAACGAAATTAATTTGAAAACAAATGCATTCTCACATACACACATACATACAAACACACGTGGGATGTCTATTAAATTATAGTCAAAAGTAGCAAATGCTATGGGGAAGGGTAAGACACGTAAGCGGCACAAATGCCAATTGACTTGCAGCGTTTTACCATTAGTTTGTGCGCCATGCAAAACACCCAGCAGCGGCAGCAGCAGGAACCTCAAATGAACTTCCGCAATTATTTACAATCCCATTAAATTACGTACAAAATTCGTAACCACCTTTGCTCCAGCCCATTCCTACAGCCAATGCTGCGTAGTTATAACGCGCTGGCCGTTGCACAGTGTGTTGAAAAGCTGAATTAAAAAGTTATTCAACACAATTTTTGAAAAAAATGCCACAACGAAAGTTTTCCCTAAAGAAGGGGGTACATAGTGTTGCCGTTTTAAACTACCTAAATTACCCAAAATATATTTTAAAATACCCAAAAAGAAAATAAACATTTTTGGGCCATATTAGATTAGAAAAAATCAAAAATAATCAAAAAAAAATCTAAAATAATCAAAAAAAGATGTTTTGATTACTTTTGATTAGTCTTAATCTTTTGGTTTTTTTTTTTAATAAATTTTGAATAGCTGTGATTTTTTACAGTAACGTTGATTTGTATATTTATGTGCAATACTGAAAAATAATCAAAACAAAATTTTAATAAAAAAAATTTTAAATAATCAAAAGTAATCAAAACAACTTTTTTTGATTAATAGTCATAAAAATCATGAATTTTTTGATTATTTTGGTTTTTTTTATTAATTGGAAAATAGTCATTAAATTTTGATAGTAATGGTAATCAATCATTAAATGGATTCTCAAGAAAACAATTAATCAAACCGGTAATCTTCACGATCAGTAATCATTATTTAACAGGTCTGGAACTAGCAACTTCACTTTTTCTCACAATACGCTAGATGTGATGTTAGGTGGACTGATTCTGTAGATTTTAGCACGGCTTGCAACATAGCCTCTCTTATGGACGGAAGAGAGCACACTCATGTGCCAATTTGTAGTCATGACCTCGTCAGACCATATTTTATGCATGACTTAATGCCTCTCTGTGTTTGCAGAGTAGTAGGTAATAGAGGTAGTTTCCATCCTAAGTGGGTATGATACTCATATCCTGTCTTGCTATTTTACAGTGAGAAGAATTGTTCCCTTCATTACTCAAATGTGCTCTGTACAATGTCACCATTATTGTCCTTGGTCTTAAAACCGCCCGGTATATGCCCAATTTGTTGGCAGAGCTATCCTTTCAGCCAGCATCTCAAGCTAATCACACTCATACAAAACATAAGTGGATTTGCCAAATCACGTTGGGCTAAACTTAAGGGACCTCTTCTTAGACGTTCGAGATGACTCTAAATAGACTCTTGGACTATAATAGCACAGCCCTTTTCCCTCGCTATTTAAAAATGCTCAGAGCGGATCTTCCATATGTCAAGACCCTTTTATGGATCACGGTTTTTTCTTTCTGCAGAAAACTACTTGCTCTTGACGTATTCTGTCATTAGCAAAGTTTTTTGGTCAACTTTTAGGGTACTATACCAAACCGCCGTCATCTCTGTCAAGCCGGCAAGCTGATGTTGGGCTTAGTAGGCATGTCTACTCATGGGTGCGGATTTAACAAGGTTATACTGAATTAACAGCCCTTGGACGTTTCGATGCCAAGTCATTCCGGTGCGTTTACCAGGATATTAGGAGAATAATCTAAAGTTATGAGCTCTCACCCCTCTCGACCTTTGCCACAAAATTTTTCACCTCACGCTGACGCTCACCAATACTGCGATTTGTGCTTCAACAAACAAACAAAAATTTTAAGTTTCTTTAAATTCCCAGTCTGCGTGGGCTGCTTACTACATTCTTTGTCGGTATGCTCTCCAAATTCATACCATCCCAACCCACTGTACGGCCGTTTCATTACACCGTTGCTGCCTGCTTATGCCTGTTCGACCCTTTGAACAATTCTACCGTTCAATTATATGTTGTTGCGGTTCTTCCTCCCTGATTATTTATTTTCTGATGGCTAGGCTCTTAACTTCTTAACGTTTGTTTTTTTGTTTTTTTTTTTTTTGTATTAACATTTTTACTCTTCTTTGTTGCCCTTTTTGCCACGTTTTCCAAGTCATCGCAACAAATTAGTTCGAACTGCCCCGACATCTTTTGAAACACCAAACCGCTAGAGCTACGGCGACCGCTACAGCGAAGGTTCAAACAAAAAAAGAAGCAGACAATTGGCAGCTGTTTGCCCCCCGTGTACGGGCATCTACGGCTATCCAAATACTATTCTTACTTGTCAGCATTACGTCCTCAAGGGAACGGTAAATGCGCACAACAACGTCACACTCAAATCGAGTCTGAGTTTTGCCTGATTGTTGGACATTTGTTCTTATTGTTTTTGTAGGTATTTATAATTTTGTTTTTGGTTTTTTCTGTGGAAGTATATTTGGTTCCAAATGACTATCACAACAGCAGTTGATGTGCACACTTTTCCCTCAATCGTATGATCGCTGGGCGCTCCATTTCATGTCTGGCCATCTGGTCGTTGAATTAAATTTAAAAAAAGAGATTCGAAAGCACACTTGTTTGCTGATTAGGGGCATTTTGCCACTAGCTACCCCTTTTGCTTTCACGCTTGCCACTTTTACTGTCCCTACATTTGACGTACAAAGAACGTTACGCCCACAGCTGGTGAGCAGTCGCTCTTCCAACCTTTCGCGTAGTCACTATCTTCGTATACCTATTGAATATTTTATCGGTATCAATGTTGCATGTGCCACGACACCCAAACTCTATTTGAAATTTGATTGTATCGAATTAATATGAGTCTGTTCCAGACATGTGTGTTTTAGTTCGATAATTTGATTTTTTCTATTTATAGACGGTAGTCATGGTGTCAATAAATTGCTGTGATCGGAGGTCTACTGATGCCACGTACCGTCAAATTAATTAAAGTTTTTCTGCTATCGAAAGCACTTTCCAAATATTAGGTTAAGTGGGCAGCCACTTCACTTTGGTCACATATTCATCCTATTCCTACTTTGTCTGCCTAACTCTGTTTGTCCATAAATTTCTAAGCCCATTTAGTCTCGGTACGAGTTATTACACTTAGAACATTTTCTATCTCTGGATAAGCGCCAAGATGTGATAACCAACCAGTGTCAGGTCCTGAGTCATGGCAGAAACTTGGAGGCTTCAATGAGGTCACACTGACTTATTTTGCTTACCATCGTCTATTCACTAAGAAAGCTATTGTCAAGCCATTTTCCGCTTCAACGCTAAGTTCTCCAATATATGTTGTTGTTGTTGTTGTTGTAACGACAAAAATACTCCCCGTAGGTCGAAGTGACAGTCCTTAACCGGATATGAATCCGGTACGCTCCGGTACTCCCTTGCGGTACTGCCCGACTGTTGTGGCATCGATTTGGTATGACCAGTGGAACCTTCTAGGTCATGTCACCCCTCCTTCGTAAGGAAGGAGAGATGGGTAATGAGAGGTGAGAGGCATCACCTCGGGCATATTCTAAACCCCTAACCCGCAGGTGGATTCTCCAATATATGTATGGTCCTTGTCAAGGTTTTCAGATCGCGGCAGATTCCTGTAGGAACACTTTATACGTTCTGGTAACCGTTATTTAGATCGTACTTGAGTTGTGAATTGAGCTAACTACTGAAGTGATAATGAACCCGATACCCAAATCGAGTATAACCCATAATGAAAATTTTAAAATGAATAATGTGTGCCACACAAGGACGAGAGGAAAAGTATGAAGAAAGTTTCGGGGAAAGGAGAGGGACAGGGAAAGAGTGGTAGAGGAAGTAGTACGAACAGAAGAAAAAATCATAGAAGAGGAGGAATAAGAGTAAAGACAGGGCAAAAACTTCTTCCGGTCTGCTCGTAGTATATACAGCAGTAACATATACGAACCCTCTATAACCTGGCTATATACAAAAGCAACACAAAGTCAATGGGTACAACTTCAACTTAGAAAAAGAGGATTTAAGAAGAAACAAGTAGGGAGTACACTGTTTTCGGTTGTGCCGCAGGCTTTATGCCTTTCATGAATACGCATCATGGTTTTAAGTGTCCGATCGTCATTTACAATAATTAAAAACTGTGAGAAATTTTCAATGAAATTTCGTCCGTTGTTGCAAATGGCGGCTTAAAACTTAACAGATGATAGGTATTCTTTCTCAAAATCGATAACATTTTATACAAGTGTCACATCTTATTAAAAAAATATATTCCACATCATATTAATTAGTGTTTCGAAGCCGAAGTTTATCGAAAACATTTCCTCGAGAGAGAATGAGTTTGGAGGAAAGTTCTAATAAACTCGCAGTATCTACTCGGGGAGCGTAGCAAATTGGCTTTACAAAGGCAAAATGGAAAAGCTGAGCAGAGAAAGATTAAAACTACAACTGTGACCCTGGTTGAGAAGGACTTGGCTTCAATTATGGCGAAGTAGAAATAACTTTTATTTTCGCAGGGGATGGAGGTTTGATAGGCAAATAACAACTCTTTATAACTTTGTGCTTTAAAATGCTCTCACTGTGTTAGGGTCCAGGGCTGTTCGAGTCCCTGCACTTTACCAACTACGCTAGAGTGGTAAAATTTGTACATGAATGAGACCAGTTAAGTAATGATTCCTAATTGTAATGACTACCGGTTTGATGGATTTTTTTGGATATATTTTTGCTTGATTATCAATTGGTTTAGGTTTTTAATGATTACTTTACAAAATAATCCATAAAAAATCAATAATAATCAAAAACAATCATTCGATTATTTGATTACTTATGATTATTTTTGATTACTTTTCGGTATTGTTGCAGACAAACATAAGCACATGCGGTAAAATAATCAAAAGTAATAAAAAAAATTAAAAATTTTGATTACTTTTGATTTTTTTTTTCATTAATTATTTTTGATTATTTGCTGCAATTCTAATGGGATTTTAACAGATGTGACATGAATAAAATTATTATTCAATTCACAGCTTGTACACATTTACAATTTTATTGTCTAAAGTCTCGCTCTTTCTCCCCACAGATTCCATAAAAATGTTTCGCCAATTGTTTGAATTCACGAACCGGCACAAAATCGTGCGCGGTATGCTGTCTTATGGAATGTTATGGCCCTGCGGTTGTCTCATCGAACAGACTATAATCGAAAAACGGACATTCCGTAATTACGATTGGAGGAAATGCCTCAAGTGAGCTTACAACTTACCTGCTTATATATTTTGTATTGTAATTATTTACGCCCATATAATCATATTTTGCTTAAAAACAGGTTCAGTTTATTTGGTGCGCTCTTTATGGGTCCAACAATTTATATGTGGATACGTTTGGCCGGCGTCATGTGGCCCCGTACGGACATTAAGTCATCACTTTGCAAAGCCATTACCGAACAAGCGGCCTACGATCCATTTGCGATAAGCAGTTTCCTCTTTTGTATGAATCTCTTAGATGGTGGCAGTGTGCAGCAAGCGAGAAAGGAGGTAAGAACAAAAATGAAAACAAAAAAAAAACAAGAAGTCGTATGACATTAATGCATCGTACCTATCTAACGAGCATTCAAGACCAATGCAAACAAACCAATAGTCAGCTGTAAACTCGTTGGTAGACTGACAAAAAACTTTAAATACATAAATCTAAAGTGTCATTTTTGTAGCCGTGAGGTGATCATGTGTTTGTTGTTGTGCTAATGCGACTTTTTTACTCATAGGGATTTTGTGCGGTCTGGGGTTGTTTTTCGTTAATGACATTATTGTCATTTGACCCATTTGAGATTTTTATAATCAGTTTTGATTGCATATTGCGTAACGTGGAAATATCTCAATGCAATTTGTTACATAATACCCTTGGGTATGGCTTGGCATTGCTATATGCAAGGGGTGGATTAGGACGTTAATCACGTTCAATATGCTTGACAAGCACATAAACAAATGCATACTGACACAAACGACACAAGCAAAATGACAACAATATCTTTTTTATATAAATTACTGAAATAATTTTGTGATAGGCCGATTTTCTAGAAATCCGACGAAGAATCACTCTTGCAAACAAATGCTACTTCGGACTGAGTAGGCAATTGAAAAGTAAAGTCCTCTCTCGACGAACGAAAACAACACTCTACAAGTCACTCATCGCACCCGTCCTGCTATATGGTGCAGAAGCGTGGACACTAACAACATCTGATGAGGCGGCTCTGGGAGTATTCGAGAGAAAGGTTCTTCGAAAGATTTGTGGACCTCTACGCGTTGGCGACGGCGAGTACCGAAGAAGATTTAATGATGAGCTGTATGAACTTTACGCAGACGCCGACATAGTTCAGCGAATTAAAACACAGCGGCTTCGCTGGCTAGGCCACGTAGTGCGAATGAGCGAAGATGCTCCAGCCCAGAAGGTATTCTTATCGGCACCCGCCGGTGGAAGCAGAGGAAGAGGGAGACCACCACTCCGATGGAAGGACCAAGTGGAGACCGATTTGCGATCCCGCGGTGTTTCCCATTGGCGCCAGTTGGCGCAACGAAGAAACGACTGGCGAGCTATGTTGGACGGTCAAAATCGCCCAGGCGGTTAGATGACCATTTAAAGAAGAAGAAGAAGAGGCCGATTTTCTCAATATTTAATTTATTCTTGAGTCCGTACCATATCTTAAATTAATATTATTGTTATCTATTACTTATACTCAATATATATCTGAAACCAGTTGAGATATGAAGCTTAATCGCATCGCTTTATTCAGCACTCATTACCACCTTACGTTTAATACCCATATTGTACTAACACATTTTGGATCACCCTGGTCCACATATTGCTCGAGTTATCGGAATAAGGGATACGAGGTGGACCCGTGCGTGCCTTGCGCAAAAAAAAACAAAAATGGTTTGAAACCTTTTATTAGTCTGGGTCCAGGATTTTTCAAACCTTTTTCTCAAATTATAAAAAAAGATTTTCAGCTACACTTGTTGTGAGACTACAAAAAATTATACAAATATGCGCAAACAGGTATTTGAAATTCCACCACTTATATTACATTCACATTAAGCCATAAACTTGAGTTGATTGACAACATCAATATGAATTAACTCAAAAAATGCCCCTTTAACTCGAGTTTATGACCCAATGTGAACGCAGTCTTATTCACTTATTTTAGCAATGTTCAAGTGTAGATGGCGCGTTCCCAGTGGGTTGGGCGCTCTGATATTCGCAATGCCTTTAATTATTCTAGCACTGGTCAGTCTTAGTATTCAAATGTAGATGTCGCGAGGCATGTGAATGTCAAAAATTCTTGAAACTGTTGCTTTAGATTCCATGGGCTTAGATTCCTCCTATCAATGGCCCATGAATATCAGCATTGTACAGTCATCGATCTGTTACAACTTTGTTCGGAATTAGGCAGACCTGTTAAATAATGATTACTAATCGTAATGATTACCGGTTTGATTAATTATTTGATTTTGATTAATATTTTGATTTGATATTATTGAGAATCCGTTTAATGATTGATTACCATTACTTTAAATTTTTAAGATTATTTTCCAATGAATTAAAAAAATAATCAAAAAAATATAATGATTGCTTACGATTATTAAAAAAAAATAAAAATATTATCAAAAAAGTTGTTTTGATTAGTTTTATTTTTTTTTTTTTTTATTATTGATTTTTTCAATATTGTTGTAGAAGCACATGAATATACACATCAACAATACTGCAAAAATAAAAAAAAAATTTGAAATAATCAAAACAACTACAGGTAGATGATAGGAGCAGGAGCTATCTGAACAAATAGGCGATTCACAATTTTGCACGGTGAACGGGGACGCGCCCACAAAAGTTGCGGTAAATTGTAATTAGCCAGCCCGCAGCATCGTCAGCGCAGACCTTATCAACTGTGTTGGCTGGCGATCGATGGTGACTCTTGTTTCGAATCTTTTACCGATCATAATCTCAATCGATTACCCTACCGACTTTGTCGCCTCTAAAACGCGAATTTATGTCAATTTCAATGTTTTCTCAACTTCACTGAGAGCTCTTTCCACCCCGTCTGAAGTACGAGAAGGGGAAAGAGCATTTCGCATGATCATAGATCCAGCCTAAACTCAATACATTTCATCAGGTAGAATTAAGGAAATTCGTCCATACTTCCTACAGATTTTCAAATTAAGGATATCGATGCGGAAATCAGATGGTTGGTTAATCAACACAAACGCGCCAAGTGAGAGGAGCACCTTAGGTCCTGCAATCTCTCTGCTGGTGTAAGCAAATAGTGGGCTACAGGCAAAACCTTGTCCAATCCGACTAAGCCTAAAGACAAAATATCCATCATCCATCGCCTTCGGCGATAAGGTTCAGTCGAAACCGGAGAGATTTGTATTGTATCCTCCGGTGGACAAGGAAATCAGACGCGCCACCAGGGAAGCGCACAAATGGAAAAATAGCCAAGCGCCCATTGCCATCACCACCACAGAGATTCATCTATACGCCCATAGGGAATATCCATGCTGATGTTAAACCTTATCGGTGATGAGGGACTAAGATATCTAACAACTGCCTTCAACCTGTATATGACCACCTTTGTCATTCTTAGACATATTTTCGTCTCAACTAAAATCGGCCTAACTACAGGACTGTGCTGGTTGCGCTTGACCTGTTGAAAGCTTTCGACAAGGTCAATAACGCGCAACTTATTAATGACCTTGAAGATTCAACTCTTCCCCGCTTCCTAAAGCCTTGGACTGCCAATTATCTGAGTGGTCGGCAAACATCGGTGGAATTCAGAGGCGAACGATTAAACCAAGTATAATAAAGCAAGGGGTGCCTCAATCGTCTATTACGCCGATTCTGGCTACCAGCTCCTCTGTAAATGAGTTGTGGTCAACAATTAATTCATAGCTCCAGTCCTTGTCCAGTTTCTGCACTGGGTGAAATCTGGCACTGTCACCGACTAAATTCTCGGCCACATTATTTACGATGTGGACAGCGCAGGTGAGTATGGAAGTAGACATCTACTTCGATAACATCAAGCTTCCGACTGTCACACATCCCAAAATCTTTAAGGTTAAGTTTAATAACATGCTTAATCATGATGCTTAAGGAGCCGCGATTTCACCTAAAGTACAAAGCCGTAACAAAATTTTCAAGTCACTGGCTGGCAGGACTTGGGGTAAAGATAAAGAAACGTTACTGGCAACGTACACGGCAATTGGCCAGCCGGTTCTGAGCTGTTACTTCTATCAATTTCAACAAAAGGCCATGAATTAAATCACAAAAAAAACGCAAAAAATTAACAAGCAATTTCAAATAAATTCTTCGCCGGACATTTGTCAACGCCTGCAAGACTTTACTTTCATGCATTCGGTTTGTTTGGCAACAAAACTAGCCAAGAACTGTCAGTAAAGAGAGAATGACGTAAAGCTCTCACAAAACGCAAAAAGTAAACATTTCTGCCGAACTGGAAATTATAAAAACTTGCAGCAAATCAGCTGTTACCGTTTTCATTGGTTAATAACTAAAATTTTTAAGTTTTTCTTGTTGCTTTCTTATGTAAGGGCCAGCTGTTTTTCACTTGAAAGTTTTACTGAGTGAAATTTCCCCTAGCAGAAACTTGCAACTCTCTCTGCCAATCAAATGTCAAAATGCGCGCTCTCCTTGGAAGAGTTTTGTGTTGCCGAAACATTATTCAGTAAACATTTTATAAAATTTAAAAAAAAAATGTATGCTCGCCGAACAAAGCTATATTTTTGTTTCCCAATATGTAATTCCGATATCTAGTTTTCTTTTGCTTACATTTTTTTATTTGTAGATTTTTGTTAGTTATTAAAATGGAAGGTTTATTTGGCCCGGCTTACTAGGAACCTTTAGAACCATAACTAATTCTTGATTATGATTTCTTTTTTGTTTAGATTGGTTTCTTTGATAAATTTAATTATTGATATCAGTGCCCCTTTTTTTTGTGATTTTCTGTATTCTTTTTGGTTCTTTTCGCTTGAATTGTTGCCATGTGTTTGTACACTTGATTCACTAAGTTTCGGTATCTTTGCAGTTCCATTATTCTCGCAATTTTTTAATATTTCGTTAATTTCACAGAATAAAATTTCCTCTTTTTTTTAAGATAAACACTCTTTTTTCTACAAATTTTCTATGTTCCCTTATTTTCAAAAATTAAGTTTTTTCTTTTTCAAACTATTTCTCTCTTTTTTCTTTCTTTGCGGAGAGCACAAAAGCTGTCCTTGAGACTAGCACAAGGAAGCATTGGGAATCCCAAGTTGACGAAAAGACACTCAAGAGCAGACCAAGTCCAATTTTGAAGCCCAACCAAAACCAAGCCTATTTATAAAATTGGTTGGACTATCAGTCAAATTTGCACGTTCTTTCCTTAAAACCTTTATAAAATTTTTAAAGGAAAATGTTCGGTGACTCAAAACATTTGCAGCGAGAGAGCGCGTTTTGACATTTAGTTGAGAGAGAACGTTGCAAGTTTCTGCTAGGGAAATTTCACTCAGTAAAACTTGCAACTGAAAAACAGCTGATCGTGACTAAGGAAAGCAACAACAAAAATTTTAAAATGTGAACTATTAACCAATCAAAAAAGCCACAGCTGTTTTGCTTGCAAGTTTTTACCGACTCCTGTTCGACGAAAACTTTTTACTTTTAACGTTTCGAGAGAGTTTTACGTCATTCTCAATTTACTGACACTGCTTTGCAATTTTTGTCACCGAACACAGCTACGGGCGGAAGTCTTTACATTTGTTTTGTCAAATGAACAACAGCTGATCGTTTGACAGTTTTACCAGAAGTAGTCATCAAAAATTCTTCTGACTGAGAGAGAACCATATTTACTCTTTATTGCTCTCATTACTTTTGTGCTCTCATTAGCCAGGGAACTGAGTACGGGATTGATTTAATCTAGCCTCTGACTATTTCTTCTAATTCGGACATGTACGGTATCACAACTAATGTTTCTGCGCTACAGTTAAATGTAAATACATAAATGCATACATATGTACATTTGTAGGGTTGTCATGTCAATTAATCCTTCACCCAAATTTAATATTTTTAATTGGCTTACTATGAAAACGTTTTAACTGCAGATGTTCCCATTTCGTAATAAATGTTTACCTATTATTATTATTTTCATTATGTACATACATATGTATTCCTTTGAGTATTTATGGATTAATGTTCTCAAATTCTAATTAATCTATTTATTGTTCCAGGTTAGTGATAAATTTCTCGACGCTTACCGAGTTGGCATAATTTATTGGCCATGCGTGCAAACGGTGAATTTCGCATTTGTGTCGCCACGAAACCAAGTAGTATTCACATCGTTCTTTAGCATGTGCTGGACCACATTTCTGACGTACGTCAAGTATTTGCAAACGCAGCCTGTCGACATTGAGCATCCGGTTGTCGATTTGCACTTTCATTTTACACATTAGACCACCACCAAATGGCCGGACGTAACTCGATTGGATGGGAAATCAACGATTGTAAATGTTAATGAGTAGCGATAACATGTACTTTGTATAATTTTAGTATGTAATAATTATTTATAAATTAGAATACAATATAGTAGAAATATTTATTTTTAATTCAAGCGCTGTTGAACAAGGTTTTATAAATAAAGAATAGGAGATTTGCAAAAAATCGAATAGGTAGGACTACATCATTTTAGTTTTTGGAAAAAGGTTTGCAACTTGGCGATATAAATCAAACATGTAAGATAGTTTCTGGAACCGACCAATAGATACTCGTACTATGTTTCGGTTGTGAGCTTTTTGAATTATTCTTAAAAAAATCTTGAAAGAGCGCATTTTGACATTTCATTGGGGGAGAGAGAGTTGCAAGTTTCTGCTGGGGGAATTTCACTCAGTAAAACTTGCAAGTGAAAAACAGCTGATCGTAACATAAGAAAGCAGCAACAAAAACTCACAAAGTTGAGCTATTAACCAATCAAAAAAATAACAGCTGTTTTCCTCTCAAGTTTTTACTGATTCCTGTTCGACGGAAAACTTTTACTTTATGCGCTTCGAGAGAGTGTTATATCATTCTCACTTTACTGACAAAATTTGCTAAAATTATTAAATTTTGTATCAAAAATAGCTATCGCGATATAGGCAAAATTTTTTAACTTAAATAAATATTAAAAAATTTCCCTAAGTGGATTTAAGCGATTTTTGCAAAATGTAAATTGCTAGAAGACCGATTATGCATTTGCTACTAACTTTTCTAAAAATTTCCATAAAAGAATGCAGGTTAGGCAAGTGCTAGTGGTGGATAATGGCACGTCAACAGCGACCACGTACCAAGTTTCAAGCCCCTAGGTAGCCGGAAAATTCGACCAGAAGATTCCCACGTACCGAGCGGAACTTTTTCGATGAAATATTTCACTGTCACCGGGTTCCGAAATATAGAGGATGGGGCCGTGTGCAGAAGTCCACGCAAGTGGGAAAAGTTTCTGATCGCCATTCACCTGGGAATGGCCAGAGCGATTCTTTTGCATGCGGTTCAAGCAGCTCACTACTTCCGGCCTTTGCGCCCAAGTATCCTCTAGGTTGGTGGTGAGCTAAACGTGAGAGGCGACAATCTGGTAAGGCCACTCCGACATAATCGGTTTAAGGGCTTGCTGGGGGGTTCAAACAGCAGCGTATGATCACCATGTGGTGCGGCTGCAAGCGGGCGTCTGTCTTGGATCAAGCGGCTCGCTATACAAACGTGTAATAGAATTCCCGTGAAACGGGTTTACGCAGATGCCGACATAGTTCAGCGAATTAAAACACAGCGGCTTCCCTGGCTAGACCACGTAGTGCGAATGAGCGAAGATGCTTCAGCCCAGAAGGTATTCTTATCCAGCCCAGAAGGTATTCTTAGGGAGACCACCACTCCGATGGAAGGACCAAGTGGAGACCGATTTGCGATCCCGCGGTGTTTCCAATTGGCGCCAGTTGGCGCAACGAAGAAACGACTGGCGAGCTATGTTGGACGGTCAAAATCGCCAGGGCGGTTAGATGACCATTTAAAGAAGAGAAGAAGGGTTCTGAAATATGACTAAAGTTTCAAGTCTCTAGTTTGCCGCGAAGTTGTTCAAATATTGATAAGTGGATGAGAAGAGAACTAACTTTAACAACTTTAGAACACATCCCGGGAGACACTAGAGAAAGGTAGCATTCTGAAAAAAACGGGACCCAACTCTGAAACCGATCAAATCATAGTTTGACGATCGAGTTCGAATGCCATTCTGTAATTAAATACTAATGTAAATTAAATTTGCATTAGTTCTCTAATCATTCCCGAGTTTACTACTGATGTAGTTCCCTAACATTGTTTTCGACTCGATAATTACGGTAGTTATCTTATGTGTGAGGTTAGATTGCAGAAAGATTTAGGAATCTTTGGACGTACCGTTACAAAGGTTCTGTGATCGAAACAAACAAGTCTAGATTTCCAACAACTGCATATTGAGCTATTATTTCCAGCTGTGTTTTATTCCTTGTCATATAAAATATATCGCTGGGAATGCCAGCTGTCATGGTAATTAGAGAATTTTTGGGAAAAAGTAAGTTAGACAGATTCGTTAAGTTTCGGCAAAGGACGACTACCGTTTCTGATAAAAATCGAAACTTATTACATATCCTCCGGGATAAGTATGCAAATAATTTGGTGTCATACAAAAAAAAGAAGAAGAAAATTATGCAGCAGAGAACAGCATCGGTAAACAGCGCAGAGAATGCTTATGTTGCGCACTACTCAGCAAAAGAACAGCTATCAGAAACTATGGCCTTAAGCCAAAGCTTATGATGTGTCTAGACATTATGGTTATAAGACCAATACTGGGGTACAAAAGTCCGAGTATAGGTGGTAGAACGAGAAACAGTAAACAAGTTTACCGATGCGGACTAAATATCACAATATATTTAACTTACTATTAAGGTGAGCTTCCCATCAAGAATTGGGAGGCGGCAGAGTTTGTAAAGAGGAGAATAACTCGATCCACTTTTATCCCAAGCCGAAGTACATGAATTTGAGAAGGCTTGCGAAACCTTTTTACAAATCAGGCAGCTTGGTGCTTAATTCACTAATGTCATCATCTAAGGGCGTCACTACATATAATGAGTTGAGCAGTTAGTCCTTGGCCGTGTGTGCGTTGTAGTGTTGTTCCGATACCGCCTTGTACTCGATACCAGAAAGCATTTTTACAAAATTTTCGGGAAGGGGAATCGCGACCAAAAAAGTTGCGAAGGAAAGTACTCGATACCTGCAGGCAATCTAGTCATTAAAAAAACAAATGAATCACGGGATTTTTTTATTGTCAAGCTGTGAGCACTAAATTTAAGAAATTTACGATTCAAGAAGTTTTAAGACATCTTTTTGTTTGATCTTTGACATGATATTTGCTATAAATATAAGTTGCTCTGGCAACCGCCGTGGTGTGACGGTAGTGTTGCTGGCCTACCACACCGAAGGTCCAAGGTTCGAGCCCTGGTACAGGTAACAACAAAAGTGATTGGAAAAAGTGTTTTCAAAACGGGGTCGCCCCTTGGCAGTGGTTTGGCAAACTCTGCGGGTGTATTTGTGCCATGAAAGGCTTCTCAGCAAAAATTCATCTGCTTTGTAGATGCCGTTCGGAATCGGCAAAAAACGGTAGGTCCCGCCAATTTGTAGGAAAAAATAGAAGCAGCACACCACAAATTGGTAGAGAATCTCGGCCTTAATCTCCTCAGGAGGTATATATCCCGCCAATTATTTATTTTTATTTTTTTATAAGTTGCTCTGTGACGGTCTAGTTAAATTAAATTGCAACCGAAAATGGTTATTATTTTCCTTTCATTTTTTCTTGGATCGAGTAAGCTAAGCCGATCACACAAAATCGAGCCAGAGAAGTGATGAATAAAATTAAATTTTGTTTTCAGCTTGTTGGCCTTTTTCTCTTAGCCATTTCATAAGCGCAACGCGATGTTCATAAAACATTCTCCAACTAAGGTGTTTCTTAGATAATATTTTTTATAGGGGAACGAAAAATTTCTAAATTTAAAAAAAATACGGCTGGAGTTATCAGAGCAAAAAAGCGAAAAATGATAACTGACATGCGGGTTTGATCTGTGCCCACGTAATCGATACCTTTACTTGTACTCTTGCGAAGTAACCGCCCATGAAAAAAAAACTCTATACTTAAGCAGAGTACTGGAGTTTATACTCGTAGTTACTTGTATCGGAACAATTGCACTCACTGAAACTGACATTATCAATAGCATAGGGGATTTGTAGGCGTCTTTCAAAAGGGATTTAGATGGGCTGTCTTCTTACCTTCTTAAGAAATGCAGCTGGTCTTTCTCTGAGCCTTTAACATATATTTTCAAACTTTCTACTGGTGTTTTTATTGATAGATGCAAAGTTGCTCTCTATCACTCCAATTTGCAAATCCGGAAATAAAAATGATATAAAAGTTATAGGCCTATTTCAAAGTTAGCCACTTGGTCAAAATTGCTTGAACATATGTACTTGCAAAAACTTGGAAGCCTATTTTCCATGCAATATTTCTAATTTGGCTAAAGTCATACGAGTACATAACTAATAGAATTTCTTTTTTAGAAGCCATGCCATAGTAAAACAAGTAAAAGCACGGCGGCCATGTTGAAAATCGCTCCTCTAAAACAGCACAGTACATGTTAAAATATAAACAAACCGATTGAAAGCAAGTTTGACAGTTAAGAGAAAATTAAAATGAAAAAAATCGAATCAGCTGTTGAGTTTATACTACCTGCATTGTACTTGTATGTCCAGTTCAGGTGTGCCTCAAGGTAGTATTCTTGGCCCTTTATTATTTGTTTTATTCATAAACGACATTGGTGATTATTTTAAACATTCTAACAAATGCTGATGATATGAAGATTTCTAGGAGAATTTCGTGTTCATCAGATATTCGGGCACTTCAGTGCCACCTAAATAACCTTGTTGAGTGGAGTATAAGAAACAAATTGGCTCTGCATATCGATAAATGCTTTCATATGACTTTGTCTAAATCTGTAATTCGATTCAACTCTAAATATTCTGTTTTAAATATTGAGCTTAATACAGTTACTGAATTCATCGATCTCGGCTTATTATCATTTGGCTGTTGTGACGCGTTATGACAAAGATTTCAAAGCTCCCTACACTTGGAAGTTGATGTATAATACCTTTGTACGAACTAAATTAGAATATGCCTCCATAATCTGGAATTCAATATATTTATCACATTCTTTAAGAGTGGAAAGAGTACAGAGTTGTTTCGTGAGGTTTTCTCTGCAGTCACTTCATTTTACTCTAACCGATCTATGCTCATAGATGTAAAGTCACTTGCTAGTAGAGGGTTTATTCAATGCCCTATGTTCATTTATGACATAATATTCATTCATTCATTCATTCATTTTTATTCAATATTATCTTATGGATTTTAACAGATTTTAACATTAGCATATTAGTGAACATACAATAAAGTAGATACAATAAGATAATAGGTAATGGCGTTGAGTGTTCAGAATGAGAACAGTGATAACGCCATTTCTTGTAATGATTACAATGGAAGCTTAGAAATGTGGGGTGCACTCCAATCCGGAGTTAAAAAGGTTTAACATTGATAAATAAATAAAAAGAAATAAGTACATTGGTTCATTACATAGCAAGCAACTTACAAGTGAGCTTATTAAATAAAATATGAAAGTAGTAAGAAAATATGTTGCAATGTTATAAAGGTTACAAGTTGATGAAAAAAAAATTATTAAACTGAAAGTATTTTAAATAAATAGAAATAAAGTACATCGGTTCATTACATAGCAAGCAACTTACAAGTGAACTCATTAAATAAAAAGTAGTAAGAAAATATGTTGCAATGTTTTGATTTGGAAGCCAATTATGTGATAGGCCGTAACAGAACTTCAATATCTTCATGGCTCAACCCAAGAAGCCATAGTTTTACCTGCTTTAGGAAAACGCTTATTCTTCGAATTGTTTGTATATCTTCGGGAAGCTTATTGAAAATCATACATGATACTATGGTATAGAAGTTACGATACAGAGTTGTGCGTGAAGCAGGAACAGTAACATTCGCATTAGAATTGCTTCTTAACATAAGTGAAGTGTATATTGGACTTCGTAGATAACCACTCCTCATAAAAAAAATTTTTAATACTTTAAAGTAGTACAAGTGTCTTACAGGGAGAATATTTAATCTTCTAAAGAGATTCATCGAGTGCGTTAAACGGCTAGCATTACAGATTCTTCGTATAAGACACTTTTGCAACATTAAGAGTGGTCGAATTCTACTAGAATATGCACTGCCCCAGCACCTTAAGCCATATTGAAGTTTAGACTGTACAAGTCCATAATACATAATCTTAAGTACACTACTTGCACATAGTTTTTGCAGGCGATAAAATGAGCGAACAGTTGATAGCAAGTAAACTTTCATGGCAGAGATATGCGAAGACCAGCTTAGGTTGTGATCGACTATAACACCCAGATATCTAAAATTATGGACAACTTCGACGTTGAAACATATAGCGTCACAGTCTAAATCCGGGAAATAATTAACTCGAGACTTGTTTTCAATACAAGCACTAGTACAAAGTTTGTGCCGCAAACAACTTGCAGAGTGAAAAATAATATCACCACTAGTTACTTCCTTACCACCAATACTAAAATACATTAGCTTAGTTTTATTGCTTACAATAAGCTTGTGAGAAGCGAACCATTCTCTTAGGAGGCTCACATCGTGATTTATATCCACAAAAAGATTAAAAGTATTGTTTGATCTATATGCGATTGCCAAGTCATCGGCAAATGCTGTGACTTTTCCTACAAAAGGCATTGAAAAAAGCGAGTTTATATAAATCAGAAATAAAATTGGTCCAAGGACTGAGCCCTGCGGGACTCCCAAGTCAATTAGTCTAGGTGCGCTTAGATTATTGTTTACTTTCACCTTTTGACATCTTAAATTTAGATATGATTCAAACCAATCCAGAACGTTTCCACGGAAACCTGCAGTTCCATTGACACACCGGATCTTCTTGGTTTCATATACTCCAATCTCCCTAGTAGAATGTTAAAGTCTAACTTACCATTCCATCTAAATATTACCAAATGTAATTATTATAATTGTTTCTCTTTAAATAGGGCGTTAACTGAATGCAATAAAATATATAGTAATCTTGATTTCGATTTTGCGATGCCTAGATCTTTATTTTTGCCTGGGATTTTTACTCATTATCTTTAGTTTTAATTTAATTTAGATATTTAGTTTTTAATAATAATTTAATATTGTGTCTAGTCTGTAAGGTTTTTGTAACCATAGACTCAAATAAATGAAATGAAACACGTTTGCGATGACGAACAAACCAACTGGCATATTTAGTGCAGATATTCACGCAGTTCTCTGGTTTACACAGGTACACACACATACATACGTAATAAAAGGTTCTTATCAAGTAGAGGGAGGCAGAATTACTTGCTAAACTCAAATTAATCTAATAATTGTGTGCCTCAAAGCAAATCCTCATGCCAACATGAATCTCCCGCAATATTCTCACGTACCACGAGGGGTGGTGCAAATGGGCATTTAAATATTTGTGTGTGCCTTGAAAGTCGTCACAAACCCAGCACGGGGAAGAGTGTGAGCACGCGCCGGCATAAGCACCGAACTTATTAATTATGTACGTTAGCTGCACAATGCTGTTGATTTCAGGTAGGTAGAACAACAACAACAATTGGGTTGGATGAGGGAGTAAGACGACAGCAAATTTTAATAATTTTTGTTTTCGTTGTTACAATCATCTTTAACGGAAGTCCACGCACGCTCGTTGTACCGTTGTCAATGTGTTTCGGTTGTTACGAGAACATGAGGAAGCAGAGGAGTAGGGTGGGATGCGTTTTGCTTTACATGAGGGGGACTTAAATGTTGTCTATGTATGTATATTCCATATCTTTCGACACCACAAGCTTACATTTTGGTAGTTACAGCTAAAATAAACATCTCTTTTTTTGTATCGTCACAGTTAAAGCTACGGTTTTTTATTATCGTTGACTTTTTGTTCAGAAAAATTAATGAAACGTGCATGACATGCATAAGTTAAAATAATGCTTCGCTTATAAGGGAAAGGGAAGGAGTAAACCACAAAGAAGGGAAAAACAAAACCGACTGTAGTACAAGAGTAAGCAGATTAGACCGAAGTGGACAGGTTTTTTTGGTAGTTTGATTCATTATTGAAAGACATAGCACATTTTAATGGTTCTCTTAGATGTAACTGGGATAAGGATTAGTTAATGTTCTGCGCGGAGGCAGCTCGCAGAAGTGGTTTGTCGTCTCGACATGACACACATCAATGTGAGATTCTTTGGCATATCGTCCAATGCGATCACGAACCCATTCACAGAAAGTGTAGAAAATATGAGCTCGACTGCCACTTGCCTAAAGTGGGAAAGTTGATACCTCTTACATGTCGCTGAGGAGGAAGGATAATCGGCTTCGTACTCTACAAAAAATCAAGATGATATAAACTCAATAAGGCTCTGAAAAGAACAACTGGTTTGGTAAGAAATGTTCAAATATTTAACTGCGTTGCTCTAGTGTATGTTCCAGATTCAGCGCCAGACTAGTATCATTCACTTCAGGCAGCCTTTAGAAAAATATCACGAAGGAATAGACACTTTCCGTATAACTTCCAGTAAACCTCTATACAAGCTCAGTCAGTGTGGCAAAAGCCATGGCAAAGATATGCCATAGTCCCTAAGAATATCTTAGTATTTAGGTGCGACG
The DNA here is from genome assembly GCA_949987695.1 of Merzomyia westermanni. Taxonomy (NCBI): domain Eukaryota; kingdom Metazoa; phylum Arthropoda; class Insecta; order Diptera; family Tephritidae; genus Merzomyia; species Merzomyia westermanni. Next base: position 32,212,671 of record OX465288.1, read on the forward strand.
GTGAGACTTTTCGCTGTGCCGTATCCTTTTTCTTAAGAAGCGCTTCTTCAAGTCGTCGCCTCATCAGCTAATTGTCATCAAACGGCTTTCATTGGTGCTACGCAAACAGGGTATATTAACTTTAGGCGCCTAACGGTGGTATGTAACGGCATAAACGAATCAATACAGATATTGACTTATACATAGCCGAATCCTGAAGAGGAAAAAGAAATTGATTAAGCCATGTCCGTCCGTCCGTTCGCCTGTAAGCACGATAACTTGAGTAAATTTTGAGATATCTTAGTGAAATTTGATGTCCAGGTTCCTTGGTACTCATCTCCGAGCGCTATTTAAAATGGGCGAAATCGGATGATAGCCACGCCCACTTTTTATGTATAGAATATTTTCAAAAATACAAAAAAAGTGATTATTCATTACATTATACACTTATAAGGATAAAATTTGGTGTGTACATTAACGTTAAGGCAGAAATTACAATTTTCGAGAAATTTTTTAAAATGGGTGTGGCACCGCCCACTCTGAATTAAGTCAAATTTATAAATGTTATTAATGATAAATCAAAACCCGTTCAAGATATCGAAACGAAATTCGGCACATATTTTTATATTAATACACAGAATGTTCCGGAAAAAATTGGAATCGGTTAAGGTCCACGCCCACTTTTATATGAAAATTTTTGAAAAGGATCATTGATATATTTAATATGCAATAACTTTGCGTAAAATAGCTTTATATCGTTTCTATTTCACTTTCAAAGTGTCCGTGAACGAAGAAAGTCGAAAAAAATAAAATTTCGAAAATGGATGTGGCCCCGCCCTTTTTATAATGGTTTATTCTACAAAACTTTTCATGTCATAACTCTGGCAAAAATTGATTTATCGAAACGATATTTGGCGAAAATATTTAATATATAAAGGTAACTGTTTGTTGGAAAAACGGGCAAAATCGGTCAACGGCCACGCCCAGTTCTTTAACATATTTCCAAAAAATTTCTGTGTAAAACGCGATGTTTCTATAACCATGCAAGCTATATCAATAAGATCTTGCACACATAATACGCTTTTTAAGTAAAACTCGACCGCAAATTTTGTGGATTTTGGGGAAGTAGGGGTGTCGCCGCCCACTTTTCAGCAAACCTATTTTCAAGGCCGATTGCTTGTAGTTTGAAGTACATATTTCAATCAAAATTGGTCAGCTGCTTCTCAATAGTATGTAGTATACTCCTGCCAAAAAAATACGCAAATCGGATAACACACAAGTAAAATATTCGGGAAAGTTGTTAATAGCCCACTGGAATAGGGAAGTTATATACCTTTTTTGATTTTCATACCTTAAATGAACATGAAATGTTTGTAAGTGTGAAAAGAAGAAGAGATGGGCCCATCAATAAGTATACTGAAATAATAAAGACGATAAGCTGAGTCGATTTAGCAATGTTCGTCTGTCTATTTGAACGCAAGTCCTGGGACAGGTGACATCAAAAGTGGTTTGAAAAAGTTTTTGAAAACGGGGTCGCCCCTCGGCAGTGGTTTGGCAAACTCTCCGAGTGTCTGTATGCTATGGAAGGCTTATCAGCAAAAATTCATCTCCTTTGTAGATGCCGTTCGAAGTCGGCAAAAATCTGTAAGTCCCGTCAATTTGTAGGAAAAAATCAAAAGGGAACATCACAAATTGGAAGAGAAGCTTGGCGCAAAAATCTCTTAGGACTTTTATGATAATGTACCTGTTGTATATCGCGCCATACATTTATATTTTTTTTAAATAAATTTACCCCTCAAAACTCATAACAGAAGTTTTTTTATTTAAAAGAATCGGCTGGCTTTATAATACGAACTGAAAAGTATTAAAATAGACCTGCGTAAATGGTATGCCATAATAGATCATTACTAGGTACATATTGTTCGGTTCCACCCGAACTTAGACTTCCATTGCATGTTGTATTAGTCAACACGACGATAGTATAGATTTCGAAAGCCTTTATACCCCCTAGGCAGCGCCTCTTCGAATGTGAAGCGCACCAAAAAATTTAAAAGGTGAAGTGGTGAAGCCCCATTTAGTCAACGCTGCTCACAAATGCACACAAGTGGACGAACACCTTTCAGGAGAAGGAACCATGGAAAGATGATGGGGAATCAGAGCGTAATATCGATTTATGCTCCCGCCATCCGACTAGGACGAGGTACGAAAAGCAATATCATTATTGAAAACGAAAAAGGGCAGACAAATAAACCTCGATTCTAGTAGTACATTGCTCTTTTATTAAGCTAATCTATCTTAACCAACTAGGACCTGTCTAGGTTGGTTGGCATTACCACAGGACGGTGCTTATAGCACTTGACATTTCTAAAGCCTTCGACACGGTCAATCACGCCACACTCTTAGGAGACCTAGAAGAGACACCGCTCTTTTCCGCCTTAAAAACGTGGACTGTTAACTACCTCAACGGTCGGCAGGAGTCAGTCAAGCTAAGAAAGAGGAAATCTAGGCCACGAAAAATCAAACAAGGGGTGCCGCAGGGTGGTGTCCTATCCCCTTTTTGTTCAATATTTCGAGGCTTCCTCTCCCACCAGAATGAGTCTCCATTGTTTACTACGCTGACGACTGCACGATTATGGCTTCGGGTGAGGGCCCCTCCATTGACGAACTCTGTACGAAGATTAACTGTTAGGTCGGAAACCTTTCCAGAATGCGCATATGGGACAAGAGTTAAACGTCCACGTAGATGGAGTACTTCTACCTAACGTGAATCACCCCAAAATCTTGGGCGTGACGTTTGACAACAAAATCCTCAAGTCACCGGCTGGCAGCACTTTAGGAAAAGATAAAGAAACGTCCCCTGGAGACATAAGGAAACATCTCCGTAAGTACTATGATGAGATCCGGCGTAACCATAGGTGGGCTCCAAACGACCTCCTTACCGAGTCGGTAGACAGATCCCTGAGATCTCTGCCTTTCAACACCGTAATTGATACCCAACCGTTTGAAATAGCTGAAGAGAAGCGCGTTCTTCCGAGGGAGACTAGAGTCATGCTAGCACAACTTCGTTGTGGATATTGTAACAGCTTAAACTCTTACTTATCCAGACTCAACCCCACCATACCAAATACTTTCCCAGCATCAGGTATGTCCCCTCACGATACTAACATCTCCTTTCCTGTTCAATTGAACTTCCAACCCTGTTGAAATCGCGGGTTTGCTTGTCCTTCCGATAGAAGAGCTTGATGGCGATTATCAGAGTGATCGTGCCCATTAGGAAGGGTGAAACACTGTTAATAAAAACAACAACAAAATAAATGTTTCTTAATTATCTGCAATGTGTAGACAACGACCTGTTACAACTTTTTTATATGTAGAGATTTGGGATTTGTGAGCCAACAGAGTCTAAACGATGAATTAGGCTCTTATTCGAAGTTAGGGTTTTTCAACCGTGTGGTAATGCAGGCCGTCCCCCTTCGGTAATAGCCATATACGCCCAGATTTATTACAGTAGGAAACTTAGTTCGATTTAAAATATCTCACTCACGTTGAGGCTGCCGACTCTTCCTTCTAGCAACAAAATATAAGAAAAACGTACATACAGGGTGGCTAATGAAAGCCGCTACCAAAAAAAAATTAAATAACTTTTTTTCTATTTAATGAAACTGGTACATTTTTTTTTATTTTGCAGATTGACTTTTACATTTAACAAAAATGGATAACTGGGACACTGAAACAAGAATTTGGATTGTCCGCCGCTATCACGCACTGGAGTCCGTAGTTTCGGTTCAAAGAGAGAATAGGCGCACGTTTGGCGGCAATCCTCCGAGCAGATGGACCATAATAAGACTTGTAAACAATTTTGCCGAGCATGGAACAGTCAACAGAAGACCTTACCATCGAAACCCTTCAGTTCGAACGGAGCAAACAATCGCTGCTGTAGCTGCTGCCATACAAAACAATCCACGTGTTTCGACAAGAAGCTTATCTGCTCAAATGGGTGTAAGCAGACAGTCATTACAGTCAATTATGCACAAAGATTTGGACTTATTCCCATATTAAATTCAAATGGCCAACAAACTGAACGCTGCCGACTTGCCGATTCGCTTGGAATTTTGCCAGAAGATGCTTCAAATGGTGGAAGAGGATGGAAACATGTTGAACTGTCTTTTCATGTCTGACGAGGCCCATTTCGATTTAAACGGCAACATAAACAAACAAAATTGTCGAATATGGAGTGCTTCCAACCCACAGATACTCCATGAGACGGAATTGCATCCACTTCGTGTCACAGTGTGGTGTGCAGTTTCATCACGCTGCATTGTCGGGCCCTACTTCTTCGAAGAAAACGGTCACACCGTTACGGTTACTGGAGACCGTTACTTGAGCATGTTGAGAGAGTTTTTCTATCCAGAATTACGCCGAATGAGAATTTATTTCAACTCTGTGTGGTTTCAGCAAGATGGTGCAGCTCCTCATATAGCCCAACCTGTTATGACAGAATTGCGACGAAAATGTCCCAATAAGCTGATATCCAGAAACTCCACATTCCGTTGGCCACCCAGGTCGCCTGACCTTACTGCACCTGACTTTTTCTTGTGGGGTTATTGCAAACAGGAAGTCTTCAAAGCAAAACCAACAAATTTGAATGAACTAAGGCAATCCATTCGAGAAACAATTGCGGCTATTCCTGTCTCAACTCTCCAAGCAGTAATGAACAACTTTTTGGTAAGATGGCGCACATGCATCGACGAGTAGGGGGGGCATTTAAATTCCATTATTTTTAAAACTAATTAAGCTATATTTAATAAAATTTAATGAGCTTTAACATGAATAAAAGAAAAATGAATTCCATACACTGAAAAAAAAATGATTTGAGTTTCTTAATGTAGCAAAATTCATCAGCCACCCTGTACCTACATGCATAGGACAAGTGCAACTTCACACCATATCCCCAGCAACGTTTTGGCATGATTGGCTTTTGAGTTCGCCGCACATGTAGGGGGGCAAATTTAATGACGCGCCGATCAGCTACCGTGTACTCAATTCGGCACAATTGATAGAACGGATCCACGATTTTCTGCCCACTGCCACTGATTCACTGATGTTGGGCTTGTTTTGCACCGCTGCTGTATTTACAGCTTAATTTTATGACATATAGTTTCCACACGGTGACACATTCCCTTATGCTCAGCTCCTCACCCATTCTGTATTGTCATCTGTTGTCGGGATGCTACAAAAGTGCCTGCATAAAAATGTGAACAAGAAAGTATAGGGAGCCGTGGTGCCGTGGTGCTTTCAAAAATCGACGTCAACTCAGAACAAAGTCCGTCCGTACGGTTTGTCTTCTTCTTAAGATTAAAACTATGAAAAGGGCCGACCTTTTGCTGATACTTCAAGTGGAGGCCAATTGTGTAGAGTAATATCTTTTTTTATTGTTTTTGTTGTAGCATTTGCACTTGATGACGCGTGTTTTTTGTCTTTATTTTATGTTGTGTCGTTGTTGTTGCTTTTGGTCGTTATATCGTTTTAACCATAAAAAAATATATACTCGTACTCACTTGAGCATTTTAGTTGGTTCGAAACGGGATGAACACAGTTGGGGTTCACTTATTTATGAATGCCCCATGAGGGCGCTGCTGGGACTCGTTTGATGTTTTGGCCGACTAACGTCGCCGCGTTTATAGGTACATATTGCTTTTGTTTTGGTTGTTGTTGTTTTTATACATATGTAACTTGTTCTTGCTATTGCCCGGAGTATTGTTAGTTTATTGTTATTATTTAATTGTGTCTTTTTCGATGAAATTTCTTTATTAATTGTTCATTTATTTGGAACTCAGTATGAGTGCAGATGTTTTTATGCAGGCAATTTACGGCTCGTCCCCTATCTATGTAAGGAAAATGAAGCTGTCTTCCATGCACCTACGTCTAGGCTAAAGTTTTGACTAAATAGATGTTACTTATGAGCATATGTACGATTACCCTACCAATAATGGTTAACCACTGGGACTCCATAACCATTCCCAATAAGCATTTTTGTTGGAAATACATTTGTAACTCATTTAAGATCAAGTCCGTTTGCCAGTTTCCAACGTTCATTTTTAACTTGAGGTTAATTGGAGAAACAGTGCATTCGACTTTACATTTTCATTTTTTGTTAGGCATTTCACTAATTATTCAAACACAATGCGAAATATAATATATATAATATAATATTATTAATACTACCTTTTATCACACAAACATATATATTTTTATTTCTTTCCTTTCTTTCATTATTTTGACAACTTTTCTTTCGCTAGCGTGTTTTCATTAATGTTTGTTGTCAGATATGACAGCAAATATGAATGCTGCCATTCTGTAAAAATTGCAGGTGCACTTTAAAAATGAGCTACAATGGTTTTCAAACTGAAATCGAATTATGGAAAAAAATGTTCAACCTCAAGTGGTGAAGAAATATGCTGGAAATCCCTTTGAAATTCAAGATATTTCTCAAACATAGAAATAAACTTGAATTTAAGCACATTGGGTTGCTATTTCCCTACCAAGCATGGTTAACCGTGGTGAAACTCTGATTCCACAAATTCACGAATTTTTATTAACACCAACGCATATTTTTGGAAGTTGTACGGAAAACAACAAGTGCCTAAAAGTACGCACTCATACTTACACGGAAAAACAGTTTCAACATGGTTACAAGTGAATCTCGCCGAACAGAATTTTCCACTTTTTTTAACTACTTTTTTTGGTACGCGCGACTTCCTCTTTATTCAGATATTTATCTATTGCTGGTTGGCAGAGTTCTTTCTCCTAAATACCAACACCAACACATATTTCTTGAATTTGTATGGAAAACAACAAGTGCCTAAAAGTGTGAAACCTCACACCTACACAGAGAATCAATTTCAAAAAGGTTAAAAATTTAACCTCTCCGGACAAAATTAGTTACTTTTTTGTTTAGCGCACTTAGAGATGTTGACCTATTGATGGTTGGCAGTGTAGAGGTTTAAGTTAGGGATATTACGAAAGCAAAATTGCCTAAACCGGAGTCGATTCTTTGCGCAATTTCTCAATCGATTTAACAATCCAGAAAAAACACTTGAGGGCCGCTTTCATATTTATTTTCTGATCGCCAATTACCAAGAAAGCCAGCTTGAATGATCTGTGCCAAACCCATAACTGTCAAAAATTTCCAAAGAAAAAAGCATTTTGTTACAACATAGGGTATAGGGAAGGAAACCCTAACCTCGCTCTAATACCACTTTATAAAACATAAATTTTCCTTGACTAGGAATTGTTTAAAAGAAATACATACTATAGAAAAGCACTACATACTAATTAATTATATAATATTTTCTTCATCTGATGAATCAGAAGAGCTTGAGCCTGCGTATAAAGTTTGTGTATTTATCATAGAAATGAGATCACCGGTAATTTCAAAATCAGTGCAGCATTTGAATAAGCGTTTAACGAACATCTAACATTAAGCAGCGAGTTAAGCATTTTAATTTTTTTTTCTGTTCCTTAACTTCCGCATTACTGAAAGGTAATACGAAAAATCTAAATACGAATTCGACCAGCTCTGAATAGGGGGGTTCGTTTAATAAATTTTTATGTTTTCGGACTTCCATCCAAAATTCGATAGTAGAGGTTACACTTGTCCAATCAATGGTACTTGACTTGGAGAATACCTAGAATTTTCTTCTTGAAAGTGAGAAAATACATCCGGCTTTGTAACTTTCAACGAATTATCAATTGAAAAAAAAAATGTAAAACAAGATATTATTGTATATCTACTACTATCTCGGAAACAGCTCAACCGATTTGGATGAAATTTGGTATGTAGATAATGTACTACCGAAGAACAAAGGCTTGCTCGCCTTAACCTTGCTTCCGAAGTTTAAGACTTTCTGCTGAAGGACAGGTAATGCCACTTATTTGAAGTTTTTATAAAATTTTTCTTCAATTTGCCATTTCTTTTTTCATGGGTATCAAAAGATTTTTTCATCGTATCTCAAGAAAAATATTTCTAGGTAAGTATTGTTACTAGCAAGGCTTGCCACCTAATCCTATTATATTAATTTTTTGCATACCCGCTACTATCTCGAAAACGAACTTACTAATTTGGAAGAACTTTTTAATACAGATAATAAGTATGCAGCATTTAAAGCTCCCTGTGAAATGAGATATGTCAATATGATTATTTGTGTTCGTGTAAAAGTCCAGTAGCAATTCTCCAGCAACGAGATTTTCAAGAATTTTAATTATTCTCTCTGTATGAGATTTTAAACAATCGATAAATTTGCAAAAAGTGGCAATCTTGAGCGTCAGCTGAGCTGGCACGGTGCAGCAGACAAACAAAATTGCAAAATTTTGAGATTAAAAATATTTTTTGCACACAAGATTACAAACATACCCAAATTAAAACATGCACTTGAACTGTTTGGTGAATAAAACACAACTATGTGTCAAAATCAGCTGATTTCCTTGATTGCAAATACTTGCAGGCCGAAATTTATGCAGCAAAAATTTTCAACTTCTCCTGGTATTAAATGTCATTTTGTTCTCTCAATTTCCTCGCACTTGCAATTTGTTTAGACACCACGAATGCGATTTAGACAAAAATCATAATAATTCGTAACAATTATTTGCATTACGAACAAACTTATTGTCAGAAGCAGGGTATTTTACGTCGCATTTCAACAGTTTTTTTCGGCGAGCATAAAATTTTTTAAAAATTTTACAAAACACTTGCAGGTTGAGAGCGCAATTTGCCAATTCCTTTAGGGAGGAAGTTGGAAGTATCTTCTGTGGAAATTCCACTCAGTAAGATTTGCAGGTGAAAAACAGCTGACATGGTACAAAAAAAAAAACAATACAAAATTTCAGCTTCAAATTATTATCCAATAAAAAAGTAATAGCGTTGCTTGCAAGTTTTTACAAATTCCAGATTTAACATCCGATTCTGAGCGTAACACGTAATTTTTTAGCTGAAAGATTATTAGTTAGACAGAGTGTTACACTAATCTCTGTTTTCTGATGTTAGTTGCAAGCTTTCCAGAGTTGCCACCTAAACCTACCATATTTGATTCACTTTGTTTTGTTGATTTTCCGACAGGGTGGCAAGCTGATGTATATTGGAACGATTTTCCATCATCCCTTGTCAAATTTAGATTGGAGACAAACCAGTTTCGGCGATGTGCCATTTTCAATGCCATTGGAGATTTGCATTTTTCGAAAAATGGCATTGAAAATGCCACATCGCCGAAACCGGTTTGTCTTCAAACCAAATTTGACAAGGGATGACGGAAAATCGTTCCAATATACGTCTACCATATTTATTTTTTTGCACAAGTGTTTTATAGATGTAAACCTTTCTCCAGATCCAACTAACCCATAGTTTCATTTCGAGGTACCCAATAAGTCCTGCATTATACTTAAAACTTAAATCTCTTTAACAAATACTAGCCGTTTCTATGATGGGAATGACCATTCATCTTGCGGATAACTTGTCTCCTTCATACTCCAAAGGTCATCTCACCTGCTCTTGGCAGTGTGCCTTACTCCGCGTCATACATTAGGACAGGTGTGATTGCTCGTCACTATGCCTTTCAGAGAAAACAAAATGCGCCCACCACGTTAGGCAGTCAGTTCTATCCAACATAAACTAGCAGCTTAAACAGTTCCATCCTACCGATGCAGACTTAATACTAAATGCAATACCTAAAACTGTCAAACAACTTTGTAAAGTTTCATTGGGAAGCAGTGCCTTGAACAATATCATCAAAACTCAAGTTTTGTTTCCCTTCCCAATTGCCAGTGAGGGACGCATTTACTATGTTACTTTTTACTTCGGCTCTGCTACCTCATTATTCAATTTTCAAGGAAATGGGTTTGAATAGAATTGAACCAAATGAATGAACTCAGCGGTTATGAAGAGCAAATATTTTCAAGAGGGAAACGAAAAGAAAACTAATTTTACTGCAAAGCATGCACAATGTATAACAAAAGCGAAACCAGAGCTCTGGCATAATTCAATGGAACTTTCAAAAACAATAGATACAAACGCGAGAAACCATAGGACGCATAAACGTTTTTGACACAAACCATGGTATTGTTCGCAGCAGAGTCCGGCATCTAACACGAACGGCGCAAAACTATCAATGAGCTCATTGTGAAGTTCTTGGATATCTGTGCAATGTGACTGGAAAGTAGACTTTTTTGTTTTAATCTTTTTTTATACACACATACAAACTTACATAATTTTATGATTGTGCGTCACTTACCGGTCTCACATCTCTCGTTGCATCTTTTTAAACTTTGGCACACATTATTTACACACCAATAACGAGTTAGCAACTTTTGCTATCATTCGCCCTACAAACTTGGTTTGCGACTACGAAAGTATAGAAGAGAGGAAGACTTGAGAAAGGGTGTTTGACGCAGCTTTATTTTCATCTTTTTCGCAGACGCGGCGTGTGATTTTGGAGATCTGGTTACGTACGCAGAAGCGTTTTGATGGGCGAAGAGTAAGCAAAAAACCAAGTTAGGGAGTCTAAGTTGGTATGTAATCGTACATTATATACTCAGTTGTGAAAGGCAGCAACAAAGTTGAAATTATTTTTTCTTGGATACGAGTATAAGATTTTCCTATATATGTATGTACCTATAACTTGTTCGTCAATACTAAAAATGTTCGTATCTACTTTGATTGTGTTCAAGTGTGTTTTAGAGCCTTAAAACCATAGCTTTTCAGGAATGTGGGCGTGGTTATCAACCGATTTTATTAATTTTTACCAAAAACCATACTCGTTACACCCGAAATAGGTATACCAATGTTGTTGTAATACGTAAATTCCTCTACGAGTTATATCTACCACAACGTTAGTTTAGACTTCCTCAAATAAGGGGTGTGCCCACGCCCATTTTTAATAATTTTTAGTTTCGTATTTTTTCTTACCAACCACACTTTGGAAGTAAAATAGAATTGATATACAATAATTTTTTGCAGATATTTGGTCTATTATATTGTCTATGATCATATTAATTATCTTTTTTATAAAAGTGGGCATGGTCCTTAGTCGATTTCATGCATTTTTACCCATGATTTTCCTCGTGATGAGCTTCGTTATGATATTTAATAACGTTTTTGATTTATTATTTATTGACCTTATTTCAAAATATTTTTAAAAAACGCCCTATCTCAGAATTTTTTCAATAAAGTCCTATCCAGATTTGTTAAATTTGATTAATAATTAGTAATCAATTAATTATACGGCTTTTTTAATTGGTAATGCTTATTTTGAATGGTTTTTTAAGAAAAGGCAATTAGTTATCTATTACGTTTAGAAAAAAAAATTTGAAATAATAAAAAAAAATTTTTTGGATTTGATTTAGATTTTTTTTTGGATTTTTATGGATTATATTTGACTATTTTTGATTTTTTTCAGTATTGTTGATGTGTATATTATTCTGGAATAGGTCATTCTTAAAACAAATTTTGAAATAGATATTTTTTTAAAAGTATTTTGAACAAGGGTCGATATCTGAAAAGTTCACACTTTATAAGTCATTTATCGTACCCGTCCTGCTGTATGGTGCAGAAGCCTGGACGCCCTCTACTCATTAACGACGGGAAGTACAGTGATTAGAAAAAGGACCCGTTCGCATACATACAACGAATTAAAACCCAGCTGATACGTTATTCATACACGTTGTACCAATTAATAGGCTCCGGCGGAGAAATTATTCCTATCTGCACTCCCCGGTGGAAACAGAGTGAGAGACATACTGCCGCCCCCAATCGAAGTACACATTGTGCATTGTACATTGTATACATTTGAGATAAGTTGGTGTTTCCCATTGTCGCCGCGCTATCAACATGAAGAACCGACCATTCAGTAAATGAGTAACTATATACGGATTAAGGTGAAACTGTTATAAGTAGCATCGAAGCTTAACCATGTCGGAAAATCAAATACGAACAAAAAGTAAGGTTGGGTTAAGCGGGCCTGAGTGAAATTACATGAGCTTCAGCTCAGAGAAATGTCCTAACTAAGTACCGTAGAGAAGCAGGTTCGTTTACCCACAGATTCATCCTTAACTAAAGAGCTGAATGCCAACTTCCTTTGCAACTCTGATGGTTCTAATTCCAGAAAAGAAAAGTATGAAAGTAGAAGATGGGATATCCCTTGGATTACTCGAGAAAAAGTTATCGGAGATATCTATGGCCGTGCCTGTGATGTCAACAGTGTGTATTGAAAGAAATATATCAAGGAGCTGTACGGGTTATAAGTAGATATGAGTATGGTACAGCGAACTAAAGCTCCATGGCTTTGCTGGCGAGGACATAAAAAAATAAGAAGAAGAAGAAAGGCCTAGGAAATATTCCTAGTTACCTGATTTTGATGACAGGAGTGGCTTCTAATGAGTTGAAAGAAAAAGGTAGGGGATAACTTGGCGTCCAATGGTGGTTCCGATGGCTTACGTGTTTTGTTACGACACAGGCTGGAGGGCTTACAATATATATGAGATAGGACAAGCCTGCCGTATGAGTCGACTAAAGTACACAAAGGGTCAAAGAAATCGGAGAAAACGATCATACAACACTCTCTTCCCATAGCCACCACTTCCTTTATCCTGTGGGTAGTATTTTACTGATACAAACGAAAACAACAACAACGCAAGGACCAACATGTCAAAAAGAACCTGCTTGACCTACAGATTATTTTATACTGATCTCGACTGATCATTCATGATGTAACAAGTGTAGAAGGGGTTACAGTCCTTTACGAAACATTTATCCACTACGCCCGGGGACTACAACATCCAATTAATGAACCGTTTGTTGTGTAAACGATTTGATTTGTCCAAATCACAAAATTGTATTTAATTACGTCGATACGAGCACTGAGGATGGCAGTACCGCGAAATCCGTCTGTCACAAAACCAAATTTGGCAAGGGATGACGGAAACCCGTTCCAGTATATATCGAAATTCTATGTTTGAGCCCTCCTCTTGTTGATTCAAGTTTGTGTGTGGCAAGAGAAATTGAGTTTAGCGACGGAAAAATGATAATGAAAGTAGAAAGTGTAAGTATTATTAGCACTCTACCATTATTTTTGATGGAACCTCATTCCATTCAGCATTCAAATTTGAAAAGTGCCCATCTCTGTCTGTATGTACTTGGGCGCAATGAATCTCTCTTTTCCTTTCAGAATTCTTTTGTAAATGCGATGCGTAAAATGTATTTGAAGAAATTACACACATATTGGCTATAGTCATAGCCATACAATAGACCACGCGGAACAATGCTGCATCCGCAATGCATCGTAAACATACTTCATACATAAATGGGCATTGTAACGCTGCAAGTAGTCCAATTTTATCTTACATCGCCAATAAATTGTTGGCTTACTCAATGTCACATTGGAAATTTACAGAAAGAAGAATAACGAAACGCATGAGGGACGCACATTGCTACTACCATAACCGGTCTATCGTCATAATAAAGTTGATATGATAGCAGACCAATAGCTGGCTATCAAATTAGTTCTTTTAAATTTCGTATATAGAAGGCAAATTGTTTATTTAACGCAAAATATTAGCATTAATGAAGCGATTCCATGAGGACCTGAATCTCATTTCCAGCTTACGTCACTAGAAGAGTAATGAGCTAAGTCTCTTTAACCAGATAATCGAACTTTTCCTTGGAAACCATACGCTGGGTGGATTCGACCGGAGAGATATCTTGCATCAGCCGATATAGCCTGAGATTTTGAGTATGTCTTAATTTATCAATGTTGAGAACGAACCGGGATAAAAAAGGTTGCGACAGTGGATAAGACTCAAGGGTTTGCTTGAATAGCAAGACATATGTACCACGTCCAACCCAAGAGGCAGTGTCACCTATGAGTGTTGAATCATGTTAAAAATATGGATCTATCTCTGATGATTCCAAGCTCATTAGGAAGTGTAGTTGGTTGTTGTTGTAGTAACATTATCTACTCCGCCCTGTTATACTGAATTAACAAGGCCTTGGTCGAGTAAACCTGGGTCATTTCGGTACGTTGACTCGCCTGTAGCGGCTGGTGGTCCGATCCATGGATATGACTACAAGATACTTTGATCTTGAGACCTATTAAATAATGATTACTAATGCTAATGATTACCGGTTTGATTAATTATTTTCTTGAGAATGCATTTAATGATTTATTACCATTACTTTAAATTTTAAATGATTATTTTCCCATTCATTAAAAAAATCCAAAATTGTTGTTTTGATTACTTTGGATTATTTTTTATTTTTTTTTTTTATTATTTTTGACTTTTTTCAGTATTGGTATGGAAACACATAAATATACACATCAACAATACTGAAAAAAAATTAAAAAATTATAAGCAACTGGTCTTGAGCTCGTTAAACTCACAAAAATATGTAAAAATGAACAGACCATAAAAACCAACAACGAAACAAAAAAAATTTAAATAATCCAAAGTAATCAAAACAACTTTTTTTTTTATTTTTGACCTTTTTTTATGATTTTTTCTAATCGTAATCAATTAAATTCTTGAAAAAAAATATTAAAATAATAATCATTATCAATTAAAAAAGCAACATTTAATTGATTACTAATCAAATTTAACAGGTCTGCTTTGATACATCGGTGCCAATGGATGATTGAAGAACCCATTTTGGACCCAAGTTATTTTCCATAGGCGATTTATTTGTAGTTTTGTATGCCGTCTAACACTGCTCACCGAGACTTTCCATGCTGTTGTTGTTGTGGTAACGTTGTTGGGGAGTGTTGTGCAATTAACAGTCCTTGACCGGATTTGAGCCCGGTACGCTCCGGTACTCCCGACTGTCGTGGTAGCGATTTATGACCAGTGAAAGCTTCAAGGTCATGTCACCCCTCCTTCCATAAGGAAGGATACGACGGGTAATGAGAGGTGAGAAGCATCATATCCGTAGATCAACCATCGAGTTGCACGTCATTACCTTTATGCATATTAGTCGCCTCTTACGACCGGTATGCCTACCTCGGGCATATTCTAAGCCCCTAACCCGCAGGGGCGTTGTCGAATTAACAGTTCTTTGCCGTATATGAAACAGGTACGCTCCGATACTCCCTGCCTGCCCTGGACATGCCCGACTTTCGTGGGAGTTTTGTGGTCCCGCATTGTCTCCATGACCATTTAAAGAAGAAGAAAGAAGGATGCTGTATCGGGTAATGTCAAAATGTGTGAGCTGTAAGTTGCCTGTAATAATGATTTTTTTTATCGTGAGACTGATCTCTAAAGAGAGTTATCAGCGATCAATACCTTTCGTCTACAGTTGGATATCCGTGTAGATTTTAATTTGTGTCGCATACTTGAAAGTCGACTTGTCCCACCGTACCCGTAAGGGAACAAAATGGATCTAACCGCCAACACCCGTTGAGGCACAAAAGGAACAATTAGGCTCTTTATAGGAAACGGTCAAACAAGAGGGATCGGTTGAAGTGATATAAAAAGATCAAAACTGGCATAGAAATTGGCGATTTTTGCCGCTTGTTTAGTTGACCCCAGGAAACGAACAGTTTCAACATGGTTAGGCCACAATGAGATAGCTGTTACAAGGGTTTGTTCAGCTGACTAGTTAAAACTATGATTGCTGTAATGGTGGGGCACACCACATACCGCATTATTTTCAAGCTAAAAATACAATTTTTGGATGTTCTAAAAGGGCCTGCGGGTGCACCTGTCTATCAAACCATGTTATAATATGCGGAGTATCTTAGTTTCGCCAACAAAAGAGTGTTCTTATATGGCGTGGTTTCATGCTGTTGTCTGCTAGGATGCTGCGTGAACTGCTTGTTGTACAGCTAATCATGCCGTTGGACTCGTGGAACATTTTGACCTCACTATGTAAATGATGTTCTGCCGACAAAAGTAGACATCTGTAGAGGTCCTAAGTGTGGTATTATATTAGGCCTGCAATATACTCCAGTGTGTATGATTAGTGGACCCTGATCTGTGGTCATTACTTAAAGTCGTCTGTGCAAGACACTATGGAAACTTCTTGAAGTGGGAGATTCAAAATGTAGTAATCCAACCCCAATGATGACAGGAAAGCACAATGTGGTACTGGGGTTAAGTCTCACGGATTTATATGATTCATTCCTAAATTCTGGATCTTTTTTAAATAAACAAATACAATCGGCAATACTTAAAAAAATAAATTGCGAATATATTTTTCTTCGTTTTATTTTAACAAATAGTAATATCATTATATTAATCCTAAAATTATCTAAAGTACTGTAAAGAAAGTAAGTCCAACAGCGGGAATAACTTGTTTTAAATAAATAACCAACATTATATACATATGTAAATGCATTTTTTAAATGCAGCACTTCCTGCTCTACAGCTTCTAACTCCGTTGGCTTTTGAATTAAAAACATCCTGGCTATTGGCGCATTTGGGTTGAGTTTCCAAAATTTATCGTTTTATTAATCATACGTTTCCATACCTATTATTACTTCAGGCTCTGTCAATTCGTCTGAATATGGATTTTCATCTATAATCGGATCTGTCGTTACATTTTTTTCAAAATATTTGCTTAACGTATCACGCAGTTTATAACACGATTGTGTCGAATTGTTTGCATACAATTTTTTTGGTTTGCGTAGAGGCGAAACATAGCTACGCCACTCTCCTTCGATGAGAGTATCACCTTCGTAACGATCAACATAGCCGAAAGGTAGATATGTACTATCATGTGTTAACGCGAAATTATGTAACAATACTGTGGCTTTAAGAACAAACTCCATACTCTCTGGAGCTAAAATCAATGGAGTTGTCAATATTTTCCAACGAGCTGTCATTACACCAAATGTATTATCAATTATTTGGTATGTGCGATTCATATGGGAATCAAAAACTGCATGATCACGCGGGTTCGATTTTACTAAAAAAAATCAAAGATATATGTAAGTATGTGCTGTTTATAAGTTATGTTATTAGATATGTATGCGTACATGGGCTTATTGGCGCAATTGGCTTCGCCGTCTCATCATATTTTCAAGAAGGCAATGGTAGACGAATTGCGTTCAACCTAAATCCATAAATGCAACCTAAAGGATAACTCATAAAACCAAATAAGTCTATCGCCTTGGGTAAGTACAATCAACACTTTTTAGTCTTTTCATTGTCATCAACCCTCTGTAATGGAAGTATTTAGAAACTGGCTGTTAAAACGAGGTTGGACCAAAATTAATTTTCTGTTAGAAGTCTGCTCAGTTGTGCAGTTAAAAAGATTGCTCGTGTCATGAGCATAAACAAGTATGTCGGGAAACGTTTTTTATGTTCGGTGTTCACCGAAGAGAATGATGACAATGCCCGATAAAGCCCCGATTAGGCAGGTGAAATATTACTTTTACACTATCTTTACTAAGTGTAGCTTAGGGCTGCTTGCCGATTGCCATTTGTTTCTTTAAATTTATCCCAAGTAAGTCCATCAAATGACTGCCAACACTACAGTTGGTTAGGGCCTGTCATAAAAGGCGCCCAAAATCCACGACAACAGGTTCGTCGTGGCCGAACAAGCCGCTGCAGCTGCAATTCTACCTAGTACCGGATCTATATCCGGCTAAATACTATCCACAAAGGTAACGCTTCCCTATACCTTCGGAGCTTGTTTTTGCCTACTTAAAAGCAAAGAAACAGTAGCAGTAACTGGCAAATCATTTACACGAGTCGGTCTAGTACATTGTTTACTCCTACTAGTGAAAGGTAGTGGATGAAGGTACTCCGAATAAGTGGAATGAAGGAAATCGCGGCCATAGTTGTTTTAAAGTAGAAACTACAACTAAAAACTTCAATTTAAACTGAAATTTACATTCTATAGTAACTGATAAGGTGTTGTGCTTTCTATTCAATAATTAATGAGTTTTATATCTTCACGTTCAATATTGCAGTATTTAAATTTCATTGTTTTATTATTGCACACAGCGCGCCCTGTGGGGTTTGTGTGTGTGTGCAGATTCAGAGTAAGTTGCGCTACTAGTAGACATATACTATGGGCTAGTATCAAAAGGTGCTAATACCTGACCGTACTGGATTGATATTTTGCAAAGGACTGCCATTTCTACAACAATAACGCACTATATAAGTTAACATAACTAGCAAAAGGCTAATAACAGATTTTGTTTTCTTTTTGGCGATTAAGCTTTGACTACGTCAATCGTATGCACAATTGAATTTACAGTCAATTCATACCTGGATAAGGCCTCATAAGCCAAGGTTTAAGCGGACATGATGAATCTCCAACGAAATAGTATGGAAATCGAATACGGCTATTCGGCAGTAATTTTTCCTCTGGCAAACGTAGTAAACCTCTAAGAAGTTTTTTCTCAAAACCCGTACTCCACACCTCACTATCTTCTTTATGTTTTTCATGAACCGATACATCGATACCAGTGAATTTATAATTGGCATCACACGCGCCAAGTATGGTGAAAGAATACTTTCCCTTTTTCTGGTAATAACTGACCATGGCTTTTTTAGGACTCCTCACTTGTATTGTCCTCAAATCAATTGCTCCTACACAATTGGGTACATGACAATGGGATTTAAATTGTTGAGATATTCCAAGCCAATCTGATTGCTTTTTATGCGACAAATACGTTTTAGACAGAGATTTCCAAAGTGCTTGACACGTATCATTTATGACCTTATGTGCAGTTGAGTGTGGCATAGCGAATACGAACGAGAGCGTATTTTTATATCCTCCATTTGACAAGTATCTAAAGATGCAAGTAAATAGAATTATTTATTATATACTAAAGAATTAAGTTAGTCATTTACTTACACAAGTGTTATAAACAGTCTACATTTCGGAGTCACCGAACGATGGGAAAGTTTCCGTAGATCACTTTTAACTAAATCGTAAAGCAAATTGAATGCTTCCATGGAAATAGTGGTGTTTTCTTTAAATATTTCCGGATCATTATGGCATAGTTTGTCAATGTATAAATCAAACGTTTTATCAGGCTGTTCATCGGGCATATCATCTATATCAACTTCTTGATTTATCTCATCAACTACTCCGCATGGCCTAATTGGTCTCCTAGCTGTGTTTTGATTATCGCCGCAATGTATGCCATCCACTTCATCGGCTCCAGTTATGATATCAAGGCATTTTCGTGCTTCATTCAGTAGCACAGTTATAATAGCTAAGTCCAAAGTGTCGTCGGAGTTCATTATTTTCGATAGATTGAATGTAAACAACTGTATTAAAGAAATGCATCACGTTCAAATTTATTTTTGTTTTGCTATGATAATTTTGCTAAGAAATCAATTGAAATGTGATGGAAATGAAACAGAGAGTGGCCCTCTTAAAAATTTCGGGTTGTATCACCCTGCAGTGAGTCAGGGCTGTTGATGCAAGGCCATCATGAAATTATATTTTGAGTTGCTGAGTGTGCGATATAAGAAGTTTCGCGCGTAAGAAGTTTCGGGCGTGATCCAAGGTATTTATGTGCAGAACACCTTTCCGCAAAGGCGGCTTCAAATTATTTAAATAATTTGACTAGGGACTTGAAGACTATTAACGGTGAGAAAGCAGATATCTATAAAATTTCTAAAGAATTTATTACATATGTATATTTGTTTCATTGTGCTGTTTCGCAGATTGGCTGCAGCTCCTAAATAAATGGTGAGAAAAATCGCATCGATGCGGATGTTGCATGATACATTTTAGGCATTGTTTACCCCTACTAAATAGTTTGGCATCTTCTTTTGCGAATTGGAGTGGAAGGTAGTGGATGAAGGTACTCCGAGAGAGTAGAATGAAGGAAATAGTGTTCAGAGTTGTTTTAAAGTAAAAATTACAACTAGAAATTTCAATTTAAACTGAAATTTACATTCTATAGTAACTTATAAGGCCTTATAACTGCTTTATGCTCAATAATTTCGGTGTTTTATGTCTACACTTTCAATACTGCAGTATTTAAATTTTATTGCTTTATTATTGCACACAGCGCGCCCTGTGTGGTATGTGTGTGTGCAGATTCGAAGTTGCGCTACTAATAGACATATACTACGGTTCCGACGTGCGCACAAACCACAGAGTAGGTGCTCGTTCCATTTAAAAGATCTGTATATTCTTTCTTGGCTATCAAATTGTATTTAGTTTGTAATTTTAGATAAAACATAATGTATACAAAAAATAATTTCCTTCCATAAATTTTGTAAGAAATCTGCTCAGGGTTTGGAAAAGGGATCCCAAAGTATGTGCAAAACTACATCCGAAAATCTATCGGAAAAGTATAAGAAAAACATATGGAAAACTCATGAAAATTTTCTGAATATGTGTATAAAACGCACAGGAAACTGTGCCAGTTTTTCAAAGCTCTTTGTACTGTTATGCACATACGTTTTATTCGCACACTTTATTGGGAAAACGGATCGACTAAAGTACTCTAAACGGAATATGAAAACGTATAAAATGTAGGATTTTTGTCAGCACTTTCTTACAGTTTCGGATACATTTTCGTAAAATTTGCTGCCTGGGAGAATATTTTACACGATTGTACAATGCGGAATTTTCATAATGAAATTTAGTAATCCGAAGGCAAAAAATAATTATTTTATTTCTACGAAAAGTTCTTAGCAATATTCTGTTGCGAGTTCGCATTTCTTTCATCCCAAATATGACGTATATATGGCGTGCTTCATGCTATTGTGATTCTCAACCAGTTTAAAATATTTCAAAAACATAGTTATGTTTGCAAACCCAAATTGTGGGGTTTCACAGTAAATATGAGGAGGTCAATCCCGCGCTAATACCTCAGGGACCCCTATCACCCCCCCTTGTATTCATATAAGGTGTAACAGGTACCCGCACCCCCCGTTCTACTCATTGACCCAAAAAAATAAATAATTAGAAATAAATAATCTGCTCGCTTTCCATAACCCCAAAGCTTAGATATGAACTATACTTTAATGAAAATAATTAAATAGGAATCTTTTCTAACTTCTTATTATTTAGTTGAAAATTTAATTGAAAAGTTCAAATAAATATTTCGATTGCATTTGAAAATACAGGATCGATATACTGCATAAAAACATAACACTTGCTAAATTTGCAGTTTATAATTTCGGTTTTGTTCACAGTTCAATATGAAATCAAAAATTATTTTGAGTAATTTGTTGTGATTCCGGGAAAGATATTGTTGGGCTCAATTATTTCAATAACTTGGCCCCTGATATAGGCAGACATGGGCACCACCACCAAGAAATGATCAGCACAACTTGTTTTGAT
The DNA here is from genome assembly GCA_949987695.1 of Merzomyia westermanni. Taxonomy (NCBI): domain Eukaryota; kingdom Metazoa; phylum Arthropoda; class Insecta; order Diptera; family Tephritidae; genus Merzomyia; species Merzomyia westermanni. The sequence goes on from OX465288.1 coordinate 32,233,951, forward strand.
TTTATTTTAATACTACAGGATTCGGCCACGCTTTGCTGCTTCTCAGAACTTATTGTATCGATAACTTCTAAGCCCTCGTATCAGGTTTTTTGAATATCTGCAATTTGCCGATGTCGACTTGTTAGAATTTCATTAAACGTAGAGATAACCATGATTGTGATTAGAAATATTTACTCGAGCTAATTTTGTTTTAACAGCGTCCACTTCCGTTTTCAGCCCGTGTTCATATTCTTACGACTGAAGCTTTTAAGTGAGCTTCTCTGCAATCGATATCCAATAAATTTACTATATTTTTCTCCATGCATTTAAACAAGTTAACATTCCGAAAGAAATGTGGACCTCTACGCGTTGGCGACGGCGAGTACCGAAGAAGATTTAATGATGAGCTGTATGAACTTTACGCAGACGCCGACATAGTTCAGCAAATTAAAACACAGCGGCTTCGCTGGCTAGGCCACATAGTGCGAATGAGCGAAGATGCTCCAGCCCAGAAGGTATTCTTATCGGCACCCGCCGGTGGAAGCAGAGGAAGAGGGAGACCACCACTCCGATGGAAGGACCAAGTGGAGACCGATTTGCGATCCCGCGGTGTTTCCAATTGGCGCCAGTTGGCGCAACGAAGAAACGACTGGCGAGCTATGTTGGACGGTCAAAATCGCCCAGGCGGTTATGTGACCATTTAAAGAAGAACATTAAAAAAGGTAAATTATACGAATACATCAAATATTTTATACCCCCCTGAAACGGAAAAAATACCGGCTTAGATTGATTTATTTCCTGCTTTCAAATTCGATTTGACAAAAATGTTTGAGAGCCAATGCAAGCATGGTGAGGTTTGAGGGACAAACAAACTCTCCGCAGTCGCGATAGTACCGTAGTCTTACAGGTTCATTTCGGAAAAGGGCTGCCTGTATTTTTAAAACTATCTTCGGGGAGTATTTCTAATAAAATTTGTCTAGCTCATGAATAAGTGCCTAACCTGAGATTTTGAGAATGGCAGTTAATGGCTAAATAACATAAAAAATTTACAGGTCTAGGAATAACAATGACAGTGATAATAGACGTGCCTTTTTACATTTAGAAAAGTTTATTGGAACCACTTAACCATATTGGCTTGTAGAAATTTTCCGTAAATAATTCCAATGCCTTTCAGTTTTCGATGAGAAATGATATGCCCTAGGAGAAATTGAGATGTAATAAAACTGGTTGGACTCAGTTGATCGTATAAGTTATATTCTACATATATGCATAGATCTAGAGATTGTTTTTATGAGAAAAAATGCATCTATTGTATACAAATATATAAACATAAATATGTTTCTCTTATTATATTGTTATCATTAGAGCTGTTTACAAATTGCCAAATTACAACCAGTCAATTTTGGCAGTTTGCAAATAATTTGAGACATGCGATATTGTAATTGGTATAAAATGGTAAGCAATCGATATGCTTTGTTAGTTAAATCTTGTACAATAAAGCCATAACTAATATTCAACATTAAACATGCTGTACTCAAAACGCAACCTTATAGTACTGGGATTACTCATTGCCTTTATTACATTTTCAGTATTAGCCAAAGTAAGTAGTAATAAACGTGTCAGTATATTATATTCATTAATAAATCAACCTCTCTCTGCTTTTAAAGGATGATTCACCTAGTCAGGCGCTAGGAGAGCCTAAGTCGTCCTCTGAAGAAACAATTGAAGATTCAAATGAAAGTCGCCGTAAACGGTCAATAGAGTTTCCTAGTGCTGAAAATAGTAAAAAGGATAGCGAAGGAAATCCAAAGGGGCGGGCTGGTATACCAGGCTTACCAGACCCAGCTACAATTCTAAAAATTGCCGAAATTCTATCGACCTTAGGTGAAAAAGTCGTTCCGATTCTTGTTGAAGGTAATTCCGTAGCCAGCTTGGTAACTGAAAAAGTTGACAAAGACTATATATTTTTAAAAGAGTTCAAAAAACAAATTGATACTTTCACAGAAGGCTACAATTCCAAAAAGAAATAAAGATTTTGTAGACTTTTTAAACGCAACTACATCATAAGTTTTTATTATAACCTCTTTTTCTCAATTATTGTTTTTTTTTTCAGCGATTGGGTAACGATATTCTAAAACCTTCAAAGTAACGTAATATTGAAATGTAGTGTAAAATCAGATCAGTTATCAATGATATTGATTAAATGTGCCAAACTACTTATTTAAATTCCTTTGCTAAGTTTAATTGAAACAGTCACATTTAAGTAGATCGCGCTAAAAAGCCATCTTCTTTGTGCGCTGTACGCACTTATTGGCGATTTTTCAAAGCAACCTTGAACGGTTATGTATGGAAACGGTAAACTAAATGGTCAGATGTATTTTACAGCGATTATAGAAGAGCTAACTGGAGTTTAGAAACCGTCTTATGAGGCTAAGAGGAATCAACTCTTAAGTCTAACTGACTCAATACAATTTTTCAACAAACACGAAATGGCAAAGGAAATCCACATTTTAGAAGGCGGAAATTGAAATTTTCATGGGGATTCGGATTACATTTTCTAAACCCAAATAATAATGGCTCCGAAATCCAATGTATGCCTTCAATTCTGAAATACAATTGACTCTTCCACTTGACCTTGAAATCCAGTTGACCATTTCTAGAATAAAACTGGATATTATGAAGTATGTAAAAAACTGAGCTACTTGGCTAAGTACTGATCGCTTAACACCTTACACCATTATTATTCAGTTACTTCTTATCGAAAATTTTCGATACGAAACGATATCTGGTGCAAATAGGAAACATCAAACTAGGTCAAGTCATCTTTAACCTGTTTTTAACGAACTTAGTGAGGAGAAACCCGTTCAATTGCTGCTAAATTCGGTTACGGGCCGTCAAAGCGATTGGGATTTTCTTTGCTGGCTTAAGCTTTGGTTTCCTCGAAAAGCGGTGCCGCTGATAACGGTAAGCATTTGTTGCCGCTATAAAGCGAACGTTACTCCTTTAGGCTCATATCGTGTAAAGCTTATAACGTTAATTTCTTTCGACACCCCCCGTTGGTTGATATCATAGGAAGGACAATAAATCTTCCATATGTTGGTATCATGGGAAGGACAATAAATATTCCGTATAACTTTTATCTTGTATATTCCAACCACCATTAAATCTTTCTACACTGGCTTTGATTGCGAAGATAGCTATGACACTCAGCAGTCTATTGGGCTTAGAAAATTCTATTGGACTGTTACCAGGAGGTATGTAAGTAAGGGCTTCATATCCGGTAAAAGACTGTCCACATTGCAAACAAGAATCTCACTGGTGTGACAATAGACTGCACACCATGGTGAACGGAGACGACCCCACTAGAGTGGCAGGTAACTTTCGCAAGGTTATTGATTCAGCCTCCAGTGGCTTCATTCCCACTGGAAGAATATCCGAAAGCAGTCCGAATTTCCCCGCAGAAACAGCGACTATGGCAAGAGAACGTGACCAAGTGCTACTCGTCAATCCCGCAGATTTTTGAATAAAAGATCTCAACGCTGAAAACAACATCTTAAGACATATAACCTCTCCGGGGCGAGTCTGCAAACTATGGTCAACGACAAGGTCGCCATGACACTTGGTCAAGAAAGCCATAATGAAGGACAATAACTATTGCCATGAAGGTGTTGCAAGATCTTAGCCACAAGGGCTAGAGTTATTTGTGCTTCCCCTACTTAAACCTGGGAAGCTGGCGAATCTAGGAGAATCATATCGTCCGATATATCTCCTGTCGCCGGCTACGCAGTTATTGGAGACCAACCTGCTCCCCTGAAAACTTGCACTTGACCGAACACCAAAATGGCTTCCGACAAACCTACACAAATCCACTACGGGTTGAACCAACACCCGCCAAACCATAGGACGGTGCTCGTAGCACTTCACCTACTCAAAGCTTTGGACACGGTCAACCACGCCACACGCCTAAAAGACCTGGAAGAGGCAACGCTCCAGTCTAGCCTAAAAACGTGGACCGCTAACACCCTCAACTGTCAGCAGGGGACAGTAAAGTTTTGGAAAAAGAAATATATACCTCGAAGAATCAACCAAGGGGTGCCACAGGGTGGTGTCCTATCCCCCTTTGCCAAAACAACGCCATTAGAACTGCTACGGGATGTCTTCTTATGTCATCTGAGTCTCACCTCCACCAAAAAAGTAAAATGTTCAATGGTCGTGAGCCTAGTCGTTTAATCTCCGTAACTATAGGCGGGCTCTAAACGACTTTCACAACAATCCGGTAGACAGATCCTCTCAGCCACGTAATTGATATGAAACCACCTGAAATAGCTGAAGAGGAGCGCATCCTTTCGAGGAAGACTAGTCATGCTAGCACAACTTTGCTCTGGATATTCTAACAGATTAAATTCTTACTTTTCCACACTGAACCCTACCATACCAAATACTTGCCCTGGATGAGGTATGTCCCCTCATGATACTAACATCTCTTGCCCGTTCAATTGGACCTATTCTTCTAATACCAACATCACTCTGATCCAACCCTGTTGAAAGGAGAGCTTGATGACTTTTCTCATAGTGATCATGCCCATTATGTAGGGATAAGCACTGTTAATAATAACAACTTAAGTTTGTAGAGAGTTAGTTATAGCCTAACAGATTCTGAAAATGTTATCCTAAACTCTAGAAAACTTGTGGTTTTTATTCATGCTGATTTTTTTTATTTTTGTGCAAAATATTCGGACCACTTCAGCTTATTTAGATTAACTTCCAACTTTAGAATAAAGAGAATCTGGGTGTATTGATCGTCCACTGACTTTCTATCTGCATTATTTTATTTGAGTGCATAATTCGCGTATCCCTCCCCATCCCCCCAAGTTTAAATACTCCATTATTTTTCTTTGGTAAACATAACCTACCCTACAAGCACACTGACAGTCATTTGTTACAACATCTGAGAGTCAGTCTTTTCAATCTAACTATCAGAGACTTGCATCATACTCTTAAAGCGAATAGCAAAAAATGATGTTAACAACCGTGTACGTGTGAGTACAGCATGTTCTTTTGATATCGCCCACGAAGCTTCGGCCTGTCCAATTCGTGTTCTTTCCCTTAGTTCTTTGTGGGTGTTGGCAACAACGGACACCCGTGTGCTAGGAAACAAACATAATAGCATGAAAGTATCAGCATTGACACATAATTTATCATCACTGTCAATAAAAAATGTGAGTGTGTTAGTAAAGAAATCAGCGTTTCTTGTAGGGCTAGAGTTCTTTTTACATTTAAAAACGATGTGGAATACAGTGACAATATTTTTATGGCGCTGATCAAACAATCTCGCCTGCCACAAAAAGAAGTACGCATCCGTGTTGGCCTGCCATTTCTGGTTATGGCTGTGTCATTTCAGATTCACAACTCTTTCAGTATTTCCAAACTACCCTGTACGTTAAGTCAAAATCAGCTGCGAAAACAAATGTTTGTTTACAAATAAAAACAATAATACATTTATTTCAATTCACCGTGGTCACGAAATGTCGCTATTTACTACACAGAATTTGGAAATATTTGTTAACGATTTTCTAAAAGAAGATTTGAAGGAGCTAGAGCACCACATAAATAATTATAATGGCGAAATTATGGAGTATGTGCAACTCAAAAATACGTTGCAGACGCTGAATGCAAATACAGATGGTGCTTTCAAAACGCTAATGGGTAGGCTTTAGAATATTTCATAAGTAATGGAATATTAACATCGTTTTTCTGTAGATATCGGAGGCAATATATTCATGGAAGCTAAGGTGGATAATCCTTCAGAAATGGTTTTGGTTGACGTTGGAAAGGGATATTTCGTTCAATTTACACTGCAGGAGGCGCTCAAATTCGTAGATTTTAAAATTAAAATATTGACGAAAGAATGTGATGTGGTGCGTGAAGAGAGCGTTAAAAAGCGTTCAGATATCAAATTGGCCCTTATGTGTATAGCGGAACAAGAAAACTTGCTTCCAAATGGAAATACATGATTGAGGGATTCAATATAGTGGTGGTTGTAATTGTTTATTAAAGTCTTAGTACTTCGGACCTTATATTTTCGTATTAAATATGTTATATTGTGACTTGAAACGATCTGTTTAATAAGAGAGATTAATAGATTGGATTTTAGTTGTTGTTGTTGTAGCGACTGCTTAACCTGCCTAGGATGTCACCCCTCATCCAACACTGTCATCAGACTCTTCTAACGGAAGTCCAAGAAACCTCGCGGCTTCAACAGGAGTGGACCAGAGTGAAATTGGTGTTAGAAGAGTGAGCTCAATTGAGCAGATGAACAGATGGCTAGTATCGTGGGGAGACACGCCGCATGCCGGGCAGACATTTGGCATGTCAGGGTTCAGTCTGGATAGGTAAGAGTTTAGTCTGTTACAGTATCCAGAACGAAGTTGAGCCAGCGTGACTCTTGTCTCCGTGGGCAGTCCGCGTTCCTCGTCGGCAACAGGTGGGGCTTGTGCCTGTAGGACTGCGTTCACTGGACGAGACCTGAGAAAGGAGTTTACCGACTCCGTGTGGATGAGGTTGAGGGCCCGCCGGTGCACCTTTGGATCAAACGGCGAGAAAATGTGATGCCGGATCTCGTCATAGTGCTTACGGAGGTGACTCCTTATTCTCCTGGGATGCGGATTTTCGTTGAGCAGGCTCCTGTTCGGGTGTTGCGGTTTATGGCAGTTGAACAGGAATTGCTGGTCAACATCTCACAATGCTCTTTGACATCGAGCATTTTTGCCTCATTATGGAGATAGTGCTCAGGAGACATAAGGAGGCACCCCGTGGCAGCCTGCAACCTCCTCCAATGTGTGTCTGCTAACCCCGGCGACCATATTGGCGTCGCGTAGCTCAGAACCGGCTGGCCGATTGCCTTGTACGTTGCCAGTAACGTTTCTTTGTCTTTCCCCCAAGTACTGCCAGCTAGTGACTTGAGGATTTTGTTACGGCTTTGTACTTTGGTGGCAATCGCGGCTACAAGAGCACCGTATTTGAACATGTTATCAAACGTGACCCATAAGATTTTGGGGTGTGTGACAGTCGGAAGCTTAATGCCGTCGACGTAGACGTCTAATTCCATGTTCGCCTGCGCTGTCCACGTTGTAAATAAGGTGGCTGAGGATTTGGTCGGTGACAATGTCAGGTTCCGTGCAGCGAAGAAACTGGAAAGGGTTGGAAGGTAGGAATTAATTCTCGAGCAGAGCTCATCAACGGAGGGTCCAGTCGCCAGGATCGTGCAGTCATCGGCGTAGGAGACGACCGAGACGCCTTCCGGTGGGGAAGGGAGCCTCGATATGTAGTAATTAAACAGAAGCCGGGATAGGACACCACCCTGTGGCACCCCCTGCTTAATTATACGTGGTTTTGATCTTTCGCCTCTAAATTCAACCGATGACTGCCGACCACTCAGATAGTTGGCGGTCCAACGCTTTAGACAGGGGAGAAGGTTTGAATCCTGTTGTTGCTGTTGTTGTAACGACAAAAACACTCCCCGAAGGTTTTGGGGAGTGCTGTCGAACTGACAGTCCTTGGCCGGATATGAATCCGGTACTCCCTTACGGTACTGCCCGACTGTCGTGGTAGCGATTTATGACCAGTGGAACCTTCTAGGTCATGTCACCCCTCCTTCCGTAAGGAAGGAGAGATGGGTAATGAGAGGTGAGAGGCATCATATCCGTAGATCAACCATCGAGTTGCACGTCATTACCTTTGTGCATATTAGTCGCCTCTTACGACCGGTATGCCTACCTCGGGCATATTCTAAACCCCTAACCCGCAGGGCAGAAGGTTTTAATCCTCCAGGTCGTTAATGAGTTGTGCATGATTAACAGTGTCGAAAGCTTTCGACAGATCAAGCGCAACTAGCACAGTCCTGTAATTTGGACGAGATTGGTTGAGACCGACACCTATCTGTGTGGTGATGGCGTTTAGCGCGGTGGTAGTGCTATGCTTTTTGCGGAATCCATGCTGATGTTCGGCTAGCCTCAGGTTAGCGGTATAATAAGGGAGCAAGACCGTCTCCAGGGTCTTCACTACTGGCGAGAGGAGTGATATCGGTCGATACGACTCCCCCTCGTTGGCCGGCTTGCCGGGCTTTAGTAGTGGCACCACCTTTGCCTGTTTCCATCTTTCTGGAATGACAAATGTGGTCATGGACAGATTGAAGACGGTTGTTAGGTACCGGACTCCCTCTTCACCGAGATGTTTTAGCATCAGCATGGATATACCGTCTGGGCCAATAGATTTGGATTTTTTGGACCCCCGTATGGCCTCCCGAACCTCTGTGGTGGTGATGGCAATGGGCGCTTGGCTGTTTTTGCGTTTGTGCGCTTCCCTGATGGCACGCCTGATTTCCTTGTCAACCGGAGGATGCAGTACAAAATTTCCGGCAGAAAGCGCTCGCGCATCTCTTTGGTTTCGACTGTACCTTATCAGCGAAGGCGATGGATATTTTGTCGTTAGGTTTGGTCGGATTAGACAAGGATTTAACAGTGGACCATAATTTGCCAACACCAGCAGAGAGGTTACAGGACCTTAGGTGCTCCTCCCATTTGGCGCGTTTGTGTTGATCAACTAGCCGCCTGATTTCCGCATTGAGACCTTGAATTTGGGGATCCGTAGGGCCGCTGCCTCTGCGGGGAAGTACGGACGTATCTCCTTAATTCTACCTGACGGAATATATTGATTGGAGGCTGAAGCTATGACCATGCGAAACGCTTTTTCCCCTTCTCGTACATCAGACGGGATGGGAAGAGCAGCGAAGGTGCTCTCAGTGAAATTAAGAAAACCAACCCAATCAGCTTTACTGAAGTTAGTGAATGTGCGCTTCTCAGAGGTAACGAAGTCATTGGGGCGATCGATTGAGAGGATTATCGGCAAATGGTCAGATGCAAGAGTAAGCATTGGTCGCCATTCAACGCAGTTTATGAGACCTGCGCTGACAATTGTGAGGTCTGGCGAACTGGAACAATTTACCGCAACTCTCGTGGGGGCGTCCCCGTTCACAGTGCAAAACGTCGAATCGTCTATTTGTTCCGCCAATTCCTGTCCCCTGCCATCGGCCTGTAGGCTTGAGTGCCACATATCGTGGTGTGCGTTGAAGTCTCCGAGGATGACATGGTTATCGCCTCTGAGTAACGCACTGATGTCAGGTTGTAAGAAATTGTATAGCAGTTTACGATGGTTCCCTTAAAGGACATCAATGAGATATGTTGTGATGTGGTGCATGGGGCCTGCAAGTCTATCATATGAAGGTAGTTACTTTTGGTCAATCTTGCGTTTATTTCCAACCCAACGATGTAAAGTCCAGACGGACTAGGCATGCTGTTGTTGAAGGCGCTCGACCTTCGACGATCACTGTTAATAATAACAACAACAACAGCTTCATTATTATTATTGTAGCATCACTTCACCCTGCTTACTCAGCGCAGAAAGGAGTCCGGTACCAGCACCTGACCGCCTGCTGTGTTAGCGATTTCGTTGTTGTTGTTTTTTTGGTAACGACAAAAACACTCCCGGAATGTTTTAGGGGGGCAGAGAAAGGGGGGACTGACCCCTGCGGGTTAGGGGCTTAGAATATGCCCGAGGTAGGCATACCGGTCGTAAGAGGCGACTAATATGCACAAAGGTAATGACGTGCAACTCGATGGTTGATCTACGGATATGATGCCTCTCACCTCTCATTACCCATCTCTCTTTCCTTACGGAAGGAGGGGTGACATGACCTAGAAGGTTCCACTGGTCATAAATCGCTACCACGACAGTCGGGCAGTACCGCAAGGGAGTACCGGAGCGTACCGGATTCATATCCGGACAAGGACTGTCAATTCGACAGCACTCCCCAAAACCTTCGGGGAGTGTTTTTGTCGTTACAACAACAACAACAACAACTGACCCTCGGCGATGCTCATGTCTGGCCTATTCCGGAGGGTATAGGAGTGTTGAGCGGCCGTGCGAGATGGAGACGCTGGTGAGCGTGAGCGACAGTCGGGAGTGGGTGAGGTGGGATTGGCAGTGCTGCCAGTCGTGTAAACTGAACCACCATTGTGGCTACTTGAAGTTAGTAGGGGCGGTAAATTTAAAGATTAAAGCAACTTGAATTAAAGAAAGTGTCTGGTGGAATGATTACGTAGAGAGTCTTTCTAAAACTATTATTTGAGTACGGCTGCCTGATCCTACTACCTTCTTCTACTTCTTATTAATTAGAGCTCGGTCAATCTTCAACACAACTGGAAGCCACATAGATCCAAACAGTTTTTTGGGTCCGTACAAAATTTAGCAGATTTATACCAATATAAGAACGCTAGGTCGATAAAACCTCTGTACTTTCAAGTAAAGAGAACCAGCTGCCGTGAAAATAAGACCCAAATAGTTGGATCCTTCTATTTACCTTGCGGATACCGCCGGCAATATATAAAAAGCAATACTATTAAGGTCGATAATATCAATACTCCAGTTCAAAGTCGTTTGTCCAATAGCAATACTGATTTGTCTAGGGTACTTTATAAGAAAAGCTCTTAGAGAGTTCCATTTCCGGACCAGTTCGTCCACTCTTAACTAATTTATTATAAAAAGCTTTTAAAAGGTCGTTCATTACATAAGTTTTCTTCCAACGATTGCAGACTCCTTAAGAACACAATGAAAGCTCTGCTTGCCCGATTTTAGTGAATGTGTGTTCCTCTCACAAGTTCGCAAGTGGGTGTGCACTTGCCATTCGAGCAAATGAAATTATCACAATCAAGCAAACAGACAAATAAACTTATCAACCATACGCTTTTCAGTTGAAAGTAGTTCAAGGGAATGCGAGTTCTGCTATTATTGGCGGAATTGCAGGACAAGAACGACTTGGTAGTGTGGCACGTGCATTGTTAAAGGAAAATTGAACAATGCCAAAATAGACATAGGATGGATGTATTCGTGCTTAGAGATTACATATGTATGTATATATCTTGGGAAATATGTTGAGCCTGGTCTCTAAGGAAAGTATACCCGGACCAAACTTCAAAATTAGTGATATGATCTGCTTCTGTGGTAAGCAAATTTGAGCACACCAGGTGACAGAACTGTTGAAAAAAAACGTTTCAATATCTCGACACAAAATAATACAAATAAATTTGGTTTTTTGTTTCACCTAACGTTCGCCAACTGGTACTTCCTTGGTGGTCTTTGTCTTCGCTATATTGCAAGGTTTTGTTACGGAATTGAAAAAAATATTTTTTCTTATACCTCTAAGTTATATATTTGAAAGTAGTTTCTGAAATATTGAAAAAATTAAGTTTACAGAACAGGAAAAAATGGAAAAAAAATTAAATTTTGAAATTGCATAACTTTTCAAAAAAGGATTTAAACCCTTTTTTTGGCAGAACTTTGTTTTATGATAAGGGGTCGATTTCAACTATGTGACGATTTGATATGGAAAACCCGCGACTATTCAGTATTTGAAATCTACGGACGGACCACAGTATGATATAAGTTGTGTTCGGTAAGTATACATTTCTTTTCAACTTTGACTGGAAAGTTTTCGATAACACAAAACATTTGCAGGGAGAGAGCGCATTTTTATATTTCATTGGGAGAGACAGTTGCAAGTTTCTGCTGGGGAAATTTTACTCAGTAAAACTTGCAAGTGAAAAACAGCTGATCGTGACATAGGAAAGCAACAACAAAAATTTAAAAGTTTGAACTTTTAATCAGTCAAAAAAGCACCAGCTGTTTTGTTTGCCAGTTTTTACTGACTCCTGTTCGTCGAAAACTTTTTACTTTTGGCGTTTCGAGAGAGTTTTACGTCATGCTCCCTTTACTGACAGTTCTTTGCAAGTGTTTGCAAGTTTTGTCACCGAACAAAGCTATTAACCAATCAAAAAAGCAACAGCTGTTTTGCTTGCAAGTTTTTGCTGATTTCTGTTCGGCGGAAACTTTTTGCGTTTCGAGAGAGTTTAACGTTATTCTCACTTTAGTCAGTTGAAAATTACATACTTCTACAAATGTATAGTACCAGATGCCCGCAGAAACGAAAAAATGTGTTTTTTATTTCCAGTTAAACCTTCAGCAATGCATTGGTGAAGACCCCACAGAATTCCTAAGCGCACAAATATTAGAGTAAATATGGTTCGCTTTCAGTGGGAAGTTGTAAGTTTTAGTCGGCAGAATTTTTTGGTTTTGACAGGCTCACTAGTTTTAGTCAAAAAAGTGAAGAATTGGAACTATTAATTGCTGTGTTCGGTGACAAAACTTGCAAAAAAACTTGCAGTAAAGAGAGAATGACGTAAAACTCTCGAGAAACTTAAAAAGTAAAAATTTTCGCCCAACAGGAAATTATAAAAATTTGCAAGTAAAGTAGCTGTTATCGTTTTCATTGGTTAATAACTCAAATTTTTAAGTTTTTGTTGTTGCTTTTCTATGTTACGATCAGCTGTTTTTAACTTGCAAGTTTGACTGAGTGAAACTTCCCTAGCAGTAATTTGCAACTCTCTCTCGCAATGATATATCAAAACACGCGCTCTCCCTTCAAATGTTTTGTGCGCCCAACACTTTTCAGTACAAATTTTATAAAAATTTTGTGCTCGCCGAATAAAATGTTTTGTTGTAAAATATACTAGCAGTTGTCACAATCAGCTGATTTCTAAAAAATGTTGCAAAACTTCTTTTGAAATTAACCGTCATTTTATGTCTTAATTTCCTCTCACTTTTAAACAGTTTCCAAGAATTACCAGATTCTCTGTCGACCGCGACTGACAGGCAGTTGAACATGTTGTTTGACAGGCGTATTGCGCCAAGCAGATACAGTACTTCACCGTCGACGTATACGTCATACGTCGAAATTTAGAGCAAAATCTACTTTGCCGTATACGGCGAATCTGTCGTTACGCACGCCAACACTCGCGTTTTACTTAGCTGTCAGTTTTTTCAACGCATTGCCGTATTGTACATATGCTTGGCGCATATGACTTACGACGCCGCATCCGGGGCGAACCGAATTCCTATTTTTAATGAAGGACTTGGTTGGCAACCTATTGACTTTTGAGTTAACGAATTTTTTTACTTTTATAAATGTTTATTTTACGTTGTCGGTACCTTTTATGCCCCTTTTAATGCTTCATTAATCCAATAAAAATCGACATGGTTAAGTAAATGGTATTTTCATAACTAAGGCCTTATTAGCCACTATTGAATCTAGCTATAGGTTTGTCGATGACCGTTACGGCTCTTGATGCCTCCCATTTTCTGTTGAGACTAGTTTCGAATGCATTCTTGATATTGCGGGTTATGTTTGTGGTAAATACAGGATATGAAGTGATGATTGTGTGATTTTCAAGTGTTTGTATTAAATTTTACAAATGTATGCATTACGGAATGCGGATACGGATGCGTTTTTTGGCCAGCTAGCAGCTCACGTACATATTTATGCACATATATACACACCCAAATGCATACATACAAATATACATACATATATGTATGGCACTGCGGTTATAAGCATTTCACTCGCTAAACTTAAACTTTCAAAGGATATCTGACACTTGCATGCGTCGAGTGCAGTTGATTGCGACTTAACCGTCAATAAGAAAATACGTACATACATACCTACCCTACAGGCAAACTAACTATTTGAAAAGTAACTTCCAATTACACTCATATTACCTTTTTTTCATATAAGTAACCAGCATTTTTAGCTTTGGGATTTGTTCTAAACGATATCAATTGTCAGACATATATGCTAAAGCTGCAAAAATATCGATATATCGATCTTATTCGGTATAATCAAGAGTATAGAGTTTTTTCTTTTGACATTGAGTTTGGCCTTGACACTTTTCCACCAGAACAAAAAGTCTTTGAATTCGACAGTCAAATCTTAAGTCTTGCATTTTATTCTCTGGTGAACTTAAATTAAATCGAAAGCCATTTTTTTGTGAAATAATTTTTTGCTATGGACTTAATTTATTAAAAAAAAAATTATAAAAAAAAAATTTTATAAGTTGCAGTTTTAAGTTATAGACAGTTTTTGCCAATGTCAAAATCCATGAAACCTGTGACATTTTAGAAAAAGAATTAAGATTTTTTGACAAATCCCTTGATATTTTATATCATCCTACTGTTTTCTAAAAGCTTTTATTATAAATGTACATTTTTTGTTTATTTTTTACTGTACATGCGTTTTACCTCTAAAAATAGTTCACGGTATATGACGATTTATCGATATTTTTTCTTTTTCTCCGGGCTCAGCCAACACGATGAAGTAGCAAAATTAAAAATTAAACCTTTTGTAATTTTCCTAACTCTGAACCCTACAGTAATCTAAATTAAAATTTTTGTTGGTCCAATTTAACACCTTTTTAAAGACCTTTGCTGAACATCTGAAAATTCTAGTCGCAAATTAGTACTTTGGTGGACGTTTTGACGTTTTACTGCAGGATACGTACGCACGTATGTTTGTCTAATGACCACACATGCCCAATAACTGACTGACTGACATAAAAGTATGCTTCGAACATTTTCTCCAAATAACATTGTTGAGCATAAAACTTTTCATATGTTAACATATCCTTTGGGAATTTCAAGTTTCACTATCTCTACACTCTGGCGGTTTTTTTTTTTGTTCCAGAGTTTTCATGTACAATTGATATTATTTAAATTGTGTTTGCGAAAAAAGAGTTTAGCGCAAGTTTGGTGGTTAGAGAAAACAAAACACACACAAGACAAAAATAATTACAATTGGAACAAGAGTTTTCTTAACCTTCGTTGCAGCAAATCGACTGAAAAGTAACATCCAAAAAGAATAAAAACTATTCTAAACAGACCGAAATAGTTTAATTCAATGTTTCAAAGTTTGTTGTTTTGCGGTTTTAGGTGCTCCTTCAATAAAGAGAAATATGTAACTAAGGTATAATTTCCATGAATATCTGTACATATGCATTCATTAGGGATATTACGGAACTTAGATTTCGATTCTGAAAAGTCGGAGCTACGGTTTATTTTAGAGTTCCGATTTCGGTTGCGAATCGTCACTGGAAAGAGCCGGTGTGAAGCAACAGCACAGTAGCTTTGTTCGGCGAGAATGAAATTTTTTGAAAACTTATAAAATTTTTACTGTATAGTGTGATATCTAAGGCATAGACGTCAAAATTTCTAGAGATTTCGTCACCTGTTTTTTTATATTCTATATTGGTCTCATCCTGCATCTCTTTCTATCATTCGTCAAAAGATAGGAACTCGCCTTAGATGTAAACAATGACTCTATGTTGATGTGCCTTTGACAGATAACTTCACACTTGTTTGGATACACAATATGTATAGTGTTTGGTGACACAAAAAAATTGCAGGGAGAGAGCGCATTTTGACATTTCATTGCGAGAGGCAGTTGCAAGTTTCTGCTGGAAAAATTTCATTCAGTAAAGATTGCAAGTAAAAAACCGCTGATCGTGATATAGCAAACAGCAACAAAAACTTCAAATTCTTAGTTACGAAACAATGAAAACAATAACAGCTGTTTTGGTTGCAAGTTTTTACAAATTTCTATTCAGAGAAAACTTTTTGCGTTTGGAGAGTGTTTTACGTCATTATATCCTTACGGCAAGTTCTTTGTATCTTGGATTTGAAATTGACAGGCATGAGGTGAATATATAATAGTTCACCACTGAAAAAAAATCTGCATAGAACTTTGCTATCGCTTAGCACAGGTCAAGGCGAATTCACTTACAGTTGAAATCATAAGAACATATGAGCAATAGGTTCTTCTATTCTATGCAATCTGACAGGAGAAGTCGCGAAAGCAAAAGCAAAACACATGAAGTATGGGAGCAACGAATTCACCCTGCTATCACCTGGTATAAATTCACCTGGGCACAGGTGCTACAAGCTTTATTTTCCCAGTGTCGATTTATGGAAAACACGTTGAGAAGTCGACCATAAAATCGGCTCGTGTAAATGTTAGGGGTATTCGCTGGTGGCTATGTGGACGGGGACATACATACATATATTCTTAATTTTACTGACATCTTAGGGATAACTCACGTCAATCAAAAATACATCAAACGAGGTCAAGCCATCCTACACCAAACTTTTTGCATGTTTTCTCCTTTCTCTGCTTTCAAAATCGGGTGTCGAAAAAAACATCTCATTTCCTGACAAATTTTTTCTCAAATATTCCAAAGTCCATCCCATCTGCTTCCTATACCGTTCAAGGCACCGAACCATTCATCAATACTGATATGACAAGAGACTTAAAACAAGTTATCTTTGTTCGTCAAAAGAGACTTTACTTCTCAGTGCTTACTCATTCTTCTTCTTGGATTTTGTGCACAAATGCAGGTTTTGCGGACCCATAGTGCTTGCTTGTTCGTATATCTCAAGATTCCTACATATGTCCAAAGGCATTCTCCACAAGATAGTCTGATCAGATATACTAATGATGCAGTTAATAGCGACAGATATCAAATAGATTTACATAGGTAAATACATAGAATGACCGGAGGCATCGAAATTGACCTCGGTTATTGGTGAGAACACATTAAATCCCATCTCTAATGCTCATTTATTAGCCAAAGGCTATTTGCCGATTGTGGACAACGTTATTTTACTTCAATACCTATTCCAAAATAATGTGTTTGTATGTGTTTTGTTGCGTTTATTGCATGATTCATGTACGTAAGTGGCAACTTTCTCAATCCACGATTTGCAACACGAGTTCCATAACATTCAAATGTGGGTACTCTAATTGTGCCACAATCAAAACAAATTTGATTTATGTGACAGATAATTGTAAATATTTGTTTAATTTTAAGCTTAAATCGAATGTGTATAAGCAAATTTGTATGTATACATACTAGTGATGCATAGAACAGAGAAACCGAGTTCAAAGACCCTTACCTTTAACGAAAAGACAGTTATGGGTCTTCCAACAAAAAAAAAATATTTCTGAAGAATATAACAAATAAAACAACATAAGAAAAAAAAAAAATAAATAAAAAAAAAATAAACAAAAAAATGAAATAAAGTAAAATATGATTAAATTAAAATAAAATAAAATAAAATAAAATAAAAAAAATCAAATAAAATAAAATAAAATAAAATAAAATAAAATAAAATAAAATAAAAAAAATCAAATAAAATAAAATAAAATAAAATGATATGAAATCTAATAAAATAAAATAAAATGAGAGAAAATTAAATAAAACAAAATAAAAGAAACAAAAAAAAAAATTCAATAAAAAAAATTTAATTAAATATAAAAAAATAAAATAAAATAAAAAATTAAAATAAAATAAGATAAGTGACAGTCCTTTGTCCGGTTTTGAACACGGTACACTCCGGTACTACTTTGCGGTATATACCCGACTGTCGCGGAAGCTATTTGGTATTACCAGTGCAACCTTCTAGGTCATATCAATGGGTAATGAAAGGCATCATATCGGTAGATCAACCATTAAGTTGCACGTCATTACCTTTATGCATTTTAGTCGCCTCTTACGACAGGTATACCTACCACGGGCATATTCTAGACCCCTAACCCCCAGGGCAGTATTACATATACTAGTACTATGTACTAGTTATGACAATTGTTGAATAATAAACGTGAGTACACCCCATAAAAGGTAAAACATATCTTTTTAATATATGGCGGTGTATGTACTTGTATATACATACATAATCACATATAAAGTTGTCCCACACATCCATCCATGGGAATAATGCATTTCAATATTTTGTAAATAGGACATTTTCAACACCTCATTTAATTTAAATGAATAGGCGTGGCTGTGGACAAAAGCAGTTTGTGGCAAATTTGCATAACCTGAATCTGATTATCCTAGAATATTTTGTAAGCCGACAGTGATATGCTTGTATTGGGGTGCTCTATAATGGTATTAGGGTTATCAAGAAGACATTTATTTGTTTTTGTTTTCAAATGTGAGACCTAAGGACTAGTTCTGGGTATTTTAACCAATGCGGCTTTGCAGTTGCGTAACAAGGCACGCCAGTCTGGCCTTCTTGCAGGGAATTAAATCTCCATGGTTAGGCTAGGAAGAAGAAGTTTCGAGCAAGAATTTACTACAATCGATACACATTTTTGGTAGCTGACGGAGGTGGAGGCCTCTGCTGAGTTGAGGGAATTTTGGTACCTAAAATTCTTAACGAAACATTGCTCTTACCAACACATGCGTTCAAAACTCTAGGCCAGAGTTATGATGAAGGTCATAAGCGATTAAGTTTTAAGTCCTTTCATCGTCAGTTATCATCTCCCATTGACTCACTAAAAAGGACTCGTAAAAAATGAATCTGTTTCGTAATTCATTAGGGTCTAACTTTGTCTCTTTCGCTATATTCGTTAGATTTTGGTAGTGTACTGCGACCTGAGGATCTATTTTGTCCTCATATACTCATACCACGTCATCCAAGCCGATCACCTGCAGGAATTCTAGAATTTTGGTTAATATCTGAGCTTGCACTTTAATTGTTGGACGCTGTTGAGTGCCTGCCGGTGCACCTTTGGACCAAGCGGCTTTGTTACGTGGTGCCGGACTTCATCCTGCTCTCTTCTTTACTGCTTCCATTTTTATAAGGTTTGTCAACCTATGTTCAGAAATGGTTAACTCCCAATAGGATTTTCAGCTGCCGCTTCTCTGGCTAACCACTTCCTCGTTGCCCTCCATAGCCGTATGGCCTAAAACATAGGCATATTTATCTCTGCACACAGGCTCATATAATAACAACTTCCACGAGAAAGATATTCGGAGGTATTTCTGCGAAGGCCAGACATTCCAGTTCACCTCTATAGAGCCCTTTTCTGATCGAATCTCTTAACTTTGGGGTCGTGTCAGGTGACTGGAAGTTGGCAGATCTGGAGCTGACGAGGGACTGTACTATCTTGAGTGGGGTTCGTTTGGTTAAATTCCCGCTAGAGATTCTCTTTAAATGAGTTGGAGTTGATGTTTAGGCCCTACTATTCACCCTAATATTTCATCTATTTCATTTTAGTCTAGTTTTTGGGGCATTAAAAGTTTTCCAAAATGGGAGTGTCACCGCCCCTTTTGATTTAGTTAATTATACAAATATAATTTATCTTAAGACAAAAATCGTTGAAGAAATCTTAACAAAATTCGAAACCCAGATTACCTTTTATCTAAAGATTGCTCACGAGAAAATATGCAGAATCGGCTAACCACCACTCCCACTTTTATATAAAAGATTTTTAAAATTCTCATAGACTATAATATAATAGGAAATATATCAGCGAAAAATAACTTGATACCAATTGTGATTCACTTCCAAAGTTTCCATGAACTAAGAAATGCGAAAAATAAAAATTTTCAAAAATGGGCGTGGCCCTGCACCTATTACAGACACTTATATGTACTATAAAAGTTTTAATGCCATAACTCGAACAAAATTTGATATCGTTACGACACATTTTTTTTTTATAAATGTTGATTTTGTAATGGTAACGGTTTATTGAGTTAACGGTTTATTGGCAAAATCAGTCAAGGGCTGCGCTCACTTTTTCAATATAGTTTTCAAAAATTTGCTGGTAAAATTTAAAACGCAAAATTTTTGTGACTTTCGAAGTCATATTAATAAGATTTTGTACACGTATGAGATTTTCCAGCAAAACGCGGCTGCATATAAAGTTTGTAGCTTATGTGGAAGTAGGCGCGGCGCAGCCCAAAGGTAATAATTTCATTAAGATATTGCAATAAAAATTGGTGAGCTGATTTTCATTGTGTAGCAGCATAATCGTGCCAAAAACTAAGTAACAAACAAAATATCCGTTGAAGCAGTTAATACCCGTTACAAAATGGAACTTACAGCTGTGTTCAATATAATAGTAGTGAAATTATATTAGATATCGTTCGACGAAATAAGACGAAGCTGTGATTTTAATAATTTTCATTTAA
Source organism: Merzomyia westermanni (assembly GCA_949987695.1). Taxonomy (NCBI): domain Eukaryota; kingdom Metazoa; phylum Arthropoda; class Insecta; order Diptera; family Tephritidae; genus Merzomyia; species Merzomyia westermanni. The sequence continues at coordinate 32,253,849 of OX465288.1, forward strand.
AATATAGCAAATTCCATAACAGAAACCACATAAAAAGAAATTTCAAAGTTTACACAAAGTTCAGGAAAGTTAATTAAACTCTAAAAAATGGCCATCAACATCTTCATATTTTTTGGCAGAATTTTTTAGTAGACCAATCAATTTTAGCATAACTTGTGCAAGTTTGAACTCGCTAAAAAATTACCCCGTATTTTCAGAATTTTTTTCGTCAAGGGTGTTGAATGATTTCTTTCCATGCAACGCATGAAGAAAAATTAATTTTGTATGGGAAAAAATTCCCAACGTCCTTGACAGGGGACAAAAATATTGAAATTTTGATGTAAATTTTTGAAAGTTTAATAAACTTTCGTCATCTTGGTCTAAACTTTGAAATTTCTTTTTATGTGGATTTCTATACAGAATTCGCTATATTTTAAATGCAAATTATTACAAACATAGCTTCTTTTTATTTTGTCAAACGATTTCTAATTTAATTTCACTACTAATATACTACAACTGTATACAAAGAAACCTCTCCTAACGGACACCTCTATTAGACGGATACCTCCTTTGGGCGGACATATTCTTATGCACCAAGTTTAAAACACAACTTTTAGAACAAATTTCCCTTCCTTAGGCGGACTCTCTCTTGGACGAACGCGGACATTCATTAGGGCTGAACACATTGAATACGGTGGCTACAAACTGCAGCTACAATAAAACAAATTTATGCGACAACTGTAGTCAAGCATTGGCTACTTGATTACAATGAAAGCAGCAGGGACAGGTGTGAATTTTCTTAAAAAGTAGCAAAGAATTATAGAAAAAGTACAAATTGTGTGAAAGATACATATACCTCAATAAATGAAACTTATATTACAAGTTATTCACTCTTTCTCTCGTTTTTATTGACAAGAAGAAAACAACGCCACGATCTGTCGCTTGTAAAAATATAAGTATTTTTAATCTGGCGACAGCGGCATTCGTGGTTTGTAGCCAAGTAGCTTAACCCACTTAAAATAATGCTTTACATAAGAACGTGTGTAAAAATAATATGACAGATGGCGCTTTGCAGTCGGCGCCTTGAATGTAATTAGGCCTATTTGCTATAAAACTGAACCAAAAATTTATATTGAGCGGACGCGAGCCTCTTGTCAACGGACAAAGAGATTTCATTTCATAACAAATCAAACAAAAACCTCTCTTAGGCGGACGCGAACTCCTCATAGGCGCACAAGATATAGGTTTATATAACAATATAAAACGAGCCAACGAAACGTTCGTTACATTTATAAAGACGTTTAAAAGCGTCGTGAATTATGTTGAGTGATAGTGCAAACACGTAAAACGATGGCGAGGTCAAACAAGAACTTAAAAGCGAAGTTGAGATCATACACGCGAGTGAGGAAAACAATTTGTCTGTACGCGCATTAGCCGAAAGGTAATCGTGAAACATATGTAACTTAAATGTATTTTCCGTGTGTTGAATCATTTTCTAGCGAATAAAAATGGACTTAGTTATGTATGTAAAGTTTAGAGAAAATTAATCCGATTTCTGTTATCAGGTTTAAAATTGGGAAAACCCAGTCCGCGCCCATTCTTAAAAATAAAGAAGATATCCGAGCGAAATGGATGTCTGGAAGCAATGTTGAAAGTAAAAGGTCCTTCATGAAAGTAGATGGAAAAAAAATTGACGAGATGTGTTCCGAGTGATTCTACAAAGCGCGAAGCCAAAATACGAGGTGTGTTCAAAAAGAATTTTCGCTGGTTACGTATATTCGAATTTTTTGTGACGTTATGTTGGTACTCATGTCTCTCACTTATGCCGACAAGCTCGGCCATTTTGAATGTTCAGTTAATTGTTGACAGCTGCTTTGCTTGCACGTGTTTTGGATCGTCTTCGATTTTTACCTCAAAATTGCTCAATTGTGACCAAAAACAGCATCGCATGAACATTGCTAATGAGATGTTAAACTCTGTCCGCGACGACCCAAATTTGCTCCAGAGGGTCATAACTGGTGACGAATCGTGGGTTTATGGTTATGACGTGGAAACCAAAGCTCAATCATCTCAATGGAAGCTGCCGCACGAACCAAGACCGAAAAAAGCGCGCCAAGTTCGGTCGAATGTGAAAGTTTTGCTGACAGTTTTCTTCGATTGCAGGGGCGTGGTGCATCATGAGTTCTTGCCACAGGGAAGAACGGTCAATAAGGAATATTACCTGCAAGTTATGCGCAATTTGCGCGAAGCAATCCGCCAGAAACGCCCGGATTTGTGGAAGAACAAAAATTGGCTTTTGCACCACGATAACGCCCCTGCTCACGCATCGTTGCTTGTGCGCGACTTTTTGGCCAAAAACAACACACTAATGATACCGCAGCCACCGTATTCCCCAGATCTGGCCCCCTGTGACTTTTTCTTGTTCCCTAAACTGAAGAGGCCCATAAAAGGACGACGTTACGCTTCTCTTGACGAGATAAAGACGGCATCGAAGGAGGAGCTGAACAAGATACAAAAAAATGAGTTTTTGAAGTGCTTCGAAGATTGGAAAAACCGTTGGCACAAGTGTATAATATCTCATGGGGATTACTTTGAAGGGGACAAAATAGATATTCATGAATAAATAAATAATTTTTGAAAAAACACAAAATTCGCGATACTTTTTGAACACACCTCGTATTCCCATATCTGGGCCGATAATACAAGAAAAGGCTAAAGAAATCACTTTAAAATTCGGTGTCAATGATTTTGTGGCTTCTAACTGCTGGCTACAAAAATGGCGTATTAGACATAACATAACTTTTCGGTACATTTGTTATATAAGTGCTTTGACGGCTGTTTCTAATTTAAAAAGATTCTGCAGCGAAGACCTTATTGCGTTCGAATTGTTGAAAAAATTGGAGAATCATATGCAAAATAGGTTTCTTTAAAAAAAACAAAAAAATTTACGTCAATCGACAATTTCCCAGTTTTTTAAGTGACGAATCTTACATTTCTAGTTTTATGTAATTTATTCTCCGTAGTGGAATTTTTGTTTTTGTTATTACTGTTTGTAAATGAGATGTGTATATGTACATGCATATGTACAAACTCGTGCGTACATATATAAAGTTTGAAAGTAATAAATATACACATATCTTGTTTGACCAATGTTATATAAGTATATTTTATTTAAATGTAAAAATGGTGAGCATTAAAAGATTTATAAAATACCTATCCACTCACTTATGCGGACACCTCTGTTGGGTGGACAAAAATTTACTGCCGTTGAGTGTCCGCCCAAGGGAGGTTTCACTGTATATATTTTCTGCTCTTCCTTAATGTAAGTAAAACGATAGCCCTGCGCAAAATGGGATGCCATAACAGCTTACTACTGGGTATATAGGTTCGGTTTCATCTGAACCTAAACATCCTTGTTTATTTTCTTTAATCACGTCCAAACAAGATTATTATGCAACTAAGTTGACAATCAAATAACCTGACTATGACAGCCACACCTTAATGTGAAGCATATTTCACATCAAAATAATCAATTTTTTCCTGATGCAACCAAAGCTCGTGTTAAAGTATGTATGTTTGTATGCAGGTAGGACCATTCGTTGATCGACGAGTGCGCCAACACTTAGTGCACTACAGAAAACATTGATTAAACACTAAGCGCCAGACAACAAGTGATTTCATTTCGCTTTCTCACACAAGGACAAAAACGTTGAAAACATCAAACATATGCAAATTTATTTGCCAACCCAAATACCCATGAATAGCTCAACAGAATCAGCACACTTGAAAATCAACAACAACAACAAGACACAAAATAATAATTTTCATATAGTGATATATATAGAGAGGCATTTGCATCAATCCTGTTGCTAGAGCTGCATTATGTACTAGTTCCAGAACTAGAACTCATTTACGGAATACCTGGTCTAAGGAAGAAGATATGAAAATCCCCTTCATGGAGTAGATACAACGAAATTTATTCAGCCAGTTTAACGGCTGCCTGGTCTGCTAGTATAATTATAAGGAATCGAAGATTGTTTATTTGCTTGAGTAGTGGCACAATCCCCGAAGATTTAGCGGAGTGTCAACGTTGTGGACATCCCTTTTCCGGACACGGATCGGTACGCTACGTTAGCAGCAACTTGTGGTACTAGCCCAACTGCCGCTGGAGCGACTAGTTTGACCCTGATGAACTTTGGGGTTTAGGATTATTGTCGCCTTTAATGCCAAACATACCTACCGCGGGGTGTATTCTAAGCCGTACCGTCTCGGGTTGAAGATCGGATACACACGAATGCCACCAACTGGCTATTGCAAATCACAGATGTCCGTTGCCATTAAAAACCACGTCTTGAAGAATGTTTGAAATTTTGTTTAGTACGAAATGGATATGGAGTAAGGGAACTCAATAACTACATGCCGTATGTTGTTGTTGTTGTTGTTGTGGTAGCGGCAAAAACACTCCCCGAAGGTTTTGGGGTCCTTGGCCGGATTTGGACCCGGTACGCTCCGGTACTCCCTTGCGGTACTGCCCGACTGTCGTGGTAGCGATTTATGACCAGTGAAACCTTCTAGGTCATGTCACTCTTCCTTCCGTAAGGAAGGATAAGGTGGGTAATGAGAGGTGAGAGGCATCATATCCGTAGATCAACCATCGAGTTGCACGTCATTACCTTTGTGCATATTAGTCGCCTCTTACGACCGGTATGCCTACCTCGGGCATATTCTAAACCCCTAACCCGCAGGGGTTGTATGTTCGAAAACGACGATCTGATGATGAGATCAAAGGAAAGCACGATCTGTCCCGTTGTACCGTTAAACAATTTTTCAAAGATTTAGAGAAATATACCTATTCGGCCTGGCTATGAAAATCCGATACACTACAGTATTATAACCTCCTTGAACCAGCTTTATTGTAATGTGAACGATTTGTTTGGCCCGTTGACCTTCTGGACGTCTCATCTAGCTAATATATTCTTCAAAAACAGGAAGGAAAGCAACAATCTCTGTGGCCAGTCGATGCTCACGTAGGGAAAATATTTGGTATATGGAAAAATCTCTTTAATTTTCTCAAAAATCATGACACTGGTGAACCTGAAGGCGTGTTTCTTCTTGTTTTCGGCGGATGCTATCCTTAAAGTAAGTGAGATGGTAGCAGTGAAATACTGAAGTAGCTCTAAAATATGCAACAGCCAATATTTTAAAAAGCTACCGATATGACTGCGAGATTTTTATAACCTAACACAAAATTTTGGACCAGAGAGATGAATTTTCTTCAAAAACGTGGGTTCTAACTGGATCCGCGGCAACGAAGCTTCGGCTATGTCATCAATTAAAAATCTGTCACTGCTATATGAAAAGGAGACAATTTATTGCATCGTAGGGCAAAGTCATGGGAAACCACGTAGCTTTCTTTTCAATCTTACAAAAAAGTTGATCAAGTTCAAGGCGATATTAAGGTTGAAAACTAACGAGGCTACATTAAAAAGAAAGTCGTGAGTACCAAGAACTCGTGGAGTTTGATGGTTGGTTAAATTAGACCTCGCCCATTAGTTGAGTTCCAACCACAACATTTTTTTTTTATTAGTTCTATCTTTTCTTGGCCTTCTTTCCCTTCTTTTTTAAGCTGTTCCTTTCCTTTAATATATTCTTATTTTATTTGCTTTTCTCTTCTTTTAACAGTCTCTATTTTTAATATACTTCATTGTATTATATTTTATTGTTATCTTATAATTTCATTTCCTTTCCTTTCCTCTCATTTCCTTTCCTTTCCTTTTCTTTCCTTTCCGCTATCATAGTTCCTTTTAACTAATTTCATTTTTATTTATTTTATTTTATTTTATTTTAATTTATTTTATTTTGTTTGATTTTACTTTATTTTATTTTATTTTATTTTATTTCATTTTTTTACTTTATTTTATTTTATGTTATATTAGGTAATTTTTTTTCCATTTCATTTCATAAGTATAAACACAAAGATTACACAAACAAAAAAAATTAACTACAGTCTTGAGTATTCTGAGCTAAACTAAATTTAACATGAATTATCACTTATTTTGTTTTTATAAACACTGTGTATATTTATGATTAACGCAGTTGCCCTCGTCTTTTCCCGATTTATAGATTCATCGTGATTAGGCACGATTACCGAATAATAACAATCAGCAGAGCACTTGCATATACATATCATCAAAGCAGTCAAACAAGATTTCTATACACAAGGCACAGACAGAAGCACGGTTACAAGTGGCGGCAGAGGAACGCTTACAGGCAGCGACGCGTAACTTACTTTTCTGGACAGCCCCTACCGAGCGCAAAGATGTTCACACACCAAAAAGAAAATGTTTGAGACAACTTTTTACGCAAAAGTTAGCCTTCTAGATGGCTGACGAACCTGTCGAGTAAGATTCTAAGCCTGAAGGACCAATGAACTAGTTGCGGAGTTGTACTTCATTTATTATCTTAATTTACGAACTTATATGGCGATTCACTATGAAGAACGAACAGAACCACAAACAGTTCAGCTCCAATGCTTACTAGTATTTAGCTAGTTCTGATCCTTTGAGTTAGATAACAGGATACTATGAAAGAAAAAATGATTGCATTGAAAATAACAAAGAAAATTAAAATGAAAATTTTGGTCTGAGTATGAGTAAATGCGGCCAGCTGGACTTGTGGCGAAGGACATTCATTTTCCCCATTCCACTTAGTCCACCCCCCCGATTTCACACACAACACGGCTGACTGAATGTGTGCCTGTTGCATTTATATTGGCAACAATGGCGCAACACTGAGAACGTGCGTCCTTTGCCGTTGTTGCACATTTTTTGATGAGACGATTTAACATTCATCGACAACAGAGATATTTTCCGTCAATGCCAGGCGTGTAAAAAAGATTGAAGTTTTGTCATTGCTTGGTTTGTTGTTGTTGTTTGTTATTTGTGTTTGCAATTAAATAATAAAATGGGGTGTGAAATCAACAGGAAATCAACAAAGTGGCGCACCACATACAAATTAGAGAACGAGGATGAGAGAGTCAGTCAGTCAGTCAGGCTGAAACACGCACACAATGGTTTGAGGCGAATATTTAGTGATGGAACGCAAGGCTAATCTGCTTTTTCAACGAGTGCTTTGCATTTTGCACAAACACACACGCACGCACGGACAATGGCACGATGAGGATAATGCCAGTATCATGAATTTTGTTTGTTTGTTACTTGGGCACAATTGTCCTCCTATTTCAGCTTTAGGTGTTCGATTAAATTTTAAAATGAAAATATCTCTCTATGTAGCATATACTAGGGTTGGTGATTACACCTATTTAATGAGGTACCTGAGTATTAACCAAGCACCCTTTACCTAAGTACATGATATACGGGGCAGTTTACTTATTTTAAGCTCGTCTCATTGATCGTTTCCGGAATCGTTGGTCCCAAAGTTAGCTAGAAATAGTCAATAAACTATCCCAAAACAATCCCCAAATATTCCGAAGTGATCCCATGACGGGACCAGACGCTGTCACCATTAGTTGGCGGCTAATTGTATTACACAACAAAGTACACCCTTGCCAGGGGGATGCATTTCTCTTCCTCTACTACGAAATCTGGTATCGATAGGAACAATTTGTATGGCTGAGTGTCTTCAGGGAATCCACGTCAAAGCATAGTGGTCCGGTTAGGCCATGTAGATCTAAAAATTATGTACATTTTGCCACGTGTTGCCCGAGGAACTATCACCCCGACATCAATGCGTTGCTAAGAGGCGATAACCATTTAATCCTCGGCGACTTCAACACCCACCATGTTATCAGGCACTCGCAGAGCAAATAGACGACTCGGAATTCTGTACAGTAAACGGAGACGCCCACACCAGATTGACAGGTAACTGCCACAGCTAGCCTGACATCTCCATCGAAAGCGCAGGGCTCATCAACTACGTCAACTTGCGACCTATACTTACTACATTGACATCTGAGCATCTATTATATTCTGTTCTAATTCTCTCAATCGAGCGAGCTACCAACTTCATTACATCCGAACGCCTTACATTCATTAACTTCAACAAGGCGGACTAGGACCGTTTTACAGAATATACAGAGACCTCCTTCGCTGTCTTACCAACACCGACAGACGTATGCCAAGGTGAAGTAGAGTTTCGCAAAGTTATTGATTCAGCCTCAGGTAGCTTCATTCCCGCTGGCAGAATAAATGAAACTCGTCCGTGACCAAATGCCCAAGAATTCACCATCTAAGGCGAGGGTATAACTTGGATTGGAGAAACTAGGTAGTTGTAAAGCTCTTAAACCGCCGGGGGCCTTCCGGGCAACATATCCCTATGCGGTGTAATTCCTTTCTTGAGGTTGCCTTTGGCTAGGACAGCCTAGCTCAGTAAAGTTCAGGAACACTAAATTCAAATCTCTAAGGATTAGACAGGGGATCAAACAGAGTGGTGTCCTATCCCCTATTCTTTTTAATTTTTATATTTCGTGGCTTTCTCCTCCACCAGATGAATACGAATTTCCTTCGGTTAAGGGCCCCTCCATTGACGTACTCTGTACGAGATTTAAATGTTATTTCCGAGATCTTTCCAACTTCTTCACCGAGCGAAAACTCACCCTGTTTCCGACCAAATCGACATCGACTCTTTTTACGACGCAGATGGGACACGAGTTAAACGTCCATGTAGATGGAGCACCTACCTACTGTCAACCGCCGTAAAATCCTGGCTGTGATGTTTGACAACAGCCTTACCTTCGCTAGTAATGCCACCGGAATAGCCTCATAGGTACAGAGCCGCAACAAGATTCTCAAGTCACTGGCCGGCCACACTTGGAGAAAAGATAAAGAAACGTTGCTTGCTACATATAAGTCGCATATGGTCGCTAAACCTTGTTGACACCAACGGGAGAAAGTTGCAAGTCTGCCAAGACAGCACCATAAGAACTACCACGGCATGTCTTCTTATGTCATCTGAGTCCCACCTCTATCAAGAGACTAAAATGTTCAATATTCGTGAGCACGCGGAACTGTTGCGCAGACAGTTTTTACTGAGCTGCCACAAACCAATCATCCAAACCATTACCTATAGGATGAAGCTCCGTCTCCTAGAGACATAAGGAAACATCTCCGTAAGCACTATGATGAGATCCGTCGCCACATTACCTTACCCTTTGATCTGCGTAACTATAGGCTTGTTCTAATTGACCTTCGCACCGAGTTGGTAGACAGATCCCTCAGATTTTGACCCAAGATTTTGGCAGGACTTTTGTTTGTCGAGAGAGAACCTGAATTCTCAATTACCTGCAAAAGTGGACTTCACTATTTAATAACGATGAGATTTTTCGAGAATTTAACTAACTACCTTTGGGTAAAGAATGCAAACACAAATACAGGGAATCTGTTGCAAACATGTTGGCAGGTTTCGATGAAATTCGGTTAATATGTCGTACAAAATTCATCTGTTGCATCAGCATCTTGATCAACTCGCTCAACAGTTGCCACCCAGCGGCGAAAATTCACGTTACAAAATGCAATACTTCTCCAACACTTTGCAGACAGTTTCCCTTCAAGAATCAGTTCCAACCAAGATTACTTTCCCATAAGCATGACCGTTTTGTAGACAAAGTCGATTACATACCTCTTTACTAGACGAACTTTCACGAAGTTTAAACACTTTACGAAGCAGAAATCATAGAAATTCTTTCATTACATGTCAGCATACAATGTAATAGATGGTAATAAAGTACTTTTAAGGATTTCGTAATGCATTATGTGGAAGGACTGCAAACTCACTTCGCCGCTGGGCAACTGAATCTGATGAGCAAGGCGAACGTTATCACCAAACTGCGCCTCCATTTGGAATAAGGTAACTAGAGTTTTCTAATATCTTTGTCAGAGTGCACAATTTAAACATGTTAACGATTGAAAACTATTTTCGTTTCAGGTACAGAGGAAAGAAATCTCCAGATGCAATACTCGCTGAAATTTGTTGGTGGTATAAAAACACCTTTGGAGAAGGGGAAGACGAGGAGAAAGAGGAAGAAGGGGAAGACAAAGATGAAATTCCAGAATATCATTTGGACGAATTTATCGACCTTTCTGATGATGATGACGATGACCAAGATATTAGAGAGAGCAGTTATGCTGATCCACAGCCGCCTGCTAAACGGCAACTGGCCAAATCATTAATTTAATTTATTTAATTGTTTTACTTAAAACTTTTCATAACTAAAATTTCAAAATTATATTTTTTTCCGTATTTTTATAATTTCTTTTTCAATGTTTCTTCAAAACCAACACTGAAAAAATTTAGAAGCATATAATAGATCAAACAGAAGGAAAAAATACTTAGTTTTTTGGAAAATATGTTCAAAAAGCATGAAAAAAAAAAATTCCAACATTTTGCTTCATAAGCACTACACAAATTTTATAAATCAATTTTTTTTTTTAAATTTGATTGTTGCACAGGTCTCTAGCAATAATTTGGCTTTAACTGATTGAAAAAATATCAATTAGTCGATGAGTTATAGCCAAAAAACCATACAAACAATATGCTGAAAATCGGCATTTGACTGCAAAGTTCGAAGGTCGATTAAACAAAAATTCGAACTAACATAAACAAACGCCGCGATACGGGTCTTCTAATTTAGCCTCTATTTTCACCCCTCACTCTCAGAATCGATACCTTTGGCTAACCTGCATTTGTTCCACAGTGTATACATACAGTGGTGGCAGAATAAGAGAAACCAAATTGGAAGTAGTTTTACTCGTAAAATATATTTATTTCTGTTTTTAATAATTTTCATTAAAAATAAAGCAACATCTTTAACAGAAACCACATAAATAAAATTTTCAAAGCTTACACAAACTTCAGGAAGGTTCATCAAAGTTTTAAAAATTGCCAACAAAACTTAGTGTTAACTTTGAAAGTTTTACTATGTCGAGCCCTATGCGCAAAAAAGACGTAAGAGCCATGATTTTCGATTTTAACTTTTTGATGAAAATCGATCACTTATTATTATACACACAACCTCCCAAAGTTTCGTAGCTGTGGAACGCACCGTTATGAAGTTAGAGCAAAAGCAATTTAGGCGTAAGCAAATGTGCTTTTTTATTTAAATTTTTAGTGAGCGCAAAGTGGCTGTTACGTCTTTTTTCCCTTTTCAAATTAATGATAAAAATGATATTCCGTTGACAAAAGCAGTTAAAGTGGTGAGATTTGGTATATAATGACTTTGTCATTCTATTTAGGATTTTTTTTTTATAAATTTTGGAAAAAGGGCCACATATTAATGAAGAAATTTTTAAATTTCGAGTGTTAATAACTTTAAAACCATTTACGCTGGAATAATGATTGTTGGGGAAAGTACATCCACTGAAAATAAGTTCAGTAGCTTTTCGATCACGCCCACATAAAAGTTCATAAAAGTTTACTGAAAATTGGGTAGGAAATACAGAGCATGCGATATCTCATCGACTTATGCAGCTAGAATGCTAAACTTGTGGAGCTACATTGGCCCTTTCGTCCTATTATTGCTTTCTGCAAAATTTTGGAAAATGGGAGTGACACGGCCCACATATTAATGAACAAATAATAGCTTCACAATCAATTGAATGATGAAACTTGGTACTAAACATATCCTTGTTACGGAGAGTATACCCACTGAAACTTAACTAAATCGTATTTCGACCACGCCAATTTTACATAAACGTTTACTAAAAAGGAAAAAGATAGAAATACAGAATATGCAAAATCTTTGGTTAAGGTAAATGTTGTTGGAGCAGTAATCGTTTTTAATTTTTGTTTGTTGATCTATATTAAAGAAAAATTACAACAATTTGCACAGCGATTGTATGTTTCGTGGTCACCAACTTCTCATCAGACCCCTTCTCCCAATTTTATTGTGTTTGTATAATATTTCCAAATTGATATTTTTAAAATAAGCAAGAAATGCATTAATTTTTGAAATTCGTGTAATAACAATATAAATACGTTACATTATACTTCCTACACCACATTGCATATCTGTGCGGAAACTCAAAAAAGTCGCGTAATAAATATTCCCTCTTTAATATATACATATAATGTTTGTGAACCGATATCGCACATTTCGAAAAACTCATAAAAGGGGATTTACTTAGTTACTAACTTAAATGGAGAGTAACTGTTTAAACGGTTTTGGCCGTCCAATATATCGTTCCAGTCATTTCTTCGATTTGCAAACTGTCGCCAATTGGAAGCACCAAGGGATCGTAAATAGGTCTATACTTGGTGCTTCCTTGGCAGTGGTGCTCTCTAACAGCCGGTTGCCGATAAGAATGCACTCAGGGCCCGAACATCTTCATTCATTTTCTAGCCAACGAAGCCACAGTGTTTTAATTCTGTTTACATACCGCTCATCATTAAATCTTTTTGGACGTTGTCAACTGGTAGAGGCCAATAAATCTTTCGAGGAACATTTCTCTACAATACTCCCAGTACCCTATCAACAGATGTTGCCAGCGTCCAGCTTTCAGCACTAGGCAGCAGACAAGAGCACTTAGCATCATGCATTCATTCTACCATATTCTGTATAGACTCTAATGCTTGCGTTTTATCAGCTTCTCGTCGCCGTGCGTAAATAGCTCTTCAGGCAATCCATCAGTACCCCCTGCTTTTTACATATGTGAGGACAAATAATTTGAAATAACGAAAGAAAAGTGCAGAAAAGCAACTTAAAGAAAATTTTTGACGTAACAGCAAAATTATCAAAAAGTAGACCGATATGGTGTGGGCAAAAAAGACATATGCGCCAAAAATTATGCTTATATTATGTATATTAAATTAAAATTGGTTGCATTATATAGGTTGGGCTAAAGAAAGGCTAAGTACCTAATTTCATGACAATACATAAACTGAATGCCAAATTATTTAAAAAAAACCTTCTCGTGTAAAATTTTCTTTTTGGCTCTTACGTCTTTTTTGGGCACAGGGCTCGATGTGGTTTCTGTAATAGACTTTATTTTATTTTAAATGCACTTCAGTTGGCTTCCAACTTTCGACTATTGATAAACATTCAGAAATAAAGACGCTTTACGTTCCGTACTAAAACATTTAGTATTTGTGTGGCCGGCTCTGTTTTAGAGCATTTTTTGAGGTTTTTTATTTTACCTAAGTAAGCATAAGTGTGTGTAAAATTTGAGTGACTTTTCATACAGTGTCTGCAACAAAAATTCGGAAAAATAAATGTAAGTCATTTTTGACTTTTGGGTTTGCCTTTTGCGTTTGCGATGTGTGTTTTTTGGCTTTCTTCAACTTTTAAACTTTCATCTGATGCCTAGTATATTATTTGAAGGTAACAAAAAAAAAATATGCAAAAGAATATGGTGTTTCTTTAATACACTTTTCTTTCTTTATTTTAGAAAAATAAATTATCTTATTTCATAGTTTTTTTTTTAATTTAATTGCATTCATTGCATGATTTTCTCAGTTCAAAACGATTTACAGATTGAGATTCTCTATTTTTTTTTACTGAACTCATCGCAGCTCTGGCCTATTTGTAAAACAAACATAATTCAATTAATTGCACAAAGTAACTAAATAAAAGTAAAAGGTATTAAGCAAGGCAAATATCACATTATAACAAGCTTTCAATATCGATTTCCTTATCTTCTTCTTCTTTAAATGGTCATCTAACCGCCTGGGCGATTTTGACCGTCCAACATAGCTCGGCAGTCGTTTCTTCGTTGCGCCAACTGGCGCCAATTGGAAACACCGCGGGATCGCAAATCGGTCTCCACTTGGTCCTTCCATCGGAGTGGTGGTCTCCCTCTTCCTCTGCTTCCACCGGCGGGTGCCGATAAGAATACCTTCTGGGCTGGAGAATCTTCGCTCATTCGCACTACGTGGCCTAGCCAGCGAAGCCGCTGTGTTTTAATTCGCTGAACTATGTCGGCGTCTGCGTAAAGTTCATACAGCTCATCATTAAATCTTCTTCGGTACTCGCCGTCGCCAACGCGTAGAGGTCCACAAATCTTTCGAAGAACCTTTCTCTCGAATACTCTCAGAGCCGCCTCATCAGATGTTGTTAGTGTCCACGCTTCTGCACCATATAGCAGGACGGGTGCGATGAGTGACTTGTAGAGTGTTATTTTCGTTCGTCGAGAGAGGACTTTACTTTTCAATTGCCTACTCAGTCCGAAGTAGCATTTGTTTGCAAGAGTAATTCTTCGTCGGATTTCTAGGCTAACATTATTGTTGGTGTTAATGCTGGTTCCCAGGTAAACGAAGTCCTTTACTATTTCAAAATTATTGCTGCCAACAGTGGCTTGGTTGCCAAGGCGCGAATGCGCTGACTCTTTGCATGATGACAGAAGGTACTTCGTTTTGCCCTCGTTCACCACCAGTCCCATTTTCTCCGCTTCTTTTTCTAATTTGGAGTAAGCAGAAGTTACGGCGCGGTTGTTAAGGCCAATGATATCAATATCGTCAGCATATGCCAACAGTTGGACGCTTTTATAAAATATTGTTCCAGCGCGGTTAAGTTCTGCAGCTTGTATTATTTTCTCCAGCATTAAATTAAAGAAATCGCACGATAGGGGGTCACCCTGTCTGAAACCTCGTTTAGTTTCGAACGGCTCGGAGAGGTACTTCCCAATTCTGACCGAGCTGGCGGTGTTGCTCAAGGTCATTTTGCATAGCCGTATAAGTTTTGCGGGGAAACCAAAATCAGACATAGCGGCATATAGGCAGCTCCTTTTCGTGCTATCGAAAGCGGCTTTAAAATCAACAAAGAGATGATGTGTGACGATTCTCTTTTCACGGGTTTTTTCCAAGATTTGGCGTATTGTAAAAATTTGGTCGATGGTAGATTTACCAGGTCTGAAGCCACACTGATAAGGTCCAATCAGTCTGTTCACATCAGGCTTCAGTCTTTCGCACAATACGCTTGATAGGACCTTATATGCGATATACAAAAGGCTGATTCCGCGATAGTTGGCGCAGTTTGCAGGATCGCCCTTCTTGTGGATTGGGCAGAGAACACTTAGATTCCAATCTTCAGGCATGCATTCATCCGACCATATTCTGCATAGAAGCTGATGCATGCGCCTTACCAGCTCCTCGCCTCCGTGTTTGAATAGCTCAGCAGGCAAACCATCAGCGCCAGCTGCTTTATTGTTTTTCAATCGGGATATTGCTATTCGCACCCCATTATAGTCGGGTTGTGGAACGTCAATTCCATCATCTTCGATTGTGGGCTCGGGTTCGGCATCTTCTCTGGTTTCTTGCTCAGTTTCTCCATTTAAAAGGGCAGAGAAGTGATCCCTCCATATTCTGAGTGCTCTCTGAACATCGGCCACCAGGTCGCCGTTCTCATTCTTACAGGAGTTTGCCCCGGGTTTAAAACCTTCTGTCATTCGCCGAATTTTTTGATAGAATTTTCGGGCATTATTCCCTTTGGCCAGCATCTCAAGCTCCTTTATTTCACGCTTTTCTGCGTCTCTTTTTTTCGCCCGGGAAAGCTGCCTCGCTTCCCTCTTCAACTCGCGGTAGTGTTCACACACACTCCTCGTTGCATTCGATCTCAGCGTTGCCTTGTAGGCTTCGTCCTTTCTTTTCGTTGCAGCGCGGCACTCTTCATCATCAAACCAGTTGTTTATTCGGGTTCGCCGGAATCCAATTACTTCTTCGGCTGCGGTACGGAGTGCTCCTGAGATATGATCCCACTGCTCATGCATTCCACTAGGTTGAATTGTGCTCTCGGAGAGCAGGTGTGAGAGGCGATCTGCGAAATAATTGGCGGTCTGTTGCGATTGCAGCTTTTCGACGTCCAGCTTTCCCTGCGTTTTTTGTTGCACCTGTTTTGTCGTACAGAGGCGGGTACGAATCTTGGCTGCTACTAGGTAGTGATCAGAGTCGATGTTAGGTCCTCGTATTGTGCGAACATCTAAAACGCTGGAAGCATGCCGTCCGTCTATCACAACGTGGTCGATCTGGTTGCGTGTTTTTCGATCGGGGGACAGCCATGTAGCTTGATGGATCTTCTTGTGCATAAACCTAGTGCTGGATATGACCATGTTTCGGGCACCGGCGAAGTCGATCAGCCTGAATCCATTGGGCGAGGTCTGATCGTGGAGACTGAACTTCTCGACAGTGGGGCCGAATACACCCTCCTTACCCACCCTGGCGTTAAAGTCGCCAAGCACGACTTTGATATCATGACGGGGGCAGCGCTCGTATGCTTCTTCCAGGCGCCCGTAGAATGCATCCTTTTCCACGTCGTCCTTCTCTTCCGTCGGTGCATGAGCGCAGATAAACGATATGGTGAAAAATCGTACTTTTATGCGGATTGCAGCGAGACGCTCGTTCACGGGTGTGAACGACAGTACTCGGTGACGGAGTCTCTCTCCCACCACAAATCCCACGCCGAATCTGCGCTTGTCTTCATGCCCACTCCAGTAGATGTTACAAGGTGTTCTGAT
Organism: Merzomyia westermanni; assembly: GCA_949987695.1. Taxonomy (NCBI): domain Eukaryota; kingdom Metazoa; phylum Arthropoda; class Insecta; order Diptera; family Tephritidae; genus Merzomyia; species Merzomyia westermanni. The sequence goes on from OX465288.1 coordinate 32,270,288, forward strand.
CGTATTTCCTCGCCCCGTCCATCGCATCTCTTGTATGGCGGTGATGTCAGCTTTTGCTTTCCTCAGGATCTCAACCAGCCGGGCAGCGGCACCTTCCCCATTAAGGGACCGGACATTCCAGGTACATGCCCTTATCTCATAATCCTTATTTCGTTTGCGGGTGTTGTCATCTAAAAAAGGGGTTCTCATATCCGAGGCTTTGTTGTTGAATTTCATTGGAACGTTGTTTTATGTGGTGGGTCCCAAACCCAACGCACAACCCGTTTCACGGGAAGTTGAATTCTATTACACGTTTGTATAGCGAGCCGCTTGATCCAAGACAGACGCCCGCTTGCAGCCGCACCACATGCTGATCAGACGCTGCTGTTTGAACCCCCCAGCAAGCCCTTAAACTGATTATGTCGGAGTGGCCTTACCAGGTTGTCGCCTTCTCACGTTTAGCTCACCACCAAACGGGTGTTCGGTGGTTACCCAGAGGATACTTGGGCGCAAAGCCCGGAAGTAGTGAGCTGCTTGAACCGCATGCAAAAGAATCGCTCTGGCCATTCCCAGGTGAATGGCGATCAGAAACTTTCCCCACTTGCGTGGACTTCTGCACACGGCCCCATCATCCTCGATTTCCTTATCATATGATTTTATTAGCATCAAGTCTCGCAGATGACTATCACTAATAGAATTACGATATTTGGTTTGAATTAATTTCATTTTTGAGAAAGCAGCCTCACAGTAACTGTTATAAGTAGATCCAAACATGCTATATAGTTTTAAAATTTCATTTCTAATGTTTGGATATTTTTCTTCACTAATGTTTTTCCAAAAAACTTGTCCACTTCCCAACGGTAAATTAAAATCTAAACGCATTCTCTGCACTTCGTCACGAATACTTGGACTCAATTGAGAAATGTCGCAGTTTATTGGCTTTTGAAGAACTTTGAAATCTTGGAACCTGCGCTGTAAATTTCTTAACAGGGACTCTGCCACTTCAGCAAATTCTTTTGTCTTTTTAATTCGAAAAGGTTGGTTTTGTATTTGGTCAAATGCTGCAGTTGTTCTGAGCAGACCAGAACAATCACCATTTTTAAGTTGTGGAACTAATATTGCTAAGTTTCTTTGACATTGATTAATGCATAACAAAAGGTCGAAAATAATTTTATTTTGTCCTTGCATGGCAAGATTTAATTCATTTATGAATAGTGTAACATCGCATAAAAATGCCAATTCTGAGATAAAATCTATGCTTTTGATTTTATCTGCCAATTCAGTTTCATTGTTTTGCTCTAGAAATCACTCTACTTCTTCTCTCAAATTATAAAATCGTTCCAAACTTTTACCACGACTCAACCAACGAACTTCTGTATACATACATAAGTCCCCATGATCTGTTCCAAGTTCATCAAGAAACTCCTTAAATTGCCTGTGAGTTAGTGCATGGTGACCCCCCTTTAACTTGTTAATAACTCGCACTGCAGTGTTCATAGCCTTGATTTTATTGAGTTCTTTGGAAAAAAGGGCTTGCTGATGAATAATGCACTGAAATGCGGGTGCATTTATATTGTTACGCCTTAGACGTCCTACGAGGCCCGTATCCCTGCCGGTCATATTTTTGGCACCGTCTGTACATATAGAGCTTAATTTATTTGGACGGCATATTGAAAAAACATGCTCATTGACGTCATCAAATATAGTTTGTCCATTAATGTGGCCATGCAGTGGAACAACTGACAGTAAATGCTCACTAGTTTCAAAATTTGTGTTTGCGACCTTAACAAAAAAAACCAGTTGACCTATATTGTTGATATCAAATTACGGGAATGAAAGCGAAGGAAAGGATCAGCAAGAAAAGGAAACAAACAAAATATATTAAGAGACTGTAGAAAGAAGAGGAAAGAAAAGAAAAGGAAAATATTTACTCATTTCAAAGTGAAATATCATTCCCACAACAGCCGGTTCTATCGCACCGGAATGACCCGGGTTTTTTCACCCGGCCAAGGGCTGTTATTTCAGTGTAACCCTGTCCAATCTGGGGCAGGGCGAAGCACTGTTAACAACAACAACAACAAAAGGAAAATATATTAAAGGAAAGGAACAGCAAATAATAAAATTAATATAGAGTTTTGTGGTTAAATTTTTATCAATGGGCCATCTCTAGTTTAATAACATTTATGTGCAGAATACACATGTTTACACACCAAACTTCACTTATACTTCCAACTCAATTACCCAAGGGGTAAAATGGCATTATAACTTTGGTCCGATGTTTGTAAGTATGAGAAGAAGAAGAAACAGACCCACCAATAAGTATACCGAATTGATCGCCCCTGCGGCTTAGGGGTTTAGAATATGCCCGAGGTAGGCATACCGGTCGTAAGAGGCGACTAATATGCACAAAGGTAATGTCGTTTAACTCGATGGTTGATCTACGCATATGATGCCTCTCACCTCTCATTACCCATCTTATCCTTCCTTACGAAAGAAGGGGTGACATGACCTAGAAGGTTTCACTGGTCATAAATCGCTACCACGACAGTCAGGCAGTACCGCGAGGGAGTACCGGAGCGTACCGGGTTCAAATCCGGCCAAGGACTGTTAATTCGACAACACTCCCTAAAACCTTCGGGAAGTGTTTTTACATATGTAATGTGTGTAGTAAAAATCGTCAATATTGGACCAATATATCGTATAGCACCCATACAACACATTTTTCCGATAAAGGGGTTTTGGGCAATGTATCTTTAAATTAACAGGGTAAGATCGTCCAATTTTGCAGAGTTTGTACTTATTGTAAGTAAGGATCGGACACTTAAAACCGTGATGCGTATTCATGAAAGGTATAAATCTCTTGGCATAGCTGAAAACAGAGCTTTCCTTACTTGTTTTTTTGAGTAAAATCGGTTCAAAAGTTGATTTTATCGTCCCTTGCAAAACTGCTATCGATTTTTTAAAATGGTTGAAGCATGCTACTCTTTGTATAATATTACAGCCTCTCTGAAAGTGTTATCAGTGTGACCAGGTTAGCCTTTTTGAGGCTAGATTTAGCCTTTTTTTTGTCCTTTAGCCTCATAATTTTGGGTTCAGCTTCGTGGTTTTTTTCTAGCCTTTTTTTACTCCAAACATTTTCTGGTCCTAACACCATAATTTTCATGCAAATTCGAGAGATATAGAAAAACTAAAGTTGAATAAAGGTAATATTGATGACGAAATACAGAAAATTCTTCGTAAAAATTGGCAACTATTTTTAATGGAGTTGATAACCCAATTGCGACATCGCCTACCTGATAATGTAAGCTCCTTAGAAAAGATAATTTTTTCAGTTGATAATTCTTTGAAAATTACAAAGCCGGATGTATTTTCTCACTTTCAAAAAGAAAAGTCTAGGTATTCTCTAAGTCAAGTAGCATTGATTGAGCTGCAGTGGTGAAGGCTAGTAACCGTACAGTGGACAAGTGTGACCTCTACCATAGAATTTTGGCTGGAAGTCCGAGAACATAAAAATTCATTAAACGACCCCTCTTTTTTAGAACTGGTCGAATTCGGTTTTAACTTTTTGGTATTACCTTTCAGTAATGCGGAGGTTGAAAGAATTTTTAGTGTCATGAACATTTTAAAAACTAAGTTAAGAAACAGATTAAATATTAAAATGCTTAACTCGCTGCTTAATATTACATGTTCCTTAAAACGCTTATCCAAATATTGCACTTATTTTGAAATTAACGATGAACTCACAAACTTTGTACGCATACTCAAGCTCTTCTGATTCATCAGACGAAGAAAATATTATATAATAAATTAGTTTGTAGTGATTTTTCTATACTATGTATTTCATTGAAAAATGCCTAGTCAAGGAAAATGTGCCAAGAATAGTTCCTTTAAGTTATGTCTACAGCCTTATATACAATAAGTTTAAACTAAAGTAAAGAATTTGAAATGGATTTCATAAAAAAATTTTAGACTTTTTTTAGCTTCTTTTTTTCTTAATTTTAGCCTTTTCTAACCTGGTCACACTGGTCATAACGTTCAAGTTTTAAAAGAGTGCATTTTTACAGGTGAATGCGTATGCAAACGCTGCGCTCAAAGCGAAGTGCAATAATTCCTGGCGTATGCAACAGTTTAGTTAACAAACAACAGCTTATACAAATGGCAAGTCTCATGTTGAAAATGTAACAAATTGGCACAAAACAAAAACAAAAACAACACAAATAAAAACCGGCAGCAGTACACTTGCCCCCGTCTTTGATGTTCCAAGAGTTGTTAGCGTCTGGCTTTTGAATGGTTTGTTTTGCTTACGTATATTGAAGATTATTTTCGTCCAATTTCAATTTTAGTGATTTTTGATACAACGTGATATTAGGCACATAATAAATAATAAATGTATGTTAAGATAATGGCACACGTACACGAACACATTCAACGTTGTGGGTTAATATTATAGCCTTCTATTTTTTATTGCTTCGACAAATTACCAAATGATTTGGAATCGAATCGAATTCATGGCTCGCATCTCTCTTTGTTTGCACTTCCTGCAGTTGTGCAGATGATAACTTGTTCGCCTACATACAAAGATTTGCAACATTTTGAAATTATCAAAACATAAGTGCTAATACATACATACAGTGGCTCACAGTGAAAATGATCTTCCATACAAATTTAATAGTTATGCCAAGGTTATATCCCAAATAGCATTTGGAAGATTACTTTAATATAAATTTTCTTCGATCACTTCGGGTGATTAAAAACTGATCAATCACTTACACGATTAAAAGAAGCCTCGAAAACGGCTCATGCTTATGCTTGGAAAAAGATTTATTGAAAATATAATAACAAAAATGAAGTGCAAACAGAAATTGATCATCCTGGCGATTGAAAAGTGCACTTTTTTTAACAAATATTTGCCTTTGATTTTAACGACATAATTATTTAAATATTTCAAAATAAATTATAAATAAATATATGTATATAAAGCCTTCTGCTTCTGTTCAAGTATTCGGTTAACAAAAACGATCGAGTGTCTATGTGGCGTGCGTAGTTTTAAATATTAAAAAAATAAAATACATTGGTGGAAAAGTCGTGCTAAAAAAAGGTAATGTCAGCCAAACAACGAAAGAGATTGGCTAAAAAAGAAGCCGAAAAACTCCTATCACCAAAAAGTAAGAAAGGAAATGAACAAATGGCGGAGAACGCCCATTTTGTAGTATGAATTTCGTTTTTTTAGTTTTATAATATTACTGAGTAACCACTAGCCTGTTAAGTAAAACCATTGTACAGGGTGTTTTTTTTACAGGTTTGTTTTTCGAATAGAGATAAAACTGGCATTTTGTGGTCAAATCTGGCAACTCTAATGTCATTTATGTTCAGTTTGGTTTGCCATTTCATCATGAACAGGTTGATAAAAGAACAACGCTTGCAAATGGTGCAAATTTATTTCCAAAATAATGGTTCAGTTCGCGAAGTTTACCGTGAGCTCCGTCCATTTTATGGTCGACATAATCGTCCATCAGAGCAATTAATTCGGTTAACCATGGATCGTTTTCGCACTACGTTTACTCTATGTGATAATACGCATCCGCAGAGACGTCGAACAGTGCGCACCGAAGAAACAATTGCCGCTGTAGAGCAAAGTGTTGAAGAGGACCCGAATGAATCGATTCGCCACCGTGCACAGCAATTGGAGCTTTGTCCATCAACTTTATGGAAGATTTTGCGCAAAGATCTTGGCTTGCGACCTTACAAGATCCAGCTTGTGCAAGAATTAAAGCCGCGAGACCATGCAATGCGTCGTGATTTTGGTGTATGGGCCGAAAATGAGATTGATTTCGATGCTGATTTTCATCGCAAAATTTTGTTCAGTGATGAGGCTCATTTTTGGTTGAATGGCTACGTCAACAAGCAAAATTGCCGCATTTGGAGTGAAGAGAATCCACATGAGACCCTTGAAACGCCATTACATCCACAAAAACTGACTGTTTGGTGTGCTCTATGGGCTGGTGGAGTCATTGGGCCATACTTCTTCCGCAATAATGCTGGAGAGGCAGCTACCGTTAATGGAGACCGGTATAGAGCCATGATAACCGACTATTTTGTTCCCGAATTGGATGGCATGAATGTGGATGAGTTGTGGTTCCAACAAGACGGCGCTACATGCCACACAGCGCACGTCACAATCGATTTATTGAAGGAAACATTCGATGAGCGCATAATTTCGCGGAATGGACCTGTCAATTGGCCACCAAGGTCGTGTGATTTGACACTATTGGATTATTTTCTTTGGGGATATGTGAAGTCGCTCGTCTACACCAACAAACCAGAAACGTTAGGGGAATTGGAAGCCAACATTCGTGGCGTTATTGCCGACATACGGCCCCATATGCTCGAAAAAGTGGTTGAAAATTGGACCTGTAGAATTGGCTTTATTCGAGCCAGCCGCGGCGGCCACATGCCCGAAATCATATTTAAATGGCATAAAATTATCCTTCCAATAAAGCCAAATTGATGGACCTTGAAACGATTTTCTTGTGTTTTATTTCAATTCGAAGTTATATACCCCTAAAAAAAACACCCTTTATTTCTAATTATTAACTTTATTCCACAATTAACTGTGTTAATTTTACTATAAATCTGCCTACTGCACAACACTTTGTTTACAATAAAATGAGATATGTTGGTTTGCATATTAAAATATAATTCATTTACATATATATTTCCCTGGAAGATCGTTAAAATTCAGAGGGTAAGCCAATCTGAGGATACATCAACATCTTATAAGATCTTTGAAGTGAAACTTTGTAAGCTAAGGTTCGATATTTAGATTGAGAAAGAGATTTCAAAAACTCATTTTCTTACACGATGGAGACCTAACATATGGGTGTCGTTTACTTAAATGAAATCCGGTGTGCGTAATGTTGATCTTTACTTGAAAGATGGTAGCCAGAGGCGCTTTTCTTACTATCATTTGAAATACGACTGAAAAATGATTAGAAAACGACTCGCAAATGATTGTAAACACGACTCCAAAAAGAGTCAAAAGTGATCAGAAAAGTGGGTTATAAAAGGCTCGTCAAAAAGAGTCGCGGGCAGGGTACCATTACCGTTCTCGCCCAATTTCCTTAAATTTCCAGGCATTGTTGGCATGTTTCCATAACCTGGGGAATAAGTGGTAGAGTAACAAACAAATTTTAGCTAAAGAAGTTTTCGTAATATATTATTAGATGAGTTCATTTGATTTGAAGGGAGAATAATAATTGAACAAACAAGCACCAAGTAACAATAAACGCGCGAACACAGAAAACAAATCCAAAGACGAAAATCACCGTCTTCTACCTAAGTAACGAGCGACAAAAACAACTTTCAATACAGACTATTCAAACACACGATTAACATTACCTGACCTAAAGGTGCCTGGCGACACGCAAGCATATGTTGCTGTAGCCATAGCAACGGGTGGTTACCATAACAATCGGCGCGAGCGACGGGTAGAGTCGTGCTCACACGTACTTTTTGTCGGCTTTCGTTGATGAAAATCAAAAATTTTAGATTTTTTCGCTTGACAGCTGGTCTATTTGATCGTTGCCAACGTGATTGACAAGCATTAGTGTGTTAGTTTTGTGAGAACGTGAAATGAGCAAGCTCGTGGAAGAAAAAGATTTTAAGTTGCGGTTTATTGAAACCTACGAGTGCATGATGCTTTCAACTCTTTTAAGAGGTTCTCATGCGTAAACTGTTTACGTTTTGCATACAAACTTTTCATCCACAATTTTTTTTTTTTAATTTTTCTTTTTTTCTGCCAAAACAACTGCAGTTACAAGCAATAAAAAATCGTCATCCGATGACATGTTTACGTCCGCACGCTACGGATTTTCAATACAAATGGCGCTTGATGCTTTATGCTTGTATGGTGGCCGAGCAAGCGACAATCACCCGATTACGCACACAACCACCCGTTGCTATGGCTACAGCAGCATTTGCTTGCGTGTCGCTAGGCAGCTTAACATCCGCAAACTAATTAACGAGCGTCAAAACAACCCTTATTACAGGTACCCGTTCGGGAGCATTCGTAACACATGAACCTAACACACGAACCATATACACGCATATTAACAGTATCTGCCACAGCATCCAGACTATAAATACATAACAACGGATAGGCACAGATCAGAACGAAAACATACACTGAAGATGGCGGATCGCCGAAACCGGTTTGTAACAAAACAAACATTGACAGGGGATGACGAAAAATCGTTCCAATATACATATACTCGTATTATTAGATCGTTTTCACAGTGATCCAATGTATATATGTACACGTTTAAGTTGGTACAGTTTTGTGGAAGATAGTGGAAACAGTATCTCTACATATAATAAAATTGTAACAGGTCGTTGTCTGTACATTGCAGATATTTAAGAAAAGTCGATAGAAACGGTCATTATTGAGCCAGAAGAAGCCAAATCAACCATTTTTAGATTTTTTGTCTGTCTGTATGTTTGGTCACGCATCACTCAAAAACTGCTGAATTGAACTTTTACCGTTATATTACTAGACATTTACTTAAAATTTAAGATATCATATGTTCCCACAACTCGACCAGTCACGGAGATATCGACCAATATGTGGACCAAGGTGACCCAAAATATGTTTAGTACAATATGGGTGTCGAACGAAAGGTGCTAATAAATGCTTAAATAAGCGATGTAATTAAGTTCCATATCTTATCAGGTATGTGTGGGAGATATAACACTGCGTTACAACGACGAGCTTTAGTTCTGTCTTATGAACCAAATATACTTTTTCAGAAAGGGGAGAAAAAATAAAAATACACGTGTATCGGCGGTTTTCCAGTACACGTCAGAATTTTTTTTTATGTATAAAGTATAAAGCTCGTAGTGGCCGTTTTGCAGGCAGACTCGTGGAAATGTCTGTATCACGTAAAATTTTTAAAAAAATTGATTTTTATCAATTCTCAGATTTTCCTGAATTTAAAAAAAAAAATTTTTTTTTCACTTTTTTCTGCATAACTTGAAGGGACTCCAAATTTTTAAACTACTAAAGCGTTCCGAAAAAAAAATTGTTTTTCGACCCATGCTACTCTATATATTTGTAGTTTATCAATAGTAACATTCTAACACTAAACTGTTTATGACTTTTACAACACTTACAACTGGTATGACAGATGAACCATTGAATTGCACAATCAATATTGCATCATTTAAATTCGTTTAATTTAATGTTTGATACAACACACTCTCTGCCGTTTGTGTGTTTGTTCTTATCAGCTAACAGTTGCGCTACTAGGGGACGTATACTTTGACAACTGTTTTAAGTTTGTTGTGCGAAAACGTAATTCTGTACATTTCATCTGAGAAAAAATGCAGTGCCCGACTCGAAATAACTTTTGTTACGTTTGTGGCTTATTCGCACCAAGTAAAAATCACAGGCGGACAGACGGACACTACGAGCTTTATACTTTATACATAAAAAAAAATTCTAACGTGTACATGAAAATCGCCGAAACACGTGTATTTTTATTTTTTCTCCCCTTTCTGAAAAAGTATATTTGGGTCATAGGACAGAATGTGTGTAACTCGGTGTATTGATTAAAATCGGACTCAGTCTATTATAAGTTCTGAGACACAGCGGAGGCTGACTTGCAAAGAACTTAATGACTAGAATACATGGAAATTGGAGAATTTAACTTTCCACAAGTTTTTGTATATCCCGTGAAATAAGACGTAAGTGGGGACTAAAAATACCGAAAGTTAATAACGTGCAACTTGATCGTTGATCTACAAATATGATGCCTCTCAATACCAACCTTTGCCTTCTTTAGGGAAGACCTACAAGGTTCCACCGGTCATACCAAATTACTCCTGCTACAGTCGGGCATGTACCGCAAGGGAGTACTGGAGCATACAGGGTTCATATCCGGCAAATGATTGCCACTTTAGACAACACTCCTCAAAACCTTCGTCCAGTGTTTTTGTCGCTAAAACAACAACAACAACAAAGTTTGTATGCCAAGAACTTGAAACATATACATCTTATATATAAATAGACAAGATGAATGCAATGTAGAACCGTTTTCTGCTAAACTATAATTCCAAGGTATACAAATTATATATGTATAGATAGGAAATTTTGAGGTGTACTTTTATCCGTAAATAAAAAAAATTTTAAAAATCATTTTAATATAAAAAATTTAACATAAAAGTTACACCACTACAAATTTACTTATTCACACTATAGACACGCTGTGTGTGTGTGTACTTGCTTTTTGTGTACTAGAATCGTGAGCATGGCCGAGGAGTTGCTTTGTAGGAAAAAATTAAGAGCCGTAGTAGTGTGAGTAGACTTGCCATGCATGTTTTTGTGTTATTCGTGTGGTTGGCTCTCACTGTGAGTGCGAAGAATTGGTAGTGGACCAATGAAAAATAAGTATTCGCACTATAGATACTCTGTTGTGTCATGCATTTTTGCTTTAGTTGTTGTTATTGTATTGATTACTGGCTACGATGCCCAGTGTCAGCTGCTCTCTTGAGAGCACTTCATTGCTGATACCTACAAACAGGGTTTACAAAAATAAAATAAATGATTACTCATAAAGAGTATTAAACACCGAAGAAAATTAAAGGAAAATAGAGGAAAGGAAAAGAAAGGAAAAGGAAAGGAAAGGAAGGAAAGGGAAGGGAATGGAAAGGATGAGAAAGGAAAGGAAAGGAAGGAAAGGGAAGGGAATGGAAAGGATAGGAAAGGAAGGAAAATTAAAGGAAAGAAAGGAATGGTAAGGAAATGAAAGGAAGGGAAGGGAAAGGGAATTAAAGGAAAGGTAAGAAAACGAAGGGGAAAGAAAGAAAATAAAAGGAAGGGAAAGGAAAGGAAAAGAAGTTTGAGGAAAGTAAAAAATAAAATAAGAGAGTAAAAAAAGAAATCAAGGAAAATAAAAATATGTTAGAGGAAAGGAACGACATAGAAAGGAAGAAAAAAAAGCGGATAAAACATACCTACAGCAAAAAAATAAAATAAAGTTTATTGGTTGAATTTCAACCACTGGGCGAACTCTAGTATATATAAATCGTGAATTCCTTAAAGCTACTTTCATTAACTCTCGTTAGTGCTTAATCGGGATTTCGCGTGAGATCTGGCTAAAACCGGTTTTCAAAATGATCGTTTAGCATAAATCGGTCAATTTACAGCTGATTAACTTAACCGGTGATGGACGACCGATTATTTAGTAATCGCGCAAAAATTTACATTTGTCAGCTGTGGCTGTGGGCATGTTCATGAATGTTGAAAGCGCAGTACAGCCTAAAATAGGGCCTCTCCGTGTTCTGCATTTCGTAAGACGGAAAGTGGCGAAATTCATAACTAAAGTCTATTTGGCTAATTATGTTTATTTACGCAATAACAACTTTTATTTATTTTTGTTAACTTAGAAATAGATATTTGGTTGCATTCGTAAAACTGCTTATAATTCATTCAACTTTTTCTTAATTTAAGCACCGTTATCTATGATTTATATATATATTAATGGCTCTATGATCGGCGATAACCTAAACGAGCTTTGTGAAAGTCAATTTAGAAAATCACCAGTCAAGCAATCGTCTATTATACATAATTTAACTAGTCTTTATAAAAGCGACACCTACTCGTAAACCGATGCTATGCGGTGTTTGCCTTTGTTCTAATCAATCTGCAATTAAATATTTGTCTGTAACAGAATGTTACAGCACAAGATGTGATGCCGTACGAGTCAGAAATTGTCAGAAGCTACAGGAAATCACTCCCGCACTCGGTTCTCTGACTACCGAGATCACAAATATGAAAGTAAATATGTTTCTCTCTCAGTCAGAACCTGCAAGTTTTGGTCAGGAGAGCTTTTACTCAATACTTCTGGTAGAACTGTCAACCGATCAGCTGTTGTACATTTAAAAAAAAATTTGAAACATTTTTTTTTAATTTAAAATTTAAAAGGACCACCTACCGTCTTGAATGCATTCAAAAGCGTCCGGAGAACAATTTGATAGAAATTTATTAATAATTTTTATTGTATTTTCAAGTCATAGTCGTATTTATCAATTTCCCACCATTTGTAAATAACCTAAAAAATTTGACAGCAGTTAAATACCATACCTTATACATAGAGTTACTCTTTCGTTCTCAGCGAATTTTTACTAGTTTTAATCAGAAAAGTACGGCATCAGACTCATAGAGAATTATTGAATAGCACCATTGTGAATTCCTACAAGTGGCGAAAGTGCAAGAAAAACATTCACAATAGTAAACAGCTTTGGTTATCTGTGAAAAATACTGTTTGAATATTTTAATTCTTTGGACTTTTTGTATTAATAAAATATTTTTTTAATGTTGCGTATACTCCATCACCCTCCAAAAATTATAATCTCTACAGAGATGGGCATTGTTGGGGTAGGTAAATTTTAATGTGGGTAACATCCTTGTCAGCCGTACACTCTTTATTCGCCCTAAGAATTTTAATAAACTGAAGTCTATATCTGGCTCGATTTATGCCGCTTTTAAAGTTATAATACACCATGTGCAGCTGAGGATAAAAAGTTGGTAATTCTACATACAAAAACCAATGTTCCTTTTATTATTTACATAACTGTATATTATTTACATAAACTGTATCTACCATCGACCAGATTTTTACAATACGCCAAATCTTAGAAAAAACCCCTGAGAAAAGAATCGACACACATCATCTCTTTGTTGATTTTAAAGCCGCTTTATATAGCACGAAAAGAAGCTGCCTATATGCCGCTATGTCTAAAATTAGAAAAAGAAGCGGAGAAAATGGGATTGGTGGTGAACGAGGGCAAAATGAAGTATCTTCAGTCATCATGCAAAGAGTCAGCGCATTCACGCCTTGGCAACCAAGCCACTGTTGGCAGCAATAATTTCGAAATAGTAAAGGACTTCGTTTACCTGGGAACCAGCATTAACACCAACAATAATGTTAGCCTAAAAATCCGACGAAGAATTACTCTTGCAAACAAATGCTACTTCGGACTGAGTAGGCAATTGAAAAGTAAAGTCCTCTCTCGACGAACGAAAATAACACTCTACAAGTCACTCATCGCACCCGTACTGCTATATGGTGCAGAAGCGTGGACACTAACAACATCTGATGAGGCGGCTCTGGGAGTATTCGAGAGAAAGGTTCTTCGAAAGATTTGTGGACCTCTACGCGTTGGCGACGGCGAGTACCGAAGAGGATTTAAAGATGAGCTGTATGAACTTTACGCAGACGACGACATAGTTCAGCGAATTAAAATACAGGGTCTTCGCTGGTTGGGCCACGTAGTGCGAATGAGCGAAGATGCTCCAGCCCAGAAGGTATTCCTATCGGCACCCACCGGTGAAAGCAGAGGAAGAGGGAGATCACCACTCCGATGGAAGGACCAAGTGGAGACCGATTTGCGATCCCGTGGTGTTTCCAATTGGCGCCAGTTGGCGCAACGAAGAAACGGCTGGCGAGCTATGTCGGACGGTCAAAATCGCCCAGGCGGTTAGATGACCATTTAAAGAAGAAGAAGAAATGCTAATATGCATATTAGGGTGGGTGGATTTGTATGGACGAAAGTTAACCGATATCGCGCCATCGATTTTTCGATAGGTTTTGGGCTCAGGAAAAAAAGTTCCACTACGCATACCCAAAAAAATTATTTTCGGGTTTCGGGACTTGTTTTGGTCGAAAAATCGACTTTTCCAAAACCCGAAAATAAAATTTTTTTCAAAAGACTGTTATCGACAACGTTTTAAGCGGACATTTTTGGGTAGGACAGGGTATACATGAAATTTTTAAAATCAAATGAAAATTTTTTTAGTAGGTCATGAAAAAAAACTTAAAAATCAAAGTCGAAAAGTCAAAAAAATAAAATTTCGCAGACTCGAACTTTTTTTCCTGAGCCTAAAACCTATCGAAAAATCTAAATCGAGCCAGTCTAATGCATATGCATGATTACATAAACGTTGTGGCAAAACTTGATTGTGTAATCCAAAAGAAAAGCTTAAACATAAATATATAGCTTGTGAATATTGAGTGGAATACTTAACTTGGGCAACGGTTACATGTGGCTCCCAATATTCAGCGACAGAAACTGTATAGTTTGGTGGCCTGAAAACAAAAAGCTGCAGCATCAAAACGTTGAAAAACGTGATCAAACAATTTCCGAGCGTGTAATGAGACTGACCGCAAAAAGGTGTACTTTGTAGGCACCTAAAAGTATTATATCATTTCGTCAGAAGCCTCATAAAATGAGAAATGCTACTTAAATAATATCAATTGTATGCCAAATCTATTGCAAGCGCGTAGCCAGATTTTCACATACATAGGCGAGAGGAATTTTTGGAATGTGTGTGTGTGTGTCCTTAATAGACAACCAATATTAAGTTTCAATTTTTCATGGCTACCGTTTGTATATAATTCAAAATAATGAACCCTATTCGGGATCGTAGTAGCTCAAAATTCTTAAAGCTCAATTCCAGTTATTCTCAAAAGTTATTTACAATGGGAGAGTGAAAAAGGAGCTTTGGCAATTGTCAGTAGTCACTACCCAGAATCGAGTTGTTAGATATATGTCCTTCATATAAAGTTGTAAAGTTCTTTGGAAAATTGGCCGGCACCACGCCTCCTACACAAAAACAATAAAATTCGTCATATCTCAGCAACTATTTGTATTAGTTATTTAATATGTAGTACCTGGGTGAACGAGCCTTGCTCGGTATTTTTCGAATTTGTCGCATAATCTTACTTACCAAGAGCACTCAGATAGATAGAGCACCGAGATAGTGGTCGATATAAGAAGGAATAATTAAAATGCAGTCAGGTGGCAACCCTAGGTGGCAATCCTACTTAAAAATATTCTGGTTGGTATACGGCCCCAAATACCTTTCCTTTTGATACCCATATTGCCATATATTGCTTAGTATTTAAAAAAAATTCGGAAAGGTGGCAACCCTCTTAGTGGCAACATCCAAGTAGAAAATCTTAGAAGGAAGCATACTATCCATCTACCAAATTTCATCGAAATCGGTTTAGCCGTTCCCGAGATAGTGGTCGATATCTGAAGGAATAAATAAAATGCGGTCAGGTGGCAACCCTACTCGAAAATACTTTGGTTGGTATACGGCCTAAAATACCTTTCATTTGATACCCATATTTCCATATATTGCTTAATATTTAAAAAAAATTGATATAGGTGGCAACCCTGTGAACCACCATAAGTGGCAACACTAAAGTAGAAAATCTTAAAACAAAGGATACTACCCATATACCAAATTTCATCCAAATCGGTTGAGTCGTTCCTGAGATAGTAGTGGATATACAAATATACAAGAATAACTCGTTTAAAGTTATAAGATTTTAGAGAATCCATATATGAAGTAGTAGGAGTGGTGTATGGCGAAATGTGTTGGAGAGAAAGAATCTAATAAATATTAGAAAAAAAGTGGAAAAGGAAAAGAGGGAGGGGTAAAAAGAATAAGGAAGAAGAAGAAGACGAATAGTTAGAGAAAAGAGGAATAGGAATAAAAGAATGTGAAGATGAAGAGGTAGGAATATAAAGAAAAAGAATAGAGTCTGGGAAATATAGGGGAATAGGTATCGAGAGCTACTCAAGTAAGTTCGCACAGGATAATGTCTGTCGGCTCTGCTATTAGTTTTTATCAATAAAGTTGATGATCTGAACCCATCGACAACTCTGACGTCCCCAAATGTATGTACTCATCTTAAAACTTCAAATTCTGTTTATTTCAAAATTAGGTTGAGCCATGGGCTCTTTTGTGTTTCAATGTACCATGACAAGAAACATTAAGGGGCTGATTACATAAGTCACCGTAACACTTTGCGTGGCAGTCACTCACATTCAGTAGTCCCATCTAACCGTAGGAGAACTGAGTATCGACTTATCTAAAGGCGCTTCAACTAGCTTTCTTGGGGACGGTCGTTATAAATATTCGTAGTAAATAGTTGAGGAATATCCATACTGTGGGCGGAGTTTGTCATGCTAACTTGCTGTGAATTTTGCCCGGACATGATGAGTGGGAGGCAGGGTTCAAGGAAGATTTCGTACCTCTCGTTTTATTAACGAGTCAACTCGGTTGTAGTCAAACGTGTATTTGACGAATCTTAGACCATACAGGCGTAGAAGATAGTGAAAATGTAGAGGTAGGCGTAGCCGTTGTTGCTGGACTCTTTTGTGCTATAAGAGATTTTAATCTGGTGTAAATCATCTTTTCCATCAGTAGGTGTAAAAATAGGAGCAGACTTAGAATAAGGTAAGGTTTGGTGTACGGATGATGCTAAAGTATTTCAGTGTCAATATATGAAAAATTAATAACTACTCGTATAGCATCATCCGCATACTTTCGCTTTTTTGACTTTTGCTTCCGGTTGACACCGGTGAATAATCTATACATTTGAAGATTTGTATGCCTCTTAGGAGTTCTGGAATTTTAACTGAGCTTAAGTTAATTGCCTTTCAAGAAAGCCTTTCCTGGTCGGACTGAACAGCTCATAGAGTTCGATATCAATAGGTCTACAATCTGTATATGACCAGAAAATTCCCTTCCCATCATGAATGAGATCAGCCGCTCTTCCGGTCAAACCAAAGCATATGATTTGAGCTACACTGTCATATAACCAGCACGCCATAGAACGCTGTGACTAGCTTGTTATACCTAGTAGTGCTACACACACGCCTGCTAGTAGTCTGTAACGGCATAAACGAATCAAGACAGATATTGACTTATACATATCCAAATGCTCAAGAGGAAAAGAGAAATTGATTAAGCTATGTGGGTCCGTCAGTCTGTCAGTCAATTTTGAGATATCTTAATGAAATTTGGTATGCAGGTTCCTTGGCCCTCATCTCCGAGCGCTATTTAAAACGGGCGAAATCGGATGATAGCCACGCCCACTCTTTATGTATAGAATATTTTCGAAAATACAAAAAAGTGATTATTCAGTGTGTACATTAACACTAAAGCAGAAAATAAGTTTGTTAAGAACTTTTTGAAAATGGGCGTGGCGCCGCCTACTTTTGATTAAGTCAAATTTAGAAATATTATTAATCAATCGAAAACCGCTTAAGGTATCGAAATAAAATTCGGCACACAGATTTCCATGAATAACAGGAATCTTCCTGGGAAAAATGGACGAAATCGGTTAAGGTCCACGCCCACTTTTATACGAAAGATTTTAAAAAGGATCATAGATATATTTAGTAGGCAAAAACTTTGCGTATAATAGTTTTATGTTATTTCTATTTCACTTTCGAAGTGTCCGTGAACAAAGAAATCCGAAAAATATAAATTTTCGAAAATGGGCGTGGCCCGCCCCTTTTATAGTGAATTACTCCACAAAACTTCTTATGCCATAACTCCGGCAAAAATTGATTTGCGCAACGACAGTTGGCGAAAATTTTAAATATATATAGTTAACTGTTTATTGTAAAAATGGCAGAAATTGGTTCAGCGCCACGCCCAGTTTTTTAACGCAGTTCTGAAAAATTTGTTTGTAAAATGTAAAACGCGATATTTCTATCACTATGCAAACTATATCAATAAGATCTTGCACACATAATACACATAATAAATTTTTTATTTTTAAAATGTGCATGTATTGGTATTTTGAAAAAATGCGGTTAGCAGTGGTTGGTAGGGAAGCTATTTATATACAAATAAATTAATTTACCATACTCATAACAGAAGAATTTTTATTGAAAACAATCAGCTGGCTTTATAATACGAACTAAAAAGTATTAAAATAGACATGCATACATTGGTAAGTTAATAGATCACTACTAGGTATATAATGTTCGGCTCCAACTGAACTTAGACTTGCTTACCTGTTTTATATACAATTATTAGAAATTCCGTTGCTCGTTTGAATGGCACTGGTTAAGCACTACTGATGTCGAAAACTTTAGAAAAGTTGCGAAACCGCCGGAAACTGCTGCTGACAGGTAGCAATGGCGCGTGGCACTTAAGCAGCTGGTCCTGAGTAGCTTAATAGAGAAGAGTTAAAAAAAAACAATAAATTAGTAAAAGAATAGGCGAATGCAAAAATAATAAAACTCACTCCAACAACAATGCAATATACGAGTAAGCACTACAAAATTCCTAAAATCACAATTTTTTTCCAAAAAACACGACATAAGCACTTTATTATTATCTCACTTCAGTTTTTGAACTGTTTATATAGTCATTGGTTTTTGTTTCCGTTTCTGCACTTCACAACTACAGCGGGGTATATAATTTTCAATTCCACTTGAGCTTAGACTTTTTGGCATGGTTTTTCTTTTATGTTTCATTGCCAACGGATTCTGCATTATGCTCCAAGTTTGAAGTCTCTTTAAATATGGCGAATACGTGCAATTACTATAATTTATAATACGAGATAGAAGCCAGTAGCGGGCACAGGGGAGGACGTTGGGGGCGATCGCCCCCCTCAGACCTGAAGAAATATTGGACGTGCTTAATTTACCCGAAATTCAAATGCATTATTTTTAGATTTTCGTACAATTGAGCGACCTCATGCTCTTCTTTTGTCTGTTTGTCTAGCGTAAAATGTAAATGTAAAATAAGTTTATTCTCTTGTCGTAAGGAAGTATAGTATATATATCATAATAAATACACAATATTTAAGTGCACTTATTATATTTTCAAAACATTTAAATCGCAATTCAAGTGCACTTCGAGCAATGTATATGATTTTCACCCACGTATTAATTTTTATGATTCATATTTTTAGTCAATAAATTGTATTTGAAACCACATGTGGAGAGCTCCTAATTTATGAAAAATAATAATGTACGAGTATACCGTTTTAAAAGCATCTTTGTAACAAAACATATTTAATCTGTCGACGAATATATAGAACGTACTTAATTTCAATAAACATTATTGTTCATCTCTTTTTTCCTTTTTCTCATGGCTCCAATAAATATAGATTCAAGATAACTCCACTTAGTTAAAAGACACAAGTGAAACTCGCTTATCAGAAAGAACTAGTTTCTACCTTCGAGATGTATAAAATCATTTCTTGATTGCTTTTTGTTCGAACCATTTCAATTAGTTGAGCTAATTTGAGTGCTTAAAGATAAATTCGTTACGCTTATTGGTAATTATGTCAAAATGGTGTTCTGAAATTAATCATTCATTTATATTACTGACTTTCATGGCAATTTGGATGTTGAGCTTTCGGCCATGATCGTCCCCCCTCAACTAGAGACCTGTATGCGCCCCTGATAGAAGCAAGAGCGCAAAGCAAGTCAAAGCGAACAAACATACATTTGGTCATAATTCATAATATTACACTGCGAAAAATCATGTGAGAGTGGGCTGCGACTAATAGCTGACATGGGCTATAATTGCTTTCAGCTAGTTCCTAATGGGCATAGATGTGAAAAGTCTATAATTTTTCTAGCATAATCAAAAGGGTAGAAGGACTTTTCCGATCGTACGCAAAGTGGACATTTGTATAAAAGGATAAAATGGGTCTTCCCATAGAAGATGCTCAAATTAATACAGGTTTACAGTGAGCAGCTCAACCGATATAAAGAGATTACAACTGGCATTAGTCGGCAGGACTCTTTGCATTACATCCCGTATTCTTTTTAGACTAATCGAATTTTTTGCAGTGTAGCAACAGGTAGTATTTAAAATTTATTGCTTTATGTTATGTCTACATTTGCATGTGCTACTTACATACGTCTACTAAATGGAATCTCGGTCGTTGCCCCAACTCTTTACGCATGAATGAACGGCTGGGGTATAGGTAAGAACAATTGCAATCATTTTTTTTATTAACCCTTAGTTTGATTGTGTTCTATACCAGAGATGAGCAATATTCGAAAGAAACATACCTATCCCGTTCGTCTAAGTGACAAATCAAGTTTTTAAAAATTTTGGTTGTCCGTATGTATGTTTGTACGCGTATCTCTTAATACCCTGCAGTCAAACCAACTAGTTGCAAACTACTTTACTACTAGTGTATATACCAAGCCCAACTAGTCAGCCAACTGTCATATTTCCGTATAAGGAACTGATATTTTTAGCATGGCGATGTCCTACGAGATGTCAATTGCCAGATTTCGACCAGAACATACCAGTCATCTACTACTCATGAAATACTATTTCATATATAGTGGAAATATACTAGGATCATTCTGGTCGTAAAATACCAGTTTCATAGTAGTTTAAAATGGAAGTAAAGGTTCTAGTAAAAATGCAGTCTAATCATACCAGTTTCATACTAGTTCGAAAAAGATGAAATAAGACTAGTCCAAATGTGAACCAAAACCTCTAAGAGGCATTAAAATAAGAAAATGTACTCATCAATACATCATTTTAATTTTTTATCATTTTCGTTATGAAAAACCCCGATTTGGGATTGCAAAACATAAATTATATCTTTGGAATATTTCATAAGCTGGTTGCGAATTAAATAATTACAGCTAATGACCCTTAAACAAACTAAGAAAATTGAAGTCGTATACTAGTATGGATTAAACTTTATCTGACTAGTATGATTTCAACCAGAAAACTATAGTTGGATACTAGTATGTTTACTGACTAGTTTGATATTTCACTGCAGGGATGTATTGCTTCTTGCAGCGTGCACGTAAGTCAGGGCCACCACCTCCTCGTTTCTCTTACAACGTGCACTGTGCGTCAGCAAAGATTATATACGGCAGCGGCAGCGGCATCGGTCAAATGTCTTGTCCTATGTCACGTTCTTATGTGCTTTGATCTCGCAGGAACCTTGTCCTTCTGTAATGTCCACAGTCTTCCACACCCCTAAATCTAACCACACCATATAACTTGCAAGTTACCCAGCCTTCCAGTCTCGACACATCTTGCACCTTAAACTGCCATCACCTTGTCGGGATGGTGACTTCAACATCTACCCCTCCGTCGCACTTCAAAACTTTAAAGCTGAATTGTTACGGACTGACTAGAAAGATCGCGGAGATAACAGAATTTATGAAGCTTTATAACATCAAAATCGTTGCAATCCAAGAGACCAAAGTCAACATAAGATCGGACCACCGAACTTGTGCGGGGTACAACGTTCATCGAAAAGATCGTCCCAGCAGTAGTGGGCGGGTGCGCATTAATCTCTACCTACACTGTACAGTAAACCTATTTGCCACTGACATCGACCAAAGGCACATTACCTCAGAATGCGAAGGTATAGGTCTCGGTCAAGCGATGTCGAACTGCAAATGATCAACATCCACATAACTCCTTTCACCAGCTGCCCTAAGAGAACATCTCCTGATATTAGTGCTTTGTTCCGAGGCGATAACCGTTTGATCCCCGGCGATTTCAACGTACACCATGACCTCTGGCCCTCAAACTTTCTATCAGATATTAAGTAAAGGATAGGCACTTGCAGAATAAATAAACGATACGGAATTCGGTACAGTGAAAGGAGATACCCGCACTAGAGTGGAAGGGAACTGTCACAGTTTGCCAGAGATCTCCATCGTAAGCGTAGATAGCGACCGATGCTTACATTATTATCTGACCACCTCGCAATAATCCTCTCTATCGAGCGATCTACTGACTTCATTAAATCTGTACGCCGTACTTTTATTAACTTTAGCAAATCTTACCTGTACCGCTTTACGGAATATACAGAGAGCTCCTTTGCTATACTACTCCTACCGACAGCCGAACATCTCAAGCCGCTTTATCCGAAACTCGAAAGGATTTGCTCGCGGAAGCAGTTGGTCTGGCGAGAGATCTTGAGCAAGTGCGACATATCGATCACTCCGATCTTCGTTTAAAGGCTCTCAAGACAACTTAAACTGACCAAATGGAAACACCGTGAGACATTCAACCTGTCAAGCTGTGTATGCAAAGTTAAGTCTACCGTCTTATTAAATCCTACTAAATACAACCACAAGGTCTCCATAACCGTCGAAGATAGTGTGATATTAGAGCCTAGAAGATGCGCGAGCTCCTTTTTCCTACAATTCATAATGTTGATAGGAACATAGAAACAATACAGGAAGATAGAAACAACACAGCGCCTGTTATCATCACTGTGCAGGTCAGGATAAAAGCCAAGCCCGCAAAATCATTCTGGTGATATGGAATGTGGTCGTCGCTCTAAAACCTGTTTGTCAGCATGGAGTATCATATCATCCGATATCTCTTCTATCGCCAGTTGCGAAGATACTAGAGACAATTCTACTTTTTTTTTCACTGTAAACTTGCACTTGTCCAAGCATCAAAACGGCTTTAGTAAACTTGAAACCACATCAACAACCAAAATAATATAATCAAAACACCGCAAACCACCAAATGGTGCTGACTTATCAAAAGCCTTTGATAGTGTTAAGCATGTGACACTCCTTCAAGGATTCCTGGAGGAATCAATGCTCTCTGTCGGCCTACAACAGTGGACTACTAGCTACTTAAATGGCTGGCAAGCGTTATTAGTATTAGTGGTAGGGTCACTGGTACATGCTGTGTTTCTATACAACGAGGCTTCACCTTGCTGACACCTACTGGATGAAGTTGCAAGTCTGCCGAAACACCGCTTTCAGAGCTGAGGTGGACTTATAAAAAGAGATTGACTTATAGATATCAAAGTTTTAATGAGGAAAATAGAAGTTTATTAAGTTATGTCAGTTCGTCCGTTTGTTGACACAATAACTTGAGCAAACATTGAGATATTTGAAAGAAATTTGGCCAAGGTAGGTTCCCCCTTTTTTCGATATCGAAAATTTCGAAAAACGTTTGAAATGAGATATTTCAATAATAAAAGCAGCTACAATAGTGAAATTTTGGTAAATTTATTGAATTGATCTTTCTATTAACGATTTTACCAAATTTTTGGAAATAGGTGTGGCACCGCCCACATATGAGTGAACAAATTTTCAAACTTCGACTGTTAATAACTTCAGAACCGTTTATGCGAGATTAACGAAACTTGATAGGAAGCATACTATTGTTGTGATACATACACCCATATAAAATAAACGAAATCGCTTTTCGACCACGCCTACTTTTTCATAAAAGGACGTAGAAATACCGAACTGGCCATAGCTCATTGACTGATGCAGTTGAATGATATAATTTGGCAGTTACATCAATTTTCTTATTCTTTGTACGATTTTCGTAAAATATTCTAAAGTGGGCGTGACGCCGCCCGTTTCTGAAAGGAAGTTAGGGAAACAGAACATGCCATATCTCCTTACCAATTTACCATGACCACTTGACATGACACAGCTGGATATTTAATGTTCGGTTCCACCCGAACTTAGACTTACTTGTATAGATAATAATAATGGACGAAATAATGTCTCGGGAAAAATAAATCTGTATTACGTGTACGAACAAACTTGAACAAGTAAGGAGGTATAAGTTCGAATGGAACCGAACATTATGGACCTAGTAGTGATCTATTATGACATCTCAATTTATGCAGGTCTATTTTAATACTTTTAGTTCGTATTATAAATCCAACTGATTGTTTTCAATAAAAACGCTTTTGTTAAGAGTTTTGAGGGGTAAATTAATTTATTTGTATATAAATAGCTTCCCTACCAACCACTGCTAACCATATTTTCTCAAAATACCAATACATGTACATTTTATGTTTGAAAAATTTGCATTCAAATAGACAGACGGACAGACAGACCGACGGACGGAGAGACGGACATTGCTCGACTCAGCTCATCGTTTCTTATTATTTGACTTTACTTATTGATGGGCCCACCTCTTCTTCTTCTCACACTTACAAACATTTCATGTTCATTAAAGGTATGAAAATCAAAAACTTCCCTATCGCAGTGGGGTCTTAACAACTTGCCCGGATATTTTACTTGTGTGTTATCCGATTTGCCTAATTTTTGCAGCAGTATACTAAATACTATTGCGAAACACCTGACACATTTTCATTGAAATATCTATTGAAATTACAAGCAATCGTCTTTGGAAATAGCAAAACTTTTGTGCAGAAAAGTGGGGGCGCCATGCCTACTTGCCCAAAATCCACAAAATTTGTTTGCGGTAGAGTTTTGCTTAAAAAGCTTATTATGTGTGCACGATCTTATTGATATAGCTTGCATAGTTATAGAAATGTCGCGTTTTAATTAAAAATAAAATTTTTTCAGAACTATGTTAAAAAACTGGGCGTCGCCCTCAAACCGAATTAATTTTATAGTAAACAGTTACTTTTATATATTCAAAATTTTCGCCAAATTTCGTTTCGACAAATCAATTTTTGGCGGAGTTATGGCATAAAAATTTTGTGGAATAATCCACTATAAAAAAGGAGGGGCCACGCCCATTTTCGAAAATTTATATTTTTCGAATTTCTTCGTTCACGGATACTTTAAAAGTTAAATAGAAATGATGTAAAGCTATTTTAAGAAAAGGTTTTGTCTATTAAATATATCTATGATCCTTTTCAAAATCTTTTATATAAAAGCGGGCATGAACCTTAACCGATTCCACCCAGTTTTTCTCGGAACATTCCCTGTATTCATCTTAATCTCTGTGCCAAATTTTGTTTTGGTGCCCTGAACGGCATTTGGTTTATCATTAAGATTGTTTTTAAATTTGACTTAATCAAAAGTGGGCGGTGCCAAGCCCATTTTCAAGAATTTCTTGAAAAAATTTCTTTCTGCCTTAGTGTTAATGAACACACCAAGTTTTATCCCTATAGGTGCATTACGTACCGAATAATCTTTTTTTTTGTAATTCCGAAAATATTCTAAAAAGTGGGCGTGGCTATCATCCGATTTCGTCCATTTTAAATAGCGCTCGGATATGTGCCAAGGAACCTGCATCCAAATTTCATGAAGATATCTCAAAATTTACTTAAGTTATCGTGTTAACAGACGGACGGACATGGCTTAATCAATTTCTCTTTTCCTCCTGAACATTTTGATATAAATAAGGCAGTATCTATCTCGATCCGTTTATGCCGTTACAAACCACCGTTAGGCGACTAAAGTTGATATACCTTATGTGCGTAGCACTAAGATTATGGAGGGCGCACTTCTTTGCCCCCTTAAATTGGAAATTGAACAAGAACCCAGCAAAGATGTAGTGCAATCGAAGATGATGAAATTGATGTTCGCCAATGCGACTACGACAAGGTGCGAATACCAATATTCCGATTGAAAAACAATAAAGCTGAGGGTACTGATGGATTGCCTGCTGAAGTTCTCAAGTACGGTGGCGAAACCCTGGTTAAGCGCAGGATCAGCTTCTATGCAGCGGACAAATTGGAGACTTCGAATCTTCTATCTATATATAAATACGCCACAATGAAAGGTTTTCAACCCCTTTTTTAGGCGAACCGTTTGACCGATTTTAGCGAACTATGCACTGATCGGAAGGAAATAGAAATCTTTGGTGCATAGGCGGTATCTCTTATATATAAGGGCATCCGGTATATAGCATAAAATATGAAAAATTTGAATATATCCAAAAGCAATAAAGTCAGAGTATGGGTTCAGCACAGAAATATTGGTGATATTGGAAAAGGGTGTGAAACACCTCCCATACAAACTCAGACTTTCATATCGTAAATATCCGTAATAGCTGCATCAATGAGATTTTCTAGCGATGGTTATATAGCTTATATCATACTTTTAACGAAAATTTTACAAATTTTGGAAAAGGGGCGTGAAACCTCCCATACAAACTCAAACCCTAATTTCATAAATATTCGTAACCACTTAACCTTCATCAATAGAACTCCAAAAAGCAAGCATATATATAGTGTTTATTATTCGGTGTTTAGTTTTAACATAGTTTATTAATGTTGAATTGAATAGTAATTGATTGATTTAATATTTTAAAAGAAATGAAATTAGAATGAAGTTGAATTACATTAAATGAAATATTTTTCACGTGCGTCTTTAAAAGCGCACCGTCTTCCCCGCCGTCTTCGTGTTACCTCTCTCGTCGATTTTATCTTCTTTTTCATCTTTCCTCTTCTCCGTTTGGTCTTCGCATAACCAGTGGTTGCCATCTTTCTTGATTTATCGCTGCTTGAAATTAGCTTTGTAGTTTTAATCCCACATATATTGCTAATATCAACCGTTTTACGAAATGATAAATAGAGAATATGTAAGCTGGAACCTTGGTCCCTCTTTTTTAGCGATCCGGTTGGGCGATTTGAGGCAAATATAAGAGATATTGCGATATGGGGTGAATTCCCTCCCTTAACCGCTGCTACCTTATAATAAAAATATGACCGACTTAAGGTAAAATTTCTATTGTGAGAAGGAGGACCTAGAACAGTCCGTACTTGCTTTAATTTTCACTTCACGTATCTAAGAAATTATTTTATTTGTCGAAAAATCGTCTTCTTTAAAACTAAACGTATCAATTTGGCGTGTATTTCACGCTGGAGCCGACTTTATGGTTCTGAAAAGGTAATTTCTAAGTGATTTCTGAAAAGCGTGATCTGGCCACTTTGTATGTGAAAGTATTCTGAGAGATTAAGAGACTAATGCTTTAATTTTTCTTATCAGCATTTACTTTATAATAAGCAGTCAACGCAATATATACCTTAGAGTGCTTATCTCATTTCAGACGATCGTAGGGTCGATGGTAAAAATAATCATTGATCAGTGAAACCGTTTTGTCGAGTGCAGATGTGAGGAGTCATATTGATCTTTATTTATAATAAAATCGTAGCATATCTTCTGTACATTATTGAGGCAATAGAATCTTACTCGATTGAGTATAACCCTCAACACACGTGTTCTTATGCTCTTCATTCCAGTCGCTGTTGAGAGCGAAAAAGCAATTTTGCCACAGTGGTATAATACTTAACTCTTTTCATTGTAAAAAATTTTCTTTGGAATTTTGATAATATAACGCTTACTTTCAACTTGTTTTGTAAGCGAAAAATGTGCATTGTCTAAGCTTGACATTTCTTTAAATAAGCTTATTAAAAAAGCACCTTACATTTATTTTGCTTGTTGGGTATTTACGGTTCTAATCACAGGCTCGCGCATAGCCATAAAAAGCCTTTGTCGTCCATTTGAATAATTAAATTAACTAATTATTTTCTTGAGAATCCATTTAATGATTGACTACCATTACTTTCAATTGTTAATAATTCTTTTCAATTAATTAAAAAGCATATTTTACCATTATTAGAAAAAATAAATAAATAATTAAAAAAGTGCCTTTGATTATTTTTGATTTTTTATATGATTATTTTTGATTTTTTTCAGTATTGTTGATGAGTATACTTAGAATCAAAAATAATCAATACAAAGTTGAAAGAAAATCAAAGGTTGTTTTTTTTTTAATTTTTTTGAATAATCGTAAAAAATCATAATTTTTGTTGATTATGTTTTTAATTAATTGGAAAGTAATCATTAAAAATTTAAAGTAATGGTAATCAATTATTAAACGGATTCTCAAAAAAATAATTAATCAAATTGGTAAGCATTATATAACAGGTCTGGCACTAGCCCCAAAGCTTCTTGTAAAAGTCACGCGTTTGGACTGAACGAAGGGCTACGATATTATTTAGTTGAATCTTTTGAAAATAGAAAGGCCAACACCGCCAGATGGGCCGAAAAAAATTTAAAAGTTAAACTCCGACACTTGTTCATATACTACATAGCGCCTACAAGCTTATCCGAGTAAAAGTCTTTTCAACTTTTTTGTAACCCACCATTTTTTTTACTCCATTATTGGAACTTGTTATGTCAAACCTTATAATCCGGATCATAACGCTACTCAATGAAATGCTGAAATAGTGCCTTTCTAACTAGAATATCCCACAGAACTCTACCCCACAGGGAACTCAGTAATTAGTGAGAGTAATTTCTGCTTACTTTTGCAATTATTAATGATTATATTCCAACTGAGGAATATAATAACGATTTTCACGATTATTTAAAAAATAAGTAATGAACAAGAGTAATGATTATTAAAAGTAATGATTACCAAAAGTAATGATTATCACAGGTATTGATTATTTTAGACTTTTTTGTAATTACTTTTGATAAAATTATTTTAAGTTATCTGACTTAAAAAAATAAGTTCCAGGTAAAATACCTAGAATCTCGTACTTCGGTATTGATTTTGATTACTTCGGCGAAGCATTGCACCGTTTTCAATTTTCAATGATTACATTCCAACTGATTAATATAATAACGATTTTCACGATAATTAAAAAAATTTATAATAAACAAGAGTGATGATTATAAAAAGTAGTGATTGTCAGCAGAAATGATTATTAAAAGTAATGATTACCAAAAGTAATGATTATTTTAGACTTTTTTGTAGTTACTTTTGATAAAATTATTTTAAGTTATCTGACTTAAAAAAAATAAGTTCCAGGTAAAATGTCTAGAATTTCGTACTAGTTCGATACGATCGAAAAACAGAATCGTAACGCACTAGTTCCAATAAATATATTTATGGATTGGTTCACAACTATCGCTTTGCGTGGTAAAATCGGCATAGAATAAATATGCAGAACTTTGAACTAGTTCGAAACCAAAGAAAAAGTACCAATAAACGAACTGGATCTAAACTATGGAATATTAAACTAATTCGAAACTGATGTCCAAGAGATTAGGGTCAAACTAGTAGTGGTTCTAGACTAGACTAGAGATTTATTTCAGTTAAGGTTTCCAATTTTTTTTTCTGATATCACCCTAATGTATATACATACATATATAGAGTTTTTATATGTATATTCCCTGTACCCGGCAGGTTTCAATTGTCGTTTTCGTACTACCTGAGGTCCTCTAGTAAGACGTACAACACAGCGATTATGTAGCAAATCATGGCCGATTCGGGACTATAATAATTAGCAAAAAAATATTAGGTGTGAGAATTGAGGGTACCTTGAGGGTGGTTGGGGAGCGCTCAACTAGAAGATTCAAATACGAGAGCTTTACAAATCTGTACACTTATGAAAAGGCTACATCAGTTTGGGTGTTAGTACCAGGTTGCTCAGTGTGAAGTAGTTCTTTCCTACGTATATATAGTTCCACTGTAGCGGCCGCCGTGGTGTGGCGGTAGTGTTGCTGGCCTACCACACCGAAGGTCCAAGGTTCGAGCCTTGGTACAGGTAATATCAAAAGTGGTGTGGAAAAGTTTTTTCAGAACGGGGTCGCCCCTCGGCAGTGGTTTGGCAAACTCTCCGAGTATATTCCTACCATGGAAGGCTTCTCAGCAAAAATTCGGAATTGGCAAAAAACTATAGGTCCCGCCAATTGGTAGGAAAAATTAGAAGCAGCGCACCACAAATTGGTAGAGAAGCTCGGCCTTAATCTCCCCAGGAGGTACATATGGCACCAATTATTTATTTATTTATATAGTTCCACGTAAAATACTAGTACAAAGTTATGCAGCAAAAACCTAGCTGGCAGATTTCCGAGGTACCCTTAATAGGCTTCTAAGAACTAGTAAATTCAGTAGTCCAGTACTAGTTCACTTCGCTGCAGGGCTATATTTCATGATAAATACAAGCAATTTGATTTTGTATTAATTTATTTAGCTTTCAGTGTTTGGACCCCAGTTTGTGTCCATCTTCAAGAACTTCAATGTTCAAAAAACGTTCTCAAAAAATGTCTTAAAAAATATCTTAGTAAATATGTTTGTTAATAGTAGAAATGTTAGTGATGCTAATTGGTATATTTTATAAGAAAAATTTATGAATAAATGAGTGTGTCTATAATTCACAGACTTTCCAAGTTCTCAACCGAAAAAAAAGACATTTAGTAATTACTTAAAACAAATGATAAACAAACAATTAATTGTTAGCACACAAAATAAGCAACACAAAGAGCACAGTCGGAGTGTCAAAAAGGGATACAAGGAAAGCAAAAATCCGTTATGGTAAAAGTTTAGTTTAGAAGTTTAGCTGACAGAAAACTAGCGTTCTGATAACCTAATGGTTAACAAGAAGAATGATAAAGAAGTCTAACAACTTCCGAAAGGGATATATGGCGTTTGTCTTTAAATTTTCTTTCCCTATTTTGATACAAGTTTTAATAATTACTTATAAAAAAATCAAAGCAATAATAATTTTCATATATTAGGTCTTGAGCTAATTTATAGTCATGAATATCTTATTCGGTTTACATTTTTTAAGAGGTTTTGTGACCTCTGGGTAGTTTTGCAAATTCCGGACTCAGAGTACATCGTTGACAACGCGCTGGTGTACTACTATAATAATCGACTTTAATTGGGGTACCACATTTTAGGAAAAACAGTGGGCCGAGACTTCATTGACGATTCATCTTTCTAAAAAAAAGTGTGGTTAAAAGATGACAATTAAAATAATAATTTTTTCGAAAGCCGTCTTATGTACATATGTGCATACATACAGTTGTGTTCAATATAATAGTAATGAAACAACTGCAGAGCAGACTATACATAGACTTCCCTGAGGATGACGCGAAAGCGTTGAAATGCATAGGAAGGAAAAGTAAAAACTTTTGTTTTTCTTTTAACCTTATCGGCCGAAAAAGCTCCAATTCAGCAAACTAAATTGGATATCGTTCCACGAAATGAAAAGAAGCTGTGCTTTTAATAATTTTCATTTATAATATAGCAAATTCTATAACAGAAATCACATAAAAAGAAATTTCAAAATTTACACAAATTTCAGGAAAGTTAATTCAACTTTTGAAAATTTACATCCACATTTCAATATTTTTGTTCAGAATTTGAAGAAAACCATTTTTGAGTACACTTTTTTTATAGCTCATTCAGTTTTAGCATAATCATGTGCAAGTTAGAAGTATCTCAAAATTTTTCCTGAATTTGTAGAATTTTTTTTGTCAAGGATATTGGGTATTTTCCATACAAAATTAATTTTATTTATGCGTTGTATGGAAAAAATCACTCAAAATTTTGAAAATTCAGAGACATTTTTGTGTGATGTGATACTAAAATTAATCGGTTTACAAAACTACGTACTCAAACATTTTCTAGAAATTCTGCCAATAAATTTTAGGAATTTTATGACCATTTTTTAAAGTTTAAATAACTTTCCTGAACTTTGTGTAAACTTTGAAATTTCTTTTTATGTGGTTTCTGTTATGGAATTCGATATATTTTAAATGAAAATGATTAAAATCACAGCTTTTTCTTATTTCGTGGAACGATATTCAATTTAATTTCACTACTATTATATTGAACACAGCTGTATGTCTGCATATAAGGTACTCTACAAATCAAATAAGATCACCTTAAACAGATGGGCAGAGTGCGGGTATTCAATATTGACTTCTCTCTTTCTATTGTTATTCAGGTTTGATACAATTTCTGTACTCGTATAATTCTCTCGACATTTGTAATTGAAAAATCACAGCATGCAAGTATAGAAATACATATAAAATTTATGCCATTTATTATCTCTCAATAACTGTAAAATCTAAAATAAAAAATGTCAATGCAAAAATGAGAGATTCAATAGAGCTCTTTATTTCTAAATACAGAGATGTCCGTTCGCAAATTTGTACACATCCAAACAAAAGGTATAGCTTGCACATACCCTGCAAAAAATGCGATTAGTCTAGGATGCATTCGGGCTGAGTCGCAAAAGAGGATGCTATTAATTGCCAGCTCTGATCACTTTGTATGGTCTGGACTGTTCACGTTTGCTTAAGTATGTCCTGTGAAGAAACCAATTGTACCCAAGCGGGTACGAAAGGACTAATCCACTTTCTACCCATGCCACAAAAACTAAATTACTTACACTCCTAAGAGTATGCTACGCAAATAGAAATTTACTTATGTATAATGAGTTATAGACATCTGTAGACTAAAAAGATTAATCGCGGATCGCTCTCTTTAGAGATTAGTCACACGATTTTTTGCAGGGTATTGCTCCACTGTTAATACATTGCTGCTAAGCACTTCGATTCCTTAACCCTGTAAGCCACTTTTGTGTAAATTATGCAGCAGTTTTAAGTGCAATAATCTTGTCTTGTGAATATGGGGTAAAAGAATTTAGGTACATTTTTCTGCTTTACAGGTATCGATGGAACAACTCAACATTTCTTGTCTTGTGAATACCCTGTTCTCAAATTGGAACTAAGAGCTACCATATTGTGAACATTGGTGAAGTGGTTTCCGCTGATCAGCACAAAATTATTTTGAACATTGACATCGCTGAAATTGGACTTAGTCGGCTTTGTTGTAAAATAGAAAAATTATAGTAAAGAGTTTTAATACTTAAAAAGTCACAAAAGTTCTCTCGACATTAGTCACGAAAATAAAACCATTAAGTCTGGTCAGACGACATTTTCAGATTTTGGGTTTGAGGACAGCAAACTTGCTCTGTAAATCGCACCGTTTTGAAAGATCAGAAGACCAAAGAGAAAGATCTTAAAAAATATTACATCAAAAAAATACTATATTTTTTAACTTAATAGTTTCGAGAATATTGTTATGCGTATCATAGTTCAGGGATAGAACACCCCCATCTTATGGGAAAGACACCGGTGGACCAAGCAACATATTTTTTTAAGCTAACGATTTTTCGAAATTTAAGGGAATAGCTTATTCACCGATAGCCGATTTGAGGTACAAACAAATTTTATTTTGTTTTGTAGTACAGTGAAACTTTCATAACTCGAGTCGCTACTATCCCAAAAAAAGTTCGACGTAAGGACAATTCGGGTTACAGAATTTTATCGTTTTTAGAAAAAAAAAGTCAATTGCACACATGTATGTATTTTTTAAACAATGAATGGTATTTTTTAATTTTAAATACATAGTCTCACAGAAAACTACTCCTGTCAAACCTTTTCGTTCGAGTTATGGAAAATCCGACTTATTTCGAAAGTAAGAGTTGCAGGAGTCCGACCTTATTTAAATTTGATTTCAAAAATAAAGTTGCTTGTTTTTGATATAATGATGTATTTTTAAATAAGCAAGCAGAAAATTACTGTTAAAATAAATTAAGTTGACATAGTATATCATAATCTCAAACCAAAATTTTGAAAAATATTTAAATAGTCTTTTTTGTTTCTTAAATCCTAAAAATATTAATTATACTTCGGAAATCAAATAATTACTTAAAATAGTATTTATTTACTTACGTTTAGTGTGATAGTTTCAAGTGGATCCTAAATCCCTGATTTCAGGTAAAATTTTGAACTGATCCTGAAAACCTTTAAAAAACTACTTCGGATGTTTATGCTTATTGCCACAGAAATGTTGCCGAAGTACTCTTGCATTATGAAACGCCTAACACTAACGTTGCATATTTTTGAGCGCAACGGATATCCGTCTAGAGATTTTTGGAATAGAGGCAATTTTTTTATATAAGAATGACCCCTACATTAAAAACTTTCGGTGCTGAAAGGGTTAAATTTTGCTGATCATTTAGGTACTCATCACATTTCGCACACAGCGAAAGAAACAACTCAAATCGAATATCGTCAAATAAATGTGTACACACACATTCCTACATATATAAAAACGATTAGGAGAGCAGTTGAACTGTTACGCTCAGCTATTAGCTCCACATTTAGTAGAAATGGTATGATGCCCAACTTAAGCACGCGAACGGGTTGGCAACGGGGCTGTAAGGCAAGATTGTAGTAGCAGGGAAAGTGAGAACTGCAAAAAAGCGAATCATACAAATGAACACATGCAATTATAAAGAGATTTTTTGTTGTCCTGTTGTATTGGAAGCATTCGAACGCTCCGCTGTTCGTACATTTAGGTTCGTGTGCAACAGCTACATGCATTCAGTTGACTACACACGTACATTACATGCCGTCATAACAGCCTGCAAACAGTGCTCCCAACTGGGCACCTTAACAGTTTACCAAATAGTTTAGTCGGATTGTGGCTCCAGTATACACGTTCATCCGTTATTCTACATACAATCAAAATAGTGAAAATAAATACACGAACATAGAGCTTAGCTTAATACACAGCGACAGTCATAGATGCACTCACACACATTGGTTGAGTACGCGTGTATAGTGCATGGCTTGTGAAGTGTTGCGTTGATAGCGTTGCAGTGTAGATGCAAAGCTCTGAGCGCCGCCTTTTACTATCTTACAGTTAGAGTGTGTTTGGGTATGTGCGCATTGCAGCACATTGGAGCAATATTATATATTTACATAGTACTTTTTGGTGGTGGCTGCGCAACAAATTTGTGCGGTAATGCGCCAGCATGCACCCGCCTTGAAGTCACTCGAATGGGAAAGTAACGTCAGAGAACAACAACAACAACAGCTGCTACGGTAATAGCTTGCTAGACCCCAAATACACGAATTTGAACCCATTGCATTTTGTGAATAACAGCTAGAGCAATCCAATGAAATCGTAACAGCGACTGCAAATTTACAGACCCACCGTTGCAACTGTAGATAACATACAGCTATGGCCAATGAAATATCACGCTGTGTGCATACAGGCACTGACAACGATATTGACAATAAGCTTCTTACTTTTCTTGTTGTTTGAATTTTGAATAAGATTTGAAAATCGGGTTGAAAATTGTTTCGAAAAATTATATCCAAAAGAAGTATACGAAAATATTCTATATCTTAACATTTCATTTCGTTTATTACTTCGATAGTTCAAATAAAATAAATGGCAGGGTTTACTTCATCAATTGCGAAATACTTATTTTTTTTTTAATTTAACCTACCATAAAAACAAACTTTATGAAATTTGCAATGACTCACGTGAACTAAATATTTTTTTGCATTTATTTATAACGTATTTATAGCCTCAATAATACAACAACAACA
The DNA here is from genome assembly GCA_949987695.1 of Merzomyia westermanni. Classification (NCBI taxonomy): domain Eukaryota; kingdom Metazoa; phylum Arthropoda; class Insecta; order Diptera; family Tephritidae; genus Merzomyia; species Merzomyia westermanni. The sequence continues at coordinate 32,305,031 of OX465288.1, forward strand.
ATATGGCGTCAACCTACTTCGTGTAATGCTTGAGTTGAAAATATGGATAAATAGATACGAAAATTCTCCACTCTCAAAGAATGCATATTTTTTATAACGTTGCCCTATGATACTACAACTTAAAAAATTTAAATTGGGTAAAGGTAATCGCGCGCAATTTCTTTGAGATGCTCGGCTCTTCGGCATTCCTCTATAGCCCATAATATAAAAAAAAACCAAAATCATGAGTGAAGTCAGTACAAAAAATAAAACATCATTTAGCAAAAATGAAAAAGACAAAAGTTATATTAAAAATGAAAAAGACAAAAGTGATAGCAAAAATATTTCTATGCGATAAAAGCAGTACCTATAATAAAAATAATGTGTATAGAAAGCAAAATACAATTTAACAAAAGTTAAAAAAACATAAAATATCTTAAAATAAAACAACTGAAATATAATATTAATTAAAAAAAAAAGGAAAAATAAATTTAAATGCAATGACTGACAGTTAGCTTAGTAACTTAGAATTAATAAAAAAAAGGTGGTTTACTAAAAGACCATAAATGGAACACATAAAATCAAGCAAAATTAAAATATGAAATACAATGAGTTAATTTTTTTTTTGTATTCCTTTCCCTTGCTCCTCTCCTTCAATAGAAGCTTGCAAATACAAATCACTAAAATCGTCATTTCAGTGTATGTGTTCCCCTAACAATTTAGGGGTAAAATCATCAATACCTGCCTTGTTAATAAAATAAATACAGAGCACATCTAGTTAAATAGCAAATAGCTTCCAGGCGATACAGCTCTAAAGCATATATCAAAATTAAAGGCTTAGAATAAAATATTATTGTTTTTTTAGAATAACTGCTTACAGAATGTATCTAGCTCGCCCTTTGTCTTTTAAAATAGTGAAGTGTGTTTAAATAAAAAAAATTATTATATACAGAAGTTAGCAATTCATATTTAAAACTGCAGTTTTCTGCATATGAAATAAAAATTCTGAATATCAATTGTTAATTTCTGAATATAAACTGAAAAAAGTGTAGTTATGGCTAAGATGTAAAAATCCAACGCAAATCAACTCCATTGTATAACCACTTGCCAATCATAATCTATCTCCTGATTTGAAAACTTGGAAGAACCCACTTATTTTTTGCTTTCGGCATTATTTTACGAAAAATAACAACGTTAGAATAATTTATTTGCACAAACTCACAATAAATAAGTTAAAAAATGTTCGGGTAGGAAACGGAAAGCTCTTTTTATTATAAATAAATTTGTGGTCGCCTGCAATAACCGCTTATATTGAGGTAAGCTTAATGTGAGTTTAAGTTGCTACAGTTGCATAATATGCCTATATCGAGATACGCGTGTTTTGAAAATTTTTAATTTTTTGTGTTGGTGTGATAAATCAACATGAATCTATGTGTGCAACAAAAATTCCTTAAATAAACATACACAAAGAACAATGAAATGTTGCTGTTGTTATATTGCTCATACGCAACGGTGTACAATTATAATTATTTTTCATTTTTTCATTTCGTTTACATTTTAAAAAGTCGTGCGAGGCTTCGTAAGCGCAAAAACAGTATATAAAGCAGCAACAAAAATCATTTATCAATAAATCGGTGAAAATTTTGAAGTCTACTACAAAAAATACATAGTGTAAATCACATATAATTGACTGGCTCAAGATGGAAACCCTCTTATTATGTACCTTTTTGCAAAGTCTCAGATCAAAAATAGGAAATCTCGGTTAAAATGGAAACTGCTTATTATGGATGTCATGGAAAAAATTAAAAAGAAACAGATGCGATTGCGAGAATTCCCCGAAGTCAATTAAATTCAAGTTCGTTTCTCTAAGAGAAAATGTCTATAGTAAATAAGGAAAGTTCATTACTTTCACGAACTCATATATAATAAGGTTGAAATCAGTTTTCTTACCAATAAGGCATTGACCCAAGAGCAAAAATTACAAGTTTTTTCCAAACTATTTAGTTTGAGTTCCCAATTTTTATAACTTTTTATGCGGTACATGTTTATAAAGAAATCATTGCAATTACTATTTGAAATTTAAATATTTTGTTTTCTGTTCACATTGATATTCGTTTAAAAAGGACAATGTGTCGCTGTTCCTTGGATTCTCTTATGTTAAAGCGGATTGCGCTGTAGTTGCTACACAGACAAAATTGCCACATTATTAGTATGAAACTGGACTCTTGTAAAACCAGTTAAAATATATACAATTAAAAACTTTGTAGTCAATAGAGAAATTAAAAACTAAAAATATTTATGCCTTTTTATGTAATATAATTATTTATAATTATATTTCATGTAAATAAATAAATAAATAAATCAAAATATTTAAAAGGTAATATACTTAGGTTATAGACAAAAAGTATAAAGAAACATTAAGAAAATAAAAAATAGCACCCAAAATCGAATAACGGAAGTCTCGGAAACGATTTCAAATATGCGCTATTTTGAGAACATGGCTGTATATCGACTGCTGATTGGAAGATCACTTTCTTTCAAAAAATTACAATAAAAACGCACTAAAGAATTAGTTTGAAAAAAAACCTCTTTAACATTTTTCTTTTAAATTTTGATTCAAGTAAGCGCTATCTCAGCATGAGTTTCGACAATGCTTTATTTGCACGAAAATTCAATAAATTTTTAACTAAGACCGTCAGTTTTTAAATCAAATGCTGAGAAACACTGTTGTTGAAAAATATTCTGAGAAAGGTGCTTCTTCAATCCATACCTGTTAAATTTGATTAGCAAAAAATAATCCAATAATAAGACGGATTTTTTAACTGGTAATGATTATTTTAATTGTTTTTCAAGAAAAGGCAATTATTAACTGATTACGATAAGAAAAAAAAAATAAACAATAATCCAAAAAAATTGTTTTGATTACTTTTGATTTTTTTCAGTATTTTTGATGTGTATATTTATGTGCTTCTACAACAATACTGAGAAAATGAAAAATAATAAAAAAAAGAAATTCAAAAAAAGTCCAAAAAAAATCAAAAATAATCAAAAGTAATCAAAACAACTTTTTTTGATTGTTTTTGTAATCGTATAAAATCATTATTTTCTTTGATTATTTTTTTAATTAATTGAAAAATAATCATCAAATTGAAAGTAATTGGTAATCCATCATTTAAGGGATTCTAAAGAAAATAATTAAGCAAACCGGTTATTACGGTTAGTAATCATTATTTAACAGGTCTGTTTTAGTCGAATTTTTAAAATAGTTTGGTTTTGAAAAAAAATGCCGAATATTGTGTTTTTGAAAATATTTTTTAAATAGCGAATGAAGATCACTTCCACTCTTTCCTCGATACTTAAAAACAAAACATGTAAAGAAGACTCAGTTTGAATTTGTCTCTATCATTGTCCACATCTTCCATATCAATTTGGAATTAAGTGTGCTACTACCTGCTCCTTGGCTGTATCTACTACAGCAGCAACAACAACAGCGATATCAACTACAGCATGCTGTGAGTTTGTTGATTTTAATGTTAATTGTTGTTATTGTACACGCTCAAATGTCGCTGTAACGCCAGTTTGTCTGTCGTATCTAAATGTTTGAGTGGTGGCAACAATGTTATTGACAAGCAAACAAATCGGCAAAACGAACCGGCTGCATGCATTGCGTTTAACCGACCACCACACAAAATATACCAAAACCAACAACATCACCTACCGACAGCAGCAACACTAACATCCATTATCAGCAACACCACCACCACCACCACTAGCAACACTATCCTCTCCTCCAACAACACAACGCATTATTACCACTAACACATACAAACATGCATGCAAACATAGTTGACTATAGTCGACGGGGAGCAACAATTCAATTCGCAGTAGTTGGCAGCGCAACGCCTTGACTTGATGATTTGGATAATGCACGCCGCATTCGTAGTTTTGTCTTGTTACGTTGCGGCCGGTCATTTTTTGCATTCGCATACGGCTAGCACGTTATTTCATGTTTGATATTTATTAATTGATCAAGTTCAAGACGCCTAATACAAACAAATGAAATTTGATTAATGAACAGAGTGTCGCTGTCAAATTTGATTTCGAAATTGATATTGTATTGAGTGGTTGGTGTTGTTGTTTTGTTTATATGTAGTATATTGCGATAATTGTTGATGTTCATGTCGCCACTAGTTCTGTGTGGCGTTGTCCAATTGAATTTGTGTTGCTGCACAGTGCAGAATGTAAATATAACCAACCATATTAAAATACAACAAGAATTTGTGTTGCTTCTGCGCTTCATGCCACTTTTCGTACACGTGTTAAAACAAGTTTATTTACTAGTTTAGTGATTGTGGTGGCAAGCGCGCATGCATTGGGCCGTGTGCTTAAAGTTGATACGCTGGTTGTGTGTGTTCTGATGCCAAAAAAAAACTAGAAATTAAATATAAATGATCTGCAATTAAAGATTTTATGGAAATTATACCGGCGGCAAAACGCTTGAGTGCGCATCGATATGCACTTGAAATTGTGTTTGAACTGAAATTAGTCAACCCAATTATCGACATTTTGTCTAAATATTTTTCGCCATTAATAGCATTCCTTGCTGCAATAAATAAAAAAAAAGTGTGCCTCGAATCATAGCAACTTAATAAATGCAAAAAATGCAATGCAAAACTATTAACGCTGATAAAAATATTAAAATAAATAACTACAAATATTCATACTTACTAAACTAGCTAATGATAACAATGTCACAATCATCAACAAATAAAATTTCGTTTGCTGATAAGAGTTATTAACTTGTAAGTTTAGGTTTTATACAACTATTTTGCTAATAGTGAAGGATATGTATAAATAACGACCTTCACCGAATTAAATAAACTAACTGTAAAGTGGGTATGCGCTGGCCTATTAGATATATCGAAGGTCCCGGGTTCACATCCCCTAAAACGTAAAATCAAAAATACACGCAATTAACAAGTTTGAAAGATGACAAGGAGATTGGAGAAACGTAGGGAAAAATTGTAAGAAAAAACGAGCAGTTCTCGATTTTAAATAGAAACATTAGACCAGTAAAGCCGGTACGAAATGTTCGACTTTAGTCTCCACCAGGCCAAACAGATATTCTAAAGATTGTTAATACTTTTTACTATAAACTAACTTCAGTGCCAGCTAAAGTTCTTTTAGAGTTTTCTAAACGTTTCTTTGTTATAAATGAACGCTAAGTCCGATCTAACAAAGAAAAGAAAAAATTATTGGAATCGAGTAAGCCGTAATTAAGTATTGGCTAAAATATTATTCAATGGAGGTTTTATAAAATTCTGTTTGTCATAAATGAACTCTGATTAAGATCGAAAATATTAAAGAAATAATTATTAAAATTGGTCAAGTCGTTATTTAGTTTTAAACTTACTAACGCAAGCAAATTAATTTTTATGTACAGCGCACGCTCGATAACGCGACCTAATAAAAACGAAGGCAGTTCACTTTTTGGAATGCCCAAAAAACTTAGTTAACACATATTAATACAGTTAAATTTACATTTTATTTTTGTTTTCGTGACATATTATTTAATTAAATCAGTCATCCGTTTTTGCATCTTCTAAAACTAAAATCACAGCTTTCTCCCTTAAACGTCTCAGTACATTCATATCATTTGGATCGACGTCTTCATGTTGTTGTTGTTGTGGTAACGACAAAAACGCTCACCGAAGGTTTTAGGGAGTGTTGTCCAATGAACAGTCCTTGGCCGGATTTGAACCCGGTACCCTCCGGTACTCCCTTGCGGTACTGCCCGACTGTTGTGGTAGCGATTTATGACCAGTGAAACCTTCTAGGTCATGTCACCCCTTCTTCCGTAAGGAAGGATAAGATGCACGTCATTACCTTTGTGCATATTAGTCGCCTCTTACGATCGGTATGCCTACCTCGGGCATATTCTAAGCCCCTAACCCCCAGGGGCGATCAACCTCTACAATTACGATCGACGTCTTCATCTAACCTTCGCCTTGTTGAAAATTTCAACTGCTTCAGTCGGCTTAATTTTCTCTAGTTGCATTATCCTCCTCAATATCTTCGTTCCATTCATTAACGGCTGGTAACGTGAATTCAGTCTGAAATTTTTAATAAAGAATCGTTTCTCAATAAACTAGAGTTAAACTGTAAAGAAGATCGACGGTGTTGTTCATCGAAGGGATCATCACACCGCAATAATGTTTTACCACAAAATGAAAATATTTTCCCAGCACCTAGCTAATGTTACTTCACCAAAAGATTTATAGCTGTTTTTAAGTTAATTTTCTTCATCGATTAGAGCAAATCAGATTTAGTAGCTGCTATTGAAGTTAGAAGGCCGTTTCTAAAATGCCACTTAGTGAATTTTATTGCATTCTGATCCATCGGTTGAATAGGGAAGTAAAGTTTGATGACATAGACATGGCCGAAATTTTTCCGTCCTCCTTTGTCAGTTCAGCTTCATTTAGGTAAGAGGAGCGATGTGGATTCGTAGAAGAGCTTTAATTGGCAGGCCTTTCTCCTTTAAAAACGATGCCCAACTAGCACCAAAGTAACAGAAACGGAGACGGCAACCTCAAGCGAGTAAATTTTACTAAGCCATAACCAAATTTGCGAATTTTACGGTACAAATAACTTTGTTTAAATAATCTTAGGTTTTTTTTGTTTAAATAATCAGGGTAACGACTACCACTTGCGGTTACCTTAGAATTATGCGACTATTTAGTAGCATTACCAGTATTGAAGAAGTCCAAAGATTTCATAACTTTTTGGTTGTGAATCACTTAACGCTGACTGACTCAAGTTACTGGTTTCCACTTCAAAGTTGCCAAGCCCTCTAAGAGGTTTTGGTAGTTTCAGCAACGTTGTTCGGGTTCATTTTTATACCCAGCGTAGTACACAGGGTATTATAGTTTTGGTCATATAACGGTGGTTTGTAACGGTACAAAATAATAGAGATAGATATGGAGTTCCATATATCCAAATTGTTAGAATGAACAGAGGAATCCATTAAGATATGTCCGTCCGTCCGTCTGTGAACACGATAACTTGAGTAAGTTTTGAGATATCTTAATGAAATTTGGTATACGGGTTCCTTGGCACTCATCTCCGAGCGCTATTCAAATGGGCGAAATCGGACTATAGCCACGCCCACTTTTTATGTATAAAAAATTTTCAAAAATACAAAAAAAGTGATTACTCAGTACATAATACACCTATGAGGGTAAAATTTGGTGAATACATTGAGATTGAGGCATAAAATACATTTTTCAAGAAATTTTTGAAAATGGGTGTGGCACCGCCCACTTTTGATTAAGTGAAATTTAGAAATAATATTAATCATAAATCAAAAACCGTTCAAGATATCGAAACGAAATTCAGCAAGCAGGTTTCCAGGTATGCAAGGAATGTTCCAGAAAAAAATGGGCGGGATCGGCTAAGGTCTACGCCCACTTTTATATGAAAGATTTTGCAGAGGATCGTAAATATATTAAATAGGCAATAGCTTTGCGTATAATAGCAATCTTGATATTTCAATGAAAATTGGTCAGCTGCTTCTCAGTAGTATGTATTATACTTCTGCCAAAAATTAGCCAAATCGGGCACGTAGTTAATAGCCCACTGCAATACCGAAGTTATATATCTTTTTTGATTTTCATACCTTTCATAAACATTAAATGTATGTAAGTATGAGAACAAGAAGGGAAAAGTTCACTAAAATGATCAGCACGATGAGCGGAGTCGATTTAGTCATGCCCGTCTCTCCGTACGTCTGTCTGTCTGTGCGTCTGTCTATTTGAACGCAAATACGAACTGAAAGTATTAAAATAGACCTGCGTAAATTGGGATGCCATAATAGATTACTACTAAGTATATAATGTTCGGTTCCACTCGAACTTAGGCTTCACTACTTGTTATTTATATGATTGCCCACATGGTAGTAGAAAAAGTTTGAAACCTCTATAGGTCATAACTCCACAACAATTTACCAATTCCCCCCGAACACTTTTACACAGCTGGGTATTTAATGTTCAGTTCCACCCGAACTTAGACTTCCTTACTTCTTGTATATAAAATTATTAGCTCCATTTCTAAGTAGTAGGATAGGCACCATTACCTTAATAAATGACTTTGGTTACTACGGCGAATCTAAAGTTATTTATGGTAGCGTACGCCATTTTAGTAAAAAAATCATTCAGCACCATTAACATTTTTTTTATATATTTTGCATGTTTTATGCACAATATGTAATGAGTCAATGCACAATGGTGGTTTTTTCCTGTTAAAGAACAAAAAAACAAGCTTTTTGACGCCCAGCGTGCAATTTCCTTGGTCATTGTTAGCTATTTGAAATATATTATTTTAATAAAATATTTAAATTTTAATGGCGCATTGCCAATTTCGACCTATTACCACTATATTTGACAGTAAAATTTAAACCGCACTAGCTTTTATACCCACAGTATCGTATATGCACACATGTATTTTATTTTCTTATACTTAATAAACAAGCGGTTTTTTGGTTCTAAAGTAGTTGCAAAAATAAAGGAAGATAAATGCATATGCACATCACAAATAAAATGAAATAAATATAGTTTTATAATTAAAAAAAAAATATTAAAAAGAGAGACGGGTATGCACAATAAAATAGATCCTAAACTTTGAGTTGAGTGTTTATCAATAAATATATACAAATTGCATTTAATTTTATAAAGCGGTTTTTGAGCTATAAGCAAACAAACAAACAGACAGTTATACGAAAATTCTTAAATATCTGGTCTTACTATTAGCCTACATAATATATTGAACTACTAGATAACCAGGCCACGCTTCACTGCGTCCCAGAATTTGTAATAGATTGAATTCAATTTCAATCGAAGAACAGTCGGGAAGTGCAACGTTCCCTTCTTCAATAGGACCAAGAGCATGCGATTGATTTCATATATGTGCATACAGTTGTGTTCAATATAATAGTAGTGAAATTAAATTGGATATCGTTCGACGAAATAAAAAGTAGCAGAAACCACATTAAAAGAAATTTAAAAGTTTACACAAAACTCAGGAAAGTTAATATTTTTGGGCAGAGTTTTTAGAACATTTTTGAGTACGCAGTTTTGTAGCTCATTCAATCTTAGCACAATAATGGGCAAGTTAGAAGTGACGTAAAATTTGCCCTGAATTTTTAGAATTTTTTGTTGTTAGTCGGTTCTGTATTCCGAAAACGCAAAGTTGAAAAATCCGAAAATACGTATTTCTTTCGAATTTACTAACAATGAAAAGTTGATGTCCATTTAAAGTTCATAGTGCATATCACATTAGTTATCCAGTGTAGAATAATTCAATAAATCCAGCATCATTCTAGTTTACATTTCTATGACAAATTCGAACAGCAACTTCTACCGATGGCGTACACCCTTTTGTGCCTAAATATGCGTCCACTTGGATCAGTTTCATCTCAGTGTTGATTTTATCATAACGCTTTTGACGGCTAGTTTCCCCTGCTATTCCTATTATAATGATAGATGCTATGAGTATTAAATTGAATTGTAGCATCCGCAATATCTACATGTACATATGTGCATTAGACTGGGCAAAAAATTTTTTTTTTTTTAATTATAATGATATTATTATTCAGAATGGTGAAATAATACTGCACATCTTTCAGAAATTATCCCATAAAACATTTTGTATTTTTTTGCAGCGAATAGTTAAGAAAATTATTCCGTCTTACATTTCCTCACTTGTTTGTTAATTTTTTTATATTCGCTAAAACTACAAAAGCTATCTACAAAATTCCTAAATCATTTAGGTATTCGGTTATCAAAGTAAACTATTATTGTCTTATTCAATTGAAGATTTGCGCTTAAAAAATTAGGATAATAGGGATTAATACTAATTTTCAGAGTTTCATCCTTGCTATTATTTTTGGACTGATCACTGAAGTAAAAAAATTAAGTTGCACATACTTTGGTTAAAAAACTTAACCCAGACCTGTTAAATAATGATTACTAATCGCAATGATTACCGGTTTCATTAATTTATTTCTTGAGTATCCATTAAATGATTGATTACCATTACTTAAAATTTTGAATAACTATTTTTCAATCAATTAAAAAAATAATTTAAAAATCATGATTTTTTTACGATAATAAAAAAAATTTTAAATAATCAAAAAAAATTGGATTGATTACTTTGGATTTTTTTTTGATTATTTTTGACTATTTTCATTATTGTTGTAGAAGCACATAAACATGCACATCAAAAATACTGAAAAAAATCAAAAATAATAAAAAAGTCAAAAGAAAAAAGTTCAAAAGTAATCAAAACAACTTTTTTTGATTTTTTAAATTGTTTTTGCTTTTTCTAATCGTAATTACTTATCAAATTTAACAAGCCTGATTTAACCTTAACAAAAATATTTGAATGAAAACTATTCACCCGAAAAATCATTCAAAATCGGATTCAGCATTAAATTTACCTTAAGAACTTTTATTTTACCTTGATTTTCACAAATTCTCAAAATAAAAAAGTTAAATTAAAAAATCAACAAAGTTTTCATTTCCCGAAATGAAAAAACTGACGAAAAATTTGATTTCATTTTTGTGAAACATTTAATATTCTACAAAACTGTAAGCAGCTTAACTTTTTTCACTTCAATAGTTTTGCAGTTTTAAAGCGAAAATAAGATTGGTACTAAAATATCTAAAATAGCAATGATGAACCTCTAAAACTTAATATTAAGGACTGAAACTCTCTTACAGTATACTTTCGTGATTCTGTAAAATGATATCACTAGCAAATGTTTTTTTCGTAAGCACTAAGCGACTTATGAATAAAATAACAAATTGAACTTTTTTTTTGCTAAAATTTTAAATTTTCCTTAAAAATCAAATGTAAGCTTGTCGCTTACAAGACAATGACCAAAATTGTGAACGCTTATAATTTTTTCTGCTTCCTTATTTTCTTGTTGCTTTTAATGCAAACATTTTTTTAGGAGAACAAATTTGTATCTAGCGTCGAAATGACAGTTAAAAATTATTTTAAAAACATTTTTTTTTTGGCCCAGTCTAATGTGCATGCATAAATATACTCATATGAGCGGTGGTAGGCGGACGTACGCACAGTCCGTGCTTAGGTAGCCTGATTTGAAAAAAAAAAATTAATATAAGGGTTATAGACAAAGAGTGAAGTAACATTTGATTACGCGGTCGCTTACATGTGCTCACATATCGTCGGTGAAAGCTTCAAACCGCGTAACCGGCATCTCATTTATGCAGTTTTCCAACTGCAAATCGCAATGTTTTATTTTGTATACCAACAATTCAATTGAATTGTTTTTTTTTTTTCTATTCTAATAAAAACTTTTAATAATAATTTAAAAATAATTATTAAAAAATGAAAAAAATAATAATTTTCATTAATAAAAAGAAAAACTATTATTATTGGCCTTGAGCTCGTTTATAGTCATGGGACTTTAAAGAAAAATGGTTATTTTATTGAATAAGTTCCCAACAAGTTCGCTTCTTTGAAGACTTTTCCAAAGCAACATATAATTTACTTGAGAATAAATTAAGTGATCTTAAGTGCTAGAAGCAGCAAAGAATTTTTCACCGACGATATGTAATTAACAATTTTGAATATTTTCGACGTGGCATTCTCTGCTCACTTTATGTTCGCGGATATACGAACTGAGTCATGGTTACTCTTTGGTGATTACCCAGAACACCATTCTTCCGTTTTCAAAACTATTCCCTCGAATACTCCTAAATTCACTTCGTTTCACTTCAACAAATTATTTTACCAATTCTTCTTAATATTGTAAAACTGTAGCTTTATATGAAAGTTAAATTTGTTGTCAAAGCGTTTTGCTGTCTTTTTCTCGAACTTTTCGATATTGAAAAAGGTGCCTTTGCTAATGTCTCATATTGTCCATTAAACCTTAGCCGAGCAGATAAAGCTATGTAGAACATTTGATATATTAATTCTTATTCAAGTTATTTTGCGAGTTAAGGGACGGGCATACGGTCGCTATATGGAAATTAAGTAAGAAAAAGTATAATACGTTGATATGAAAATGGGCTTAGGCTCCAAACGACTTCCTTTGATTTCCAAAAACATTGAAGCTGTCGCTTAAATCAGCTCTTTTACGTTCCACAACTTTTCCAACCTTTGAATGCTTGACCGCCACTACTAGAAAACTTATAATTTCGTTGCTAGCTAAAATTTTTTCTGTTGAAAAAAATGTTTGAATTGAAACAACAATAAAAGAACCAAGCAGAAACAATTATAAGCGTTCACAATTTTGGTTGCTAGCGACAAGTTCACATTTGATTTTTAAAGCAAATTTCAAATTAAAAAAAAAGTTCTATTTGTTATTTCCCTGCAGTCAATTCTACTAGTTTCATACTAGTCAAATACTAGTTTGCCAAACCGGCTTTACTACACCTTTTCCAGATTGAATTCAGAAAACTCCAATTATATTTCAGAAAACGACAATTGAATTTCAGATTAGGCAATTGGATTTCAGAATTTGTCAATTGGATTTCAGAATAGGCAATTGGAATTCAAAATGTGTGAATTTGATTTTAGAAATAGACAATTGGAGTTCAGAATGTGTCAATTGGATTTCAGAAATCGTCAAGTGGATTTCAGAAAATACCTTTCGAACTGTTTTTGCGATGCTAATACTTGATTTTGTATAAAGAAGGCCATGAAATATGCAAAAATTATTTGCTATGGAGTAAATTAATTCCTAAATTGTGTGCCGGTCAGTTGTAATTGTGTTCTTAAAAATGGAGTTTCGCGATAACTGTGTAATTTGTATTATGACCAAATTATTATTTTCCAACTTTGCGTAGTAAATTTGTTTTTATCTGAAATCCAATAGACGCCTTCCGAAATCCAATTGTCTATTTCTGAAGTCAAATTCACGCATTCTGAATTCCAATTGCCTTTTCTGAATTCCAATTGCCTATTCTGAAATTCAATTGATGTTTTCTGAATTCCATATGGAAAGTTGTAGTTGGAGTTCTGTAATTTTTCCATATTAGCAACTGGTATTTTTAACACGGCGATATCCTACGAGATGGCAACTGTCCGCTTCTGCATCTGCACCATACCAGTTGACATACTAGTCAGTATATACACCAGTATCATACCAGCCGTCATACTAATCAGCCTATGCCTCAGTATCAAAACAGTTACTGTTCACTTTATAGTAGGTTAGTTCTTTTTGGTTTGAAAAATACAAGAAAATTGCAAAATTACATTACAAACCACTTGATTAAAAATTCAGTCATAAGATATAAAATATGTATCAAAATAAATATTACTTCTCTACTTTGAACAATGGGAACAAATTTCTATAAAAATATAGTCGCCCACATCACAGGCATACTTATTTACATTTTTTTGAAACATTTTGTGGAAAATTTTAAAATTTAAATATTAATCTCAGATATAATCGAATCTATACTTCTAAAAATACCTTTCAAGGAAACATTAGCTTTTGGTGAAAATTTTAAGTTTCGAAATTTTTTGCAAGAAACCATGCAGGTAACTTATTTATTCTAGTACATAATGTGCAAGTTCTTAGTAACAAAATTTTTTAAAAAGTGATATTTTAGCCACCTTGTTATTATGTGTCCCCGCTCGCCATTTTCGTTGTTGCAGCTTCTAAACGATTCCGTTGGAGATTCACTGTTATTTTATTAATGAAAACTGCATATCACAATCACAATAAATCAACCCTGAAAAATAATAATAATTCAATATTTCTTTTGTGAATTTGTTGAAAACTTTTTCTTCAGAAAAGGTTACTTTGATTATTCCAAAAATAAATGTTATTGTGTAAGAACAATTGCTATGACAAATGATCGTTTTGTTTCCACTTTTCTTCGTGGTTTCATTTGAGCACTGCCTACTAGTTGTTGCTTCGCTGCTACGCCTCTATTGCAGTAGCGATATCGTAAAAAATAAGGGTGATTTTGTTGACATGCACGTACGTACATGATCTGCAACCCAAATGTACTATTTGAACACGAAATTCTCAAAATTATTATGACATCACTATAAAAACTATTATTTACAAAAAAGTTTTAAATTTAATTTAAGAAAATGAAAACTAAGAATATTAGTTAAACAGAAAATTGAAATGTAAAATGGCGATGTTAACTGAACGATTTCTGTCCGAATACTGAATTCTAATCCTCCTCGGTCGTGTATGTATGTATGTAGCTATCGACAGTTCTGGTTGTTGCTACCATGGTCCAACCATGGTTGCTACTTATGATAGCGGAAATATTGCAGTAGCTCAGACTGGTATGAATAAGCCCACGAAATTCTAGCTAATGAACTAGAATGTTTACTAACCAGTTTGGCAGTTGACTGCAGGTTTTATTCATAAGTCGCTAAGTGCTTAAAAAAAAAAATTGGCTAATATTTATTTATTAATCTTACTGAATTTGGGTACTTGCGGAAAACTATAAGTGGTGTGAAATGGTTGATAGGACCACCATTAATAGTTTTTTAAAAATACTTACATTACGATAAATTTTAAGTGGCGATAGTCTAACCACCGATAGTTTGGATATATTGTTTACAAAAATATTAAAACTATGGATAATACTATCGAATTTTTAGCAGATAATTGAACTCTTTTATATAATAGTCTCAGAACTCATTATAGACTGAGTCCGATTTTAATCATTATGTCTCCCATACCAGATAAGATATGGAATTTAATTCGAAATAAGGGATCTCTTAAATTTTAAGCTAGACGTCTAGTATTGCAGTGCGTGAGTGATGCGCGACCAAACATACAGACGGACAGACAGAAAGATGATGGTGCAAAAACTAAACTAACTAAACTATCGATTCTGAGCGTTGCCGCTAATTTATTACTTGGAGGGTTATGGAACCGAAAATCGTCACTGTCGACAATACAGTTCATTTCGTAGAGTTCCCCTTGTACGGTACAGAAACATAAACAAACAATAATGCCTCTTACCGGTAATCGCTTGACTAAGTTTACGCCTATTACCATAACCGTCGGATACCTGCTTTATCAACTCGCCCAGTTAATTGTGTCAAAAGATTTTCGACATTTCACTGGATTGTAAGTTATGATTCATTTATGCTTGGAAAATATTAATTTGAGGAAAAATGGACTCAATTGCAATTAATTTCAACTTAAATGGAGCGGAGAATGGAGCATGTGTCAGACGGTTTCGGTTTTAAATTTTCGCGCTGGCCAATGTCGAGTAATTGGAATGAAGTATAAAGTATAAAGTAATAATACAAATGAAATTTATAAATTTTTTGCTCCAAAGGTTCGTTAGGCTGTTTTGATAAAAACAAAATTTTAGGCCTTACTTGGAGTAGAATCCCGCCAGTGATTAAAACGACAGTACTCCACAAAACCTGTATTGATGTCTTCGAATCTTTGTTGAAGGAAGTTGCCAGAATGCAGTTGGCCAAAAAGGACCTGCTTGGTATGGCTTAACCAGCAGCTTTGGAACCAACTTAACCAACAACTTCTGAATACAATGCAATGCGAATTGTGTGAAAAATGGATAAATATGAAATATGAGAATATAAAGATGAATCGTGAACAAATAGAATCTCGTAGTTACTTTTCCAATAAGTCAAAAATTCCAGGAATTTTAATTTGAGTTGACGACACGGTACGCACATTAGAATAGCAAAGCCTTCAGGAGCTAATTATCATCTTTTAATATATTTATTATTCAAAAAAGTTTGAGTGAAATTTTTAATAAAGAATAAAATTTCAATTATTGGTGTATATCAGCTATCCCGAATTATCTCATGATCTATTACATTTCTCCCGTTGACAGTTCCATCAGAATAGCTGATAGACCCCATTATTTAAGCTCTTGAAAATAAAAAATAAGCACTTCGAGATACAGCAAAATTATAGCCACATGTGCATGTAGACATAACGTGTATTTATGAAAAATTTTCTTGTTATTACTGTATAAATTGAGATTCATTGAGTTCATTTCATTCAAGTTCGTAACCATTGCTAGGCAAACTAAGGCTTTTGGCGGGATTCCTTGGATTTTTTCGGGATAGTTTTGAGACTTTTTCTGTATTGTATTGTGGGCATTTTCAGGGGAATTTCGGTATTATTTTCGCGAATATTTTTGAATAATTTCGGGACATTTTCAGCTTGATTTCCGTGAAAAAGTCCCAGAACAATCCCCAAAATATTCCGAAAAAATTCTTAATATAATCCCTAAAAAAATTCCGAAATGGTCCCGAACAAATCCCAAAATGATCCCCAAAACTATCTCGTAATAACCCAAAAAGATCCTCAAAATATCCAAAAATGATCCCGAAATTATCCCGAAAAGAAGCATGTATTTCCGCTAAAAGCCTTATTTTTTTCATTGAAACAACACATTTCTAAAACTATAAATTTTTTTTATTTTCAGCCAAAAATTTAAAGAAACTTAAAAATATTATTAATAACAATTACAAAATATTGTGACATAATAATACAGTTTTGAATTGCTTAAAGAAAATTTCTGAAATGCTCCAACTTCGAGTGGTAGTAGTTCAAAGTTAAAAAAGTTTAAATCTAAACTAAGCACAAAAAAAATTGTAACAAAAAACTAAACAAATAAGATAAGCAAGAGTAAAATAGAAAAAAAAACAACAAAACTAAGGTGGGAAAGCCGCGTTATCTAACAACAAACAGTGTAAAGATGTGAATGCAGCAGTGATCTGCCACTTAAAAATTCTAAACTCGGAATAAGTGATGGGCACTGCTTATCTCATACATGCGAGCGTGCATACTTACATAAATACATACATACTTGTCTTAAAAGCACAAGCAGTTTAAAAGTTCTGCTTGAAAAAGTAAAAAAAAAATGAATACTTTTCTTAAACTTAAAATCAAACACAAAAGTTATAAAACGATTTGCAATACACGCGTGAAGTGATATCATATAAGCTTACAAAAAAAAACAACAACAACCAAAAAAAAAAAACTACGACACAACAATATTAAAACATACAAAACCTGAATAGAGCGGCTAAACTTTTTTTGAGTACAAAGTGCAAGGTGTAACCTGAAAAAGGAATAAATTTAGAAGCGTCACCGCATTACCCACAACGCAGCGCCATACGTTGTTACACAGCTGTTCTTTAATGGTTTCTGAAGATAATTGGAATAGCAGCGACACAATGTCCGATTCGGACATGCATGATTCAAAGGCCGATGTTTGTGGTGGCGCCTCCAGTAGCAGCAGTAGTTCAATCTCACCACGCACCCCACCCAATTGTGCACGTTGCCGTAATCATGGACTCAAAATCACACTTAAAGGACATAAACGTTATTGCAAATTTCGATATTGTACATGTGAGAAATGTCGTTTAACAGCCGATCGTCAGCTGGTCATGGCACGACAGACCGCATTGAGGCGCGCCCAAGCGCAGGATGAGCAACGTGTATTACAAATACATGAAGTGCCACCGGTTGTACATGCGCCAACAGCTTTACTTAATCATTACCATTTACATCATCATCATCAATTAAATCAGAATCATCATGCTGTTGCTGCAGCTGCAGCAGCTGCTGCGGCGGCACATCATCATGTATCGACAGCAATACGTTCACCACCGCATACCGAGCATCATGTTGGTAGCGGAAGTAATGGTGTTGGTGGTGGTGTAGGTGCAGGTGCACCTGGAGGTGGCGGCGTTAGTGGTGGTATTGGTAGTTTAATCGGTGGTGGTGGTGGACCAATACCAACCAACTCTGCTGTACCTGTTTCAGCACCACAAACAGATCATCATATGTCTACAGTGCCCGCACCGGCACAATCGCTAGAGGGTTCTAGCGACACATCATCGCCATCGCCATCATCCACATCGGGTGCCGTATTACCGATCTCGGTAGTTGGACGTAAGCCACCATTACATCCCAACGGCAATAATGTTGCTTTAGGTAAGTTCCACAAATTCAAGTAAATTGCATTATACTTCTTTAAAACTATCTATAATATATATATACTAGGTGGACCCGTGCGTGGTTTGAAACCTTTTATTAGTCCAGGTCCAGGATTTTTCAAACCTTTTTCTCAAATTATAAAAAAAGATTTTCAGCTACACTTGTTGTGAGACCACAAAAAATTATACAAATATGCGCAAACAGCTATTTGAAATTCCACCACTTATATTACATTCACATTGAGCCATAAACTTGGGTTGATTGACAACATCAATATGAATTAACTCAAAAAATGTCCCTTTAACTCCAGTTTATGACCCAATGTGAACGCAGTCTTATTCACTTATTTTAGCAATGTTCAAGTGTAGATGGCACGCTCGCAGTGGGCTGAGCGCTGTGATATTCGCAATGCCTTTAATTATTCTAGCACTGTCCAGCCTTAGTATTCAAATGTAGATGTCGCGAGGCATGTGAATGTCTCAGTCACAATAGCGTTGCAGTACAAATTGATTTTTTTGTGCATTCACAATCGTTTGTTTTAAAGAATTAATTTTTATAAAATACGCTTAAACAAAAGCATGGTTTTGCATGTAGAGCTAACCCCCACCTTTAAAACGATACCTTACTTATTAATATTGGTTCCAAATAAGAGCAGAAAATTAGGAAATAACACAAAAAGACCTTACAGAAATAATATGTATGATGATGATGTATGTACCATATAAATTTAAAACTCAAATTTTTGTAGTCGTGAAATGCAAGGATATAGGGTTATTTTTAAAGTGAAAGAAGCACACTGGATCAGGAAAAAGAGACGGAATATGATGAGAAAGAGGAAGGAAAAGAAAAAGAGGAAGAAAAACCATAGCGGGGGGAAATAAGTATTGAAAGGTTAACAACGAAATAGGAGAAGAGAGATGGGAAGGGAAAAGAATAGCATTTTTCGGCCGGACGAAGTCTGGCGGGTTTGCTCGTATGTATATAAATTTAAAAATTAAATTTTAGTAAGAGCAAAACAGCTAATATACTGCACCGATTTTATTAATTAAAATTTCAAAATGGCATATTATCGCCACGCTAGGATATAGGGGTGTTTTTAAAATGAAATGTTAATAACAAATATGTTCAATTAAAACATTAAATTTATCATTAATTCTAAGCATTACTGCACCCTTTTCCAATCAAAAGCTTGAGCTTAGACAGCATGCTTAGTTAGCACAGCATCAAAAAATTAAAAGTTCTCTGCCAGAGGAAATCGAGATACATAGAAACAAGCAGCTTTGAGATCAAAACAATAGCAATTTTAAAGTAAGGGAGATCAAGGGGAAAGGATATTTTGAAAGATAAAATTGGGAAATCGTACGATATTTCGGGTAGAGAAAAGTAAGATATATGTTTGTAGGGGAGGTTGGTACAGAACGCACTAATGATGAATATGATAGCCTTTGTTGGGCAGATTCAAATCTTCCAATTCTTGTGTCAATCGTTAAATATTTGGGAGTGCAGAAACCCTTTAAAGAACAACACTATTCAATTGATAAACATGAGAGAAGTAATGTCATTCGTCCCCTGGGGATTATAGTGTGGGATAAACTCTTTCAAGTACTAACAAACGACGTAGCCCGATGTCCGATCTGCGTTTATGACATAGTACTCATTACCAAAACGAAGTACCCCACTGCGTTAGGTCCTAGAATAGACCCGCATTAAGTTATGCCTGAGGCGATAATAGGCTAGAATGCAAGAATATAAGGTTTAACGAAATGGTGCTAGTACACGAGCGTACAGGTTTCATTCCGTCAAAGAGCTGCCCATGTCAGCCAAACTATAAAAACCTTCGGGGTGTGTTGTGAATTTACACACAAGACCAACATCTTATTATTCAAAGAGCCTGGAATTCTATGAAAGAATCGTGTGTTGTGGTGGGGATGAGTGCAAACGCTTTGGATGGAGTACATTTGAAGAATAATATAGTTTGAAGCTAAATTTAAATCGAAGTTATTATGTAAGAAACATGTACAGAACACAGCATCCAAAGCGCCAGATCAGTTCACTCTGAATCGGGTAGAGAATAACACAAGGGATTGGCTTCTAAATTTATGGGCAGAGATAAAATCCTCATTAGTGCTTGAGCTCGTGGAGGGAATAAATATCTTAACATGACACAACGTCCAATTAGCCTGGTTGGTAGGCCGTCCAAAGAAGACAACCATAAATGCTTGAAAGTCATTGAAAAGCGATTGAAAAGCTCATTTGGCCTGAACCATTTCTGGTCGTAAATTCCTATACAATCATTTAATTTTTGATTTATTGAAGGTGACTTGAAAAAGTGAAAAAAAAATGAATACTTTTCTTAAACTTAAAATCAAACACAAAAGTTGTAAAACGATTTGCAATACACGCGTGAAGTGATATCACATAAGCTTACAAAAAACAACAACAACCAAAAAATGAAATGTTATGAAATGGAAATGAGGTCACAATATATCTTTAGGTCGCAGTGGAAAATTTTAATATTACTAAAACAACTTCATCTGGTCTGATAGCTCATCACTGGACCACAGCGGGTCTAATTCTAGACGCTTAATATTGAACCGAAACCAAAATAACTACGGACGAAGTCACTTCAAAGCCAAACCGTATATCTACTAACCCACAAACACTCGTACTAAGTAATCAATGACTACTCCAAAATTACCTAAAAAACTGCAGCCAAACATTCGTAATTCGCAGGCGAAGCCGAAACTGAGTCGAACCGAACTTTTGCTGCCAAATATGAGTAACAAAATGTTAAATGTCTTAATTTATCTTTGATTGCTTATCAACATGACACTTGATGCATGGCCGCTAAGATGAAACACAAAAAAACATTTGTATGAATTTATGAACATTAGGGTGTTTCGTGTTTAGGTGAACTTTTTCGCCGTTACTTGAAAATCTGATGCTTATCCTTACATCTAATAGTTCTCACATTAGAAATATCATAGAAAAATGCAAGCGAGGGGCCTGCATTAGTGTTAAAGAAGCGAAAACAATATTTTTTTTAGTTTTAGTTAGTCTGTCAGTATATTTGTATGGTCTTCACTCAAAAACCGCTGCGTAAAATGGGATGTAATTTTCACCGATATATTGATAGATTTCTAACTTAATGTTTAGATGCAATTTAACCGAAGATAAATATTGCATTATGTAAAAATGCAAAAAGGTGTCTTCTTTTTGGAGCTCTACATAAGATAGTAAAACTGTTTTTTTTTTTAATTTATAGCTGTCTGTCTGAATGTATGTTTGTAAGAGGAACAGTAAATAACAACTGGATTGAGTAGCATGTTCTTACAACGATTTTTTCCTGGAGATTCACCTTTCCATATAAAACAAGGAAATATAGTTGAACCGAAATTAAAGCACCCTAAGGTACATATATACAAGTAATGTGCGCATTTAGGACCATAATCAAGGATTAAAAGACGTCTTGTCTCATTGCCGGCCTATAATTAGAACATTACAGCATGGAATTACAAAAATGGCAATAATTAATCCCCGATAGTTTTTGACTTTAGCAGTGTAGACCCTGTAGGAAAGTTTGTGATTTCTTCACGATATTTAGGGTAGCTTTTAGCACTTAGAAATTACGGAGAAAGCCAAGTGAATGGCGTTCTTCGCAAAAATCGTGAACTATGAACTATGACGCCTTTAAATCGCTAGCCTTGTGAGGTTTATTCTCCACTTTGGCGACTTCATGTATCTTTGACAGGTGTACCATATACCAACGTCGAGAAGGTGATTAAACCATATTAGTTCGGTAAGTATACTATTGATTAGATCTTCACGATCCGCCAAACGACTTTTCAGACAAGGTGCAAACGCCAAGAAAGGGAGTATTTCTCTGAACGAGGACTACGTGATATATTTGTTCAAAGAAGAAAAAGGCGCACTTGAAACTTGAAGTACTTAGTCTATTTAAGAAAATGTGTTAGCTGTTCACACTTTTTCTTAAATTTAATTTTAATTGTTAAACTAGAAATCTAAAGGAAATTATTTTATGACACTTGATTTGCTTATGCCACCTTGATCCGAGTACGAAATTGGAAAGTAAAGTCCTCTATCGGCGCACAAAGATCACGCTTCATATGGTCCAAGGAGCTTTACGCAGTCATAAGCACAGTAGAACAATTTAAAGCGCAACGTCTACGCTGGCCAGAGCATTTAATGCAATGGAAAGAAGGCGCTTCGGCCCAGAAAGTATTCCTATGGACAACTGACTTTGATAGTAGAAGAAGCGGGAGGAGTACACTGCGTTGGACCAAGAGGTTTATGATAATTTGCCCTCTTTTTCGTTCTACAATTTGCGCCAATTACCACTAAGAGAAGATGACTGCGATCTTTGTTACGCAATTAATGCTATTTTTTTCTTACACGCATATACATCTTTGTTTGCGATTAAAAAAAACTGTCATCGGCAGTTGCGTATAATTTATTAAACTATTTGTTAGCACTGCTCCTCAAATGTCAGGCAAACAAATATTTGCGCATACATACTCGTACATTTCCCTTGTTGACATTTCGTTTATTATTAAGGGATGATAACACAGATTGCCACAGCAGGTAAAACAGTTTGCAAAATGTAGAGAAAACTACATCATGAAACTTCAGCGAATTTTCTAACCCGATTTTCGAATGTAGATTTATTGGAACAGCGTCGACAACGAGCTTAAATTCCACGTTTGTTACCGTTTAAATATTAAAAAAAAATTAAAAATTTAATAATAACTCTAAAAAGAGCAAATCAATTCTAAATTACTGCATTGTCTGCAGGGATGTTATTGACTACTGTGGGTATGCTCCAAATAATTGACATATTGTGAGTGAATTTCACGCGGTCATTTATTCCTAGTAGCCGTAGGCATTACAAAGAAACACAAAATGACCTACCACAAGTTCCTGAAGCTCTTTCATACACACTCACAACAATGGTTGTGATTGATCAAGTATGATTGGCATTTTACCGTTTGCATGCTTGCTCCAATGACAATAAACTTAATTCATTGACTATAAAAGCAGACAAATAATAAACGAACGCAACAGAACGAAGCAGGATACTGATGATGTTTGTCGCCAAACCAAAATTGACAAGGGATGACGGAAAATCGTTTTAAAAAACTTATATTCTTACCCTGTCGGAAACAGCAACAATAAAAAGAAGATAATTTCATTGTATTGAGAGAGGTATAGAGTGAGAGGGGGGTTAAAACTTATAACCAGTGTGACCCGGTTAACCTTTTCGAGGCTAGATATAGCCTTTCTTTTTTGTCCTTTAGCCTCATAATTTTGGTTTTAGCCTCGTGGCTTTTTTTTTAACCTTTTTTTCTTCCAAACCTTTTCTGGTCCCAACACCACATTTTTAATATAAAGTTAAAGTTAAATGAAGGTAGTATTGATAACGAAATACATAAAATTATTCGTAAAAATTGTCAACTGTTTTTAATGGAGTTGATAACCCAATTGCGACATCGCCTACCTGATAATGTAAGCTCCTTAGAAAAGATAATTTTTTTCAGTTGATAATTCTTTGAAAGTTACAAAGCCGGATGTATTTTCTCACTTTCAAAAAGAAAAGTCTAGGTATTCTCCAAGTCAAGTAGCATTGATTGAGCTGCAGTGGCGAAAGCAAATAACCGTACAGTGAACAAGTGTGACCTCTACCATTGAATTTTTAGCGTCCGAGAACAAAAAAATTCATTAAACGAATCCCCTTTTTTATAACTGGGCGAATTCGTATTTAGCTTTTTCGTAGTACCTTTCAGTAATGCCGAGGTTGAACGAATTTTTAGTGCCATGAACATTTTAAAAACTAAGTTAAGGAACAGATTAAAAATTAAAATTCTCAACTCGTTCCTTAAAACGATTATCCAAATGTTGCACTGATTCTGAAATTATCGATGAACTCATCTTTATGATAAATACCCAAACTTTGTACGCAGACTCAAGCTCTTCTGATTCATCAGACGAAGAAAATATTATATAATTAATTAGTTTGTAGTGATTTTTCTATAGTATGTGTTTCTTTGAAAAAATTCCTAGTCAAGGAAAACGTGCCTGATATGTGTTGAAACAAGAATAGTTCCTTTAAGTTATGTCTACAGCCTTATATACAAATAGTTTAAACTAAAATTAAAAATTTGAAATGGATTTCTGACTTGTTTTAGCTTCTTTTTTTCTTAATTTTAGCCTTTTCTAGCACCTGGTCACACTGCTTATAACTGTTGCCATCAGTTACGCAAAACATCGTGCAGTCAATGGCATGTTTACGGTGTCTCACACTCTTTAATTAAAAGAATGACACACACACTAGGAAACTTTTTGTGCCTACTTTTCGCAACTTGAATAGTCAAGCGTAATAATAAAGGAGGATCGTACTTAGAAATAATGCAAACATCATCATTAATTGGCGTTTAGGCGATTTTATCTTTTCTTCTGTCATCATGTTTTTACCGCTACCTTATACCACTTGAAAGCAACAATGAGCTACAAGTCATTATCCATCTGTTTCTTTCTAGCCAGTAGCGGCCACCTTTCTCTGCAACCAAAGTCGGCGGTTGATAGAAACACAAAGATAAACATTATTGAATCTTATAACTTTAAACGAGTTTTTCCTGAATGTGCACGCTATGTCTAGGTGTTGCCACTGATAATATTTATACAAGGATGCCACTTATTTCAAATTGCTTTAAAGTGAAAACATTAGGCGCTATGCGGTAGTCGTGATCCTAAGCCAGATACAAAATGTTACATGTAAATGCAACAACAATGATTTGAGCTAGATAGATCCATATTCAATTTGTGAGCAAGATAATTTTACTTGTTTCTTATCTTTGGTATGGAGACACTACCTTTTGATAAACTAAATTTCTCAACAACAGATGCCGCTGGTCTGCTATGACTACCAAGCTTCACGCAGAGTTTTAGTTTTGTTGTGGATTTTGTGCTAAACGCGTTAATATATTTTGAAGTGGTTTCGTTCCCATGGACATGAGATATATTGTTGATTTCTATTATTTGTATATTAATAACTGTAATATATATTATATTATAATCGTAATTCGTTTAAGTAATAAACAAAAATATTTGGGGTATTTTTTTAAATATTGTGGTTGCTCTGGGTCTACTTGATTTGAGAAGCAATCGTGCTGACATCTGCTTCTGAAGTCTACTAATGATCGACATTGTTCCAGTGAGAATTGCGTGTGATCCGGAGCTCGAACTGCCACCGAATGAAGCACTATTGTTTCGAAAACGACTTGATCCATTTGCCTGAACTTTCGTACTTCAGCGTTGGAACTAAGAATGTTATCACAGGATGGCCATTGTTTTTTGTTTAATAAAATAAGATATACCAACATGAATATTAGACTGGGTCGATTTATTAACCGATATTGCGCCATCGATTTTTCGATAGGTTTTGGGCTTAGGAAAAAAAAGTTCCACAACGCATACCGAAAAAAATAATTTTCGAGCCTGCGAACTTTCATTTTTTGACTTTTTTCGACTTTCATTTTTAAGGGTTTTTTCATGACCTACTAAAAAAATTTTCATTTGATTTTAAAATTTTCATGTATACCCTGTTCGACCCAAAAATGTCCGCTAAAAACGTTGGCGATAACAATTTTTTGAAAAAAAAAAAATATTTTTTGGGTTTTGGGGAGTCTTTTGGTCAAAAAATAGACCCTTTCGCCATTTTTTTTTAAGGGTTTTTTCAACATACATGCAAAAATGTTTTCGATGAAAACGAATTTGTATCATATTTCCTGTCCCACTTAAAATTATGCGCTAAAAACTTTGGCGATAACGGGGTTTTGCAAAAAAATGTCATTTTCGGGTTTTGGGACTGGTTTTGGTCGAAAAATCGACTTTTCCGATCGAAAAATGGATGGCGCGATATCGGTTAACTTTCGTCCATACAAATCGACCCACCCTAATGAATATCAAATAAAAGGTATTTTGCATCGTATTTCAACAAAAATATTTTTAAGTATATTAAATGACTAGGGTTGTCCCCTAATATTTTATATATATTCTTTAATTTATCAGTTATTAGGCCTGTTTTTTTATACACGCCTATGCGTTTGCGTTTAATATTTGTATAGAATGTTAAGCGGCCAATTTTATGATATAGTTTTCTCTACATTTTGCGAACTGTTTTACCGACTTTTAGGAATCTGTCTTATTGTCCCTTAATAATAAACGAAATGCCAGCAAAGGAAAGGTTGCTCTACTTCGTAAACAAATATCTGTTTGTCTAAAATTTGCTAAGAAATACTTTGAGACTATACCGATTTCCGACGATCGTTTTTTAATCGCAAATGCAGATGTACATGCGTGTAAAATACATGCCTATTATCTCGAAAATGATTGGAACATTTTCTAGGAAATTTCAAGATGTGGATCTATACAGCGATAAACTCAAAAAATCTGTTTTTTCAGGAAGCGTTCAAAACTTATAACCACAGCCCTGTGGGTTGCAGGATTTTCCAGCATTTGGACTGACATAGGGCGTTTTTGAATCAAATTCTCAGATAGGGTGGTATTGAAAAATATTTTGAGGTGGGTCGAAAGAAATTCTGAGATAGAGCGTTTTTGAAAAATATTTTGAAATAGGGTGATCTTCCACTCAGCAGTCGATTTGTGGATGTTGAATTTTTTTTAAATGAATGTTATTTGTGCCATATTCCATAATTTATCCCTTTTTGCTGGTATGCGAGGCATTTATGAGTTCCCTTCCATTGCTTCCATTCCTTCATTTGCTTCCATAGAAGGCTTGAGGCATGATTCTCCAAAGATCTTAAGTAAAATATTTCCCTCATAACTCTCCTAGGAGGTTTTCTGACATTCTCCAAAACTCCCCCATTACTCGATTGCTATTCATAAAAAAGTAATAGCACTCCATTATTGTTTTTGTGAAAGGAAGTTTTTCTATTACTCGCCCTCCTAGGAGATGCAATGCTAAAAGGGAGTATACGAAATTATATGGTAATACCCAGAAATATAGGGAATAATAGGGAGTAATCCCATACTCGCAAGGGCATATTCCGGGATTAATAAAACTATGATATCTGGTTCTACTGGGGATTAACCACCACCAAAATAAAATAAAATAAATAAATAAAATAAATAAATAAATAAATTTTTCTTGATTAGGCCAACAATATGAAGTCAACTCGAAATCCCTCTATATTGCTTGTGCAGTTTGGAAAGAATTGGGGCTCATTTTACCAACAAAAAGGACTTATAACGCCACCAAGTGTTGATTATTGGCGCTATTTTAGAAACGTTTATATTGATCTATAGTTAATAGGCCAAGGCATCCGATAGCAAGCTCAGCTCAAAATTTTAGTTTTTTAGTTAGCTCTCTTTAGATCTAGAGGTGCTATATGTTATAATCTAAACTCTCCTACTTAAATATTACCACTTAGAATGTTTTAACAGACTTGCCAATAGGGATGCAGAAAAAAACGTAAGTATCGATGCTTTTACTTGGCTTTTACCAAGCCGATACCAACCAAAAAGTATCGATATGTACTTTTATTTACTCATTTCCCGCCAACTAGTTTTGCAGTGACTAAAAAAGCACAGAAGTTTATAATCGGAAAGCAAATAAATAATAAGAAGAGGAATATATTTGTTTATAAGATTGGCTTATTACAACTTTTTAGCATTTTTTATTTGAAAAAAGAACACATTTTTGGAAACATATTTCAACAAAATATCTTATTAATAAATAATAATAAATTCAAGGCTATTTGTAATAATACATATTAGATATGTATGTGAGGGAGTCAATCAAAATATTCCGTGTTAGAATAACACAAAGTATGTAAAGGTAGTCAATTAAAAAATGCATCTTCTGGAATATTCCCATGAAATAAAAATTTCTCCAAGTGCTTTCCCAATAAGAGATTACGATTTTTTGTGGTTGTGCTTCCGGCTTTAGAAAAAAGCCTTTCGAATGTGTCTAAGCTTTATGGAGGGCGAGTAGTTTTTTTGAGTTATTTTTTTTATTTTATTATTTATATTATATTATTGGTTTAGAGAGGAAAAGGGGGTGTGCGGTGCACATGTTTACTATAGGGAGCCCTTTTCTAATATGTATTTAATTATTATTGTATTTATTAAATTATTTGTTCTATATAGAACGGGGTGCAGTGCACCTGTTACACCTTGTATTTATTAATTGGGGGCGAGCACTGTTGGCTCTGAGGCATTGCATGGGATTGGCTTCCTCATTTTCGTTCTGAAAAACCCCCGCTTTGGGATTACAAAACATAAACTATATCTTTGGGATATTTCATAAGCTGCTTGCGAATTACAAGAGAGTGCAGCGTAAATAAAATAGACGAAATAAATCGTTATAGCTTATGTCGCTTAAACAGAATGGAACGGAAGATGCAACGGGAAGCAAGAATGAGCGCACCTGCTTATATAAACCGGGATATATAGATTTCATTTCTTCCCAATCTTCAAAAGGCAATGATTTAAGGGATGATAAGTAAATCGACACAATGTCTTTTTCATTACTTGTGTGTTTGTGTTGCTGCCATATTTTTATGGGAACTCCAAAAGTCATAGTCATTCTGGAAACTGCCTTCGGATTCTGGTAGAGAATCAATAGAATGTGAATCATTTACCAAGAGTTTAAGCTTCTGAATTGCTCTTCCACATGCGCCTGCGTTTTGAAAGTGTATATTTTTAAAGCGTGGGTCAAGTATGTTCTATGGTCCCAAATCGTTTTTTAATCTCACATTCGAATTTTTCTTTCAAGAGGGTTAAAAGAGGCAAATCTGATGAAAATTCAGAAATTTTTGTTCTTAAGCAGCTAATCATGAGTATCAGTTTCGAGATTGTTACATAGTTTTCTGCGCAGGAGTCCCTAGATATATGAACCATTTCCAAAAATCTCTCAAGCATATAGTACACAGAACTCCATCGAGTGTTAACATCTAATATTAACTTTTTAACTGAGCCCTCAGGTACTTCATTACGTTTTTGCAAATTTCTTAAGAATTTCACGATTTCCCTAACCCTAACGATCAAACTTTTCATGGTTTTTTGTTTGAGACCACTGTCTACAATTAAATTAATTGTATGTGGAAAGCAAGGTAAACATTTTGTTTTCCGGAACTATCTTTTTGACAGCCGCCGTCATATTAGCACCATTATCCGTTATGTGCTTGTGTTAATTGTATGTTTACAGGCAGCTTCTGAGGAATCACACTTATTGAAATACTTTCACACTTTAGAGGACGGCGCCATTTCATATACAGTTGTGTTCACAAAAATAGCAGCACATTTCTTTCTTACAATAAAAAGCATGAAATAACTTCAGTAGTTTATGTCAACTAAATAAAATTTCATAACAAAAAGATGGCAGGTTAAGGACCAGAAATAATACATGAAACTTTTCATTTACACGTGATTTTTAAATTTAGTTAGGGTTAAAAATAAGTAATTCACCTTGTTCACAAAAATAGCAGCAGCTATGTATATTAAAGTATAATTAAAAAACAACAAAAAAACAAAAAAGTAACGCAAGATTCGAGTTGTTGGTTTGGTTAAACATTTAATACTTGGTAGCATGACCAGCATTTTTGATGACTGCGATACACCTGTGTTGCATGGAGTCAACCAACTTTTGACACCTCTCAGTGGGTATAGCATACCAGGCTTCACGTACTTTTTCCCATAGCTCCGCGCTATTTTTAGGCTTAGTATCCCTTACTGCATATTTAACTTCTCCCCACAATTGGGTAGAGGTCCGGAGATTGAGCTGGCCACTCCATAACATCAACTTTTTGTTCGAAGAACCATGATTTAGCACGCTTACTGGTATGTTTTGGGTCATTATCTTGCTGGTACACCCACTTAAGCGGCATATTGTCTTCAGCATATGTCAGCATAGTTCCCTCGAGTATTGATATGTACACAAACTGATCCATGATTCCAGCAATCTTGTAAATCGGGCTCACTCCGTAGTAGGAAAAGCATGCCCAAACCATAATGGAAGCACCGCCATGTTTTACCGTCTTTACCGTGTACCTCGGGTTTTAAGCTGTATTGATTAGTCTTCTTACATATTCCCGGCGTCCATTGGAGCCAAACAGAACAATTTTACTCTCGTCACTTCATAAAATATTGCGCCATTTTGTAATAGACCAATCAACGTGTGTTCTGGCAAACTCCATCCGTTTGGTAATATGCTTCTTGGTAAGCAAAGGTACTTTCCGCGGGCTTCTGGCGGGCAATGCGGCCTCTAGCAATCTTCTCCTAATTAATACTGTACTTACTTCCAAATTAAGTTGCTTTTTTATTTCCCGAGAGCTGTAAGTTGGATGTTGTTTGGCCAGTTCTACAATTTTTCGATCAATACGACCACTTGTTACGCGTTTTGGTCCACGATTTTCTGGCTTAGCTTTCCAATTTATGGCATTTGCGATCATTTTGCAGCTGCATCCTAGGATTCTTCCTATTTCGCGGTAAGAATTTCCACTTTTGCTCAAATTTTTTATTGTATTTTTTTTTTCCTCAGTGCAGTGCTTGGATCGGCCCATTTTTCTAATATTTTGATTAAAATATAACAATATTATTTTAGTATTGATAAAGTAAGAGATAAGACTTACCATTAACGAAAAAAGTATTGGAAAAAATATTGTTTTTTAAAGAAAAATAACGGAACTAGCGTATGCTCCTATTATTATGAACAGCTGAAATCGCGCGTGCACTAATAACTAACCTTGCCAGCGTAAAACAACAATATTTTTTTGCGCATGGCATACTATCATAACAGCATAAAGAACTACAAAATAAAAACCAAAGTTCGCCCTTTTATAGTAGCTTTCACAGTAGTTACTCTCGACTCTATTTTATTGCATATGGTGCTGCTATTTTTGTGAACACAACTGTATACGAATATGAAACATTTTAATTTGTAGGTATAGGCGTCACACAAATGTATTTCTTTTACAAATTGTCCTTCCTTAGAATCCAAAGTTTTTATTGAACGCTACCACGAAAATGAAATTCGATTGAATATGTACGAGGTGTGTTCAAAAAGTATCGCGAATTTTGTGTTTTTTCAAAAATTATTTATTTATTCATGAATATCTATTTTGTCCCCTTCAAAGTAATCCCCATGAGATATTATACACTTGTGCCAACGGTTTTCCAATCTTCGAAGCACTTCAAAAAATCATTTTTTTGTATCTTGTTCAGCTCCTCCTTCGATGCCGTCTTTATCTCGTCAAGAGAAGCGTAACGTCGTCCTTTCATGGGCCTCTTCAGTTTAGGGAACAAGAAAAAGTCACAGGGGGCCAGATCTGGGGAATACGGTGGCTGCGGCATCATTAGTGTGTTGTTTTTGGCCAAAAAGTCGCGCACAAGCAACGATGCGTGAGCAGGGGCGTTTTCGTGGTGCAAAAGCCAATTTTTGTTCTTCTTTGCACATCTTCTCGGCCTTCTGAGAACATTTTCTACCACCGATAAACGTTGCTTCGGTCCAAGGTAGCTTCTCCGTATGCCACAGTCAACATTCGGAATGCATCCGCGCACTTAATTTCGTTTTTCACACAAAATTTGATACAGGTTCTTTGATCCATTTTTTTGAATAGGTAAAAATCGAAGACGATCCAAAACACGTGCAAGCAAAGCAGCTGTCAACAATTAACTGAACATTCAAAATGGCCGAGCTTGTCGGCATAAGTGAGAGACATGAGTACCAACATAACGCCACAAAATATTCGAAATTCGAATATACGTAACCAGCGAAAATTCAAAATTAGCGATACGTTTTGAACACACCTCGTATGTATAGCAAAAAACCAATTGCTTGAAAAGTGATGATATTTTTTGTGAGCCCATTTTGCCGATACCAAGTATTTTCAACCGATACTTACTCGTTGTACTTGGTCAAAGTATAGATGCCAAAAGTACTTAGTTTCAAGATGAAGGTATCGAGTACATACTTGTATTTACTTCTTTCGCAACTAGTTGCCAACTCTCTGAAAAAAAAAACAATTTAGAAATGTCAATAAAAATGTGCCTAAGGGTTACCACATAATACTAATGTGTATATTTTCCCCCTACCCGCTTTTACTTCGAAAACCCACTGACCAAAATTACTTAATGCATTAAAGCTAATTGATACACACTGTTCGTTAGTAAGACTATATGTAAAATGATCAGCAGCTGAATTTTAAAATACCAAATCACAACGCATGAAAAGGTTAACTAATCAAAGTTTTAACACGTCATCCTCTGCTGCCCGCTTTCACGATCAAAGTAACCGTATAACGAGCAGACAACCATTCCGTTTCGTCTCAAATATATTGCCGATTTTACAATTAAAGACGCGCTCAAAATTAATTAGCTGAAATGAAACGATTTGAGAAATAAAAGGTGCACGATATCGGCAAAGCTCAGACGACGCTTTTTATGATGCTGACGACTTTTGGTCGGACGTTTTTTTCTTGATTTTATTATTTACCGCATGTCTAGCAGGTGTAGTTGACTGCGCACCCTGCGAATTTGATGAAATCAGCGCTGTGTCCTCACAATGCGCTCGCATACATTTTCCATTTTGTACTTAAGCATGTGACCTCACCCTCCCACGACGCTACACACACGGCATTATAAGATTCCATTTTAGTTCAATTTGGTCTAGTTAGTATGTAAAGGTTTGGTTAATGCAATTCAGTTGGGAGCTCCATTTGGCGGCTAAGAATGTAATTCTTAGCATTTTTATTGGCACACACACATACACATGCAAGGCGAAAAAAGCCTTAAAAATACTTTTATGACTTCAACAAAGAGCATATTTTCATAATTACGAACATAAGAGCTTGTGCGCCTGGTCGCGCTTAGCTCCTACCAATAGTTCTAGCTAGCGCTGCTATTTATTTGTGTTCAGCGGGTTTAGCAGTTCACGCCATGTCCGCACAGACTGATATTTAGCTAAATGCTGGTCATTAGTTGTAGTTGCAAGACTTTGAATTATAATGTAGGAGCAGCTACATCCCACCTAGCACAGAAGCGAGAGAAATTCAGATGTGCGACTTTGATAAATTTAGAATCTCATTTGCCGCTTCTGGGCGATTTATTTTTCTATACCACTGATGATTACTACAAAGTTGTGCTACTTTAAAGTAGAATTTCAGTTACGGCAGACGTCAAATATTAGTGCTTAAGCGCCTAGGCGAGTTTTGCCGTTGCATACCAAAGACCACCAGTCATCCCTTTTTAGCGATAACTGAGCCACCAATTGAGAACAACAAGAGCTGCCAAGTCATCTTACATATGCTTTTCTTCAACTCCGTGGTAACTACACTACTACCTCTGTTGTCAGCTTCGCTTGTCCATAAGATTTACCTAACTCGTCCTGTCCAACATAAGCGGAGTTGTTTATACGAACTCCTCTCTACTTATAATAAAATTGTAACACGTCGATGTCTATACGAGTACATTACAGATATTCAAGAAATATTGAGCCAATACAATCCAAGTAAGATTTTTTTTTAGCATTTTTGTCTGTTTGTCTGTATATTTCTGCGCGCATCACTCCAAAACCACTGAATATAATTGCACCCAACTTTCACCGTTGAATTACTAGATGTCTAGCTTAACATTTTAGATATCCATTATTTCGATGAATCGACCAACTTCGGAGTTAACGCCAATATGTGGTCGAGGGTGAACCAAAATGTTTTAGTATAATATGCGTATCAAATGAAAGGTGCTAATCGGTGCTCCAATGTGTCTAAGTTCCATATCTCTACTGTTTTCGGATATATAATATTTAATAAAATCGGATAAGACCGAAATCAGCCCTCTTGCCAATAAAGCATTGACCGAAATGAATATTGCAAGTTCTTTCCAAAATATTTAGTTTGAGTTCCCACTTTATCTCGGTCCCTTTGGGTCCATTAAACTCGATTGCACTGTAGTTTGTTCATAGTTAGTGAGGAGACTATTTTACTTCTCAATTTAATATACATTCCAAAGTAACGCTTATTGAAACGAGTAATTTTTATTTTAATTTATTTTCTAGCTTAACCCTGCTTTCCAAATAGACTAAGGCCCGGTTTCACCAACTCGACTTAACTTAGTTAAGTCGCGATTTTCACTTTTTCAGTTTCACCACCTAACTTAGCTAAGTCACAACTTAGTCAACTTGCCAGCTGACTTATTCTCGACTAAGCAGTGTTGCTGTGGTTCGAAACCATAATGTCAGTAATGTTGCTAATTTGTTTTGTGCAACGTCCCAGTCGGAAACTTCATCATGCTTGACTTTAACGGGGTAAGCGTAGATGCATGTAAACGCTTGTTTTCAAGCATGCAACTATTACGAAACTATAGTTTTCAATTAAAAGCTAATTTAAGTACCTTCCAACTAAAAAGAAATGGGTGTAAGATCAATACATTCCTTCGTGTCTGGCCATACATGCCCATTTCGCACTGGGGTATTGGGATGCGCAAAGTTGTCTGGTATGAAAAAATACTACTATGCATAAAACAGCTGATCGGGTTGTTGTGTTCAAAATTATTTAAGTCGCTCAGTTGGTGAAACCCAAAATTAAGTTAGTCTCGAATCTGTGCTAACTTAAGTCACGACTTAGTTTTAGTCTTAGTCGCGCTGGTGAAACCGGCCCTAAGTCTTTCACTGTATACAATTTGTAACTGTCAACAGTGGCGTAACTACAGTCAATAGTGACGTAACATACTTAGTTTGCAACGTTAAGTACTAAGTCTTGTTCTATTTCAGCGTATGATCCACTATTTCGGCTCGCTCTTGTGTTGCCGCTTTTCTTTGAGCTTGGAGGTAATGCTCTTAAGCTCAGGTACCTGCCTCATATTCTATTGCTAGATTGTAGTTTTCATCGTCGGAGATTGCCGTATTCGCTTAATGCTTACTGGAATGGAATTTGTTGCTCTACTACTCCTTCCGTTGACGATCGAGTTGTATCCGCGGTAAACCCGATTTGGCACTTACGACTGCCGAACATAGTTAGACTTCCTGGAAAGTAAATACCCACCACTCCTGAAAAGGAAAGAACATTTTGGCAACTCTTGTTACACAACTAGCCGCCTGTGCTTTAGTAAGTTTGCGCGTCTGTAGCGTGGGCATGGTAATTTTAGTGTTTTCGTTTAACTGCCTCGCAGCCGCAGTGGGCATTGGGGCGAAATACCTGATTGCTACGACACGAACTTCTTGCAAAACACTCGCTCATAAATGCCAATACATAAACATAAAGTTATGTATAATAATGCGTTTATGTGGCTTATACTTGTAGCTACATATGAGTAAGTATATTACAATTTATATTTTAGCTTATAAATTTTAAGTGATTTTTTTCTGAAACCGTTCTCTCATACATATGTATGTACATAAAATTTGTTCAACACATAACAACAAGTCAATAAAATTTAAATTATGTACCCTTTTCTGAGTAGAACTTTAAAAAAAGGCGGGCAATGCCATGACAGGCGTACAGACAGCAGTGAAAACTTGAACAATCACGCATGTATTTTTGGAATTGTCAAAAAATTATTTTTTAATGGTCTGACAATATTTTATGCTGCAGGAAATAATTTAAAGTGAAGTGTTTTTTATTAACTATTGTGTTCCCGTACGTGTCAGAAGTATTCAGAAGTTACTGGCAATCTATTCAGTACACTATGCTCTGCCTAATGAGAGCGCAATAAAGAGAGTAAATAAGGCTCTCTCTCAGTGATAGGTTGCAAATATTGGACAGAAGAATTTTTCTCACTACTTCTGATAAATCAGTCAAACGATCAGCTGTTGTGCACTCGACAAAAAAGAATTGCAAACAAAAGAAAACTAATTTGGAATTTGCTATTGGTAAATTGAAGGTGTTTTTAAAAAACTTTGACATTTAGGTTTGAGTTAACAGAAATCAAATTTTTCAATAGAAATCAATCCTTTTTAATTCTGATTCAGTGGCGTATCCAGGATTTTCTAAGAGGTGGGGGTGGGAGCTGGGGCGTGATTTTTTTTGGGGTGAAATTTAAAGTGGAGCTCAGCAACTAGGATGATCATGTGTGTATTCATTTATAAAAATATATACCTATGCTTCGCTCCCGTTACAGGAAGTTGTGCAAGCAATTAAATAAAGATATAAAATCGCAGCGAGATACTCATTACCAGAATATTTTATTGGATTGCCACTCTAAAAAGCAATGGAAAGTTGTTAATAGCATTATCAACATAAATAGCATTGGTGAACGGACTTTTGCTTTGAATGACTGTGGCAATATCATTGAGGACCCCTCTGTTATATCTGATGTATTTAATGATTTCTTTGTATCTGTAGGTCAGTGTTATATTTCTTCCTGCAATTGTATAATGTCCGGTGTCGACGCAGCTAGTTCTAGGCGCAGTCTTATGTTCGAATCCTTCTCAGGCTCGGAGCTCCTGTCGATAATAAAAAATTTAAGCAACTCTGGTTCTAGTGGAAGCGTTGGTATTTACAATAAACTTCTTAAAAAGTAGCCCTTAATTTGCTGGACGTTCTGAAGCATCTGTTCAATACAAGTGTTTATACAGGAATCTTTCCCGATGCCTTGAAATGTGCAATTATTGTACCCATGTTTAAAAAGGGTAACAGGGAAGATAAAAACAACTATAGGCCAATTTCACTAATATCTTCTATCTCGAAGGTTTTTGAGAAAGCTCTTAAAAATCGAATTTTGCAATTTCTTGAAAGCAGCAGTTTCTTTAAACCAGGACAGTTTGGTTTTAGAGCAAAACGCTCAACCGATGATGCTCTCCTTGAATTCTGCTCATTTATTTATCAAGAGTTGGACAGTAAAAATAACTGTACTGGTCTTTTCGTAGATATCACTAAAGCTTTCGACACGGTAGATCATGCTATTTTGCTGAATAAATTATATTATGCTGGTTTTCGAGGATTCATACATATGTGGTTTCAATCATATCTTTCTGGTAGGGTACAGCGCTTTAGAGTTTGCGGTAAGCTAGAAAAATCTAATCCAATCAAAGTAGGGGTTCCGCAAGGCTCTGTGCTCGGACCCATTTTATTTCTAATTTATGTCAATTCAATTTTTGAAATGCCCTTCTTGGGGAAAGTCACTGCATTTGCAGATGATCTCGCGTTGGCCTATGGTTCCTCGAATACCTTTGATTTGATAACTAGTATAAATCATGATGTACATCTTCTGAGAACTTGGCTTGCTAAGCACAAGCTCGTTGCGAGCAATAAGACCAAGCTCATGAGTTTTTGTTTAAATACAAGAAATCTCCAGATGTAAGTAAGTAAGTATTGTTTTTCATTCTGCGATTTGCGACAGATTTCCTTTGCATGAGAATGTGTGCCAAGTTTTACAATCCCGTACCTTCGACCCGCTTGCGGCCTGTAATAAGGACTACTTCATAATATACTACGAGGTGTGTTCAAAAAGTATCGCGAATTTTGAATTTTCGCTGGTTACGTATATTCGAAATTCGAATTTTTTGTGGCGTTATGTTGGTACTCATGTCCCTCACTTATGCCGACAAGCTCGGCCATTTTGAATGTTCAGTTAATTGTTGACAGCTGCTTTGCTTGAACGTGTTTTGGATCGTCTTCGATTTTTACGCGAAATTCGTACCAAAATTGCTCAATTGTGACCAAAAACAGCATCGCATGAACATTGCTAATGAGATGTTAAACTCTGTCCGCGACGACCAAAATTTGCTCCAGAGGGTCATAACTGGTGACGAATCGTGGGTTTATGGTTATGACGTGGAAACCAAAGCTCAATCATCTCAATGGAAGCTGCCGCACGAACCAAGACCGAAAAAAGCGCGCCAAGTTCGGTCGAATGTGAAAGTTTTGCTGACAGTTTTCTTCGATTGCAGGGGCGTGGTGCATCATGAGTTCTTGCCACAGGGAAGAACGGTCAATAAGGAATATTACCTGCAAGTTATGCGCAATTTGCGCGAAGCAATCCGCCAGAAACGCCCGGATTTGTGGAAGAACAAAAATTGGCTTTTGCACCACGATAACGCCCCTGCTCACGCATCGTTGCTTGTGCGCGACTTTTTGGCCAAAAACAACACACTAATGATGCCGCAGCCACCGTATTCCCCAGATCTGGCCCCCTGTGACTTTTTCTTGTTCCCTAAACTGAAGAGGCCCATGAAAGGACGACGTTACGCTTCTCTTGACGAGATAAATACGGCATCGAAGGAGGAGCTGAACAAGATACAAAAAAATGATTTTTTGAAGTGCTTCGAAGATTGGAAAAACCGTTGGCACAAGTGTATAATATCTCATGGGGATTACTTTGAAGGGGACAAAATAGATATTCATGAATAAATAAATAATTTTTGAAAAAACACAAAATTCGCGATACTTTTTGAACACACTTCGTATGTTGATGAATTTGAGTATCTGGGTGTAACTGTTGATCAGAACATGAACTGGGGCAACCACACATCTCTTCTGAAAAAATATCTTCAATCCTCTTTACGCTGCTTTTATCACCTCAGAAATTGCTGTTCTGATTATACCCTTAAAATAGTTTATTATGTGCTTTTTAATTCTAAATTACTTTATGGAATCAGCTGTTGGAGTGGCGCCACCCTTAACCAAATCCAGCCTTTACTAGTATTGCAAAAATGTGCCGTTCGAAAAATATCTAATGTTTATCGACTGCATCCATCAAGAGAGTTATTTAGAAGACTAGAGATTCTTTCAGTTAGGTACCTGTATTATTTTAAAGTTTCAAACATTTTTTTCATTAGGTGTGGTTACCTGCAAAGTATGAGGTCGGAAACCTATAACCTGAGGGTTAACTCACATACTACAGTTGTTGTTCCATCTTCGAGAACCACACATTCAAGCAGGTTTTACACAATTGTTGCACGAAAGCTTTTCAATACACTTCCTGCAGATATTTGTTCACTAAGGAATCTAAGGCAATTTACGAAATGTGTTAAGTCCTTCCTTTCAGGCCTTTTACACAATGAAATCGAAATTTTGCTTCGCGCAACTACATAAACCGTTCAAATAAAAAAGTATTTCCTTTTTTTTCTTTTTTTTCCTGCCAACTGCTTTATCTTTCATTTACCGATGCATTTTTGTTGTAAATTAGCTCAAAATTTTATTAGTCCTATCATAAGTAAGACATTTGACACTATGTTAAATTTAGCATATAAAATGTCTTAGCTTTTCCTGCATCTAGTTGTATATCCTATATAAGTTTGAATTGTTTACTTTTTATTTAAATTTCACAATTTAAAACTTAAGATGTACATACATAGATGTAAGGAAAATGCCCAATAAAAAGATAAAAAAATAAAAAATATGGCTTCATTTCAATTTAACTAAATAATTTTATTTAAAAATTGAATTCATTGCTTTGTTATGAGGTGAAATTCAGTCTTCGCTACGTAACTCAGATTGACTTCTTCTGGTGTTATTGGTTTATAACGGTGAACTGCCAACATTGTTTAAGTATTCATCCGGCCCCTAAATGGTAATGCAAAACTAGGATATGTATCTAAATTAAACATTTATAAATATTTTGAATACCTGTGCTATAGAAGTACGAAGAGAGGTATTTAATCTTTTCTGATTTTGAAGTAGAAAAGTGAAAAGTTGTAATAATGTTAACCAAATTAAATAAGTAACAGCTTAATGATGTTTTATCGTAGGTTTGAAATTGATGCATTTGCAGTTTGGGGTGAAAGGTTTTGTGATCTTTAAAATGTCCTCCATAACTTGTTTGCTACTACAATATTTTAACTTTCAATCTGTGACAAATAAAACTGACCAAGTTCGAATAGTAATGTGTCATTTACATCGCTCTGGTTTGTTGATAAAATTGAAGAAAACCCTCTGTAGATGGTTTCATGCTCGCTAAATCGAGTATTTGTTTTTATAATTTGATGGCCAATAGATGGGTCAAAAAGAGAAACCATAAAATGATCAGCTAAGTTGAGTAGATACTCGTGGAAATTGAGCAGTCTTTAAGCGGTTCTTCTTGATTTATGGTAGGTATAGAAATTAAAAAGACATATGTTCCTTATATATTCCACACAATTTTTTATTAAGTTTTTGTTAAGAGAGTTTCTTCGGAGCTGATACGTTTGCAGATCTGTCACTAAAACATCAAACAAATCTATCTTTACTTGTTGTAGCCCTGCAGTCAGAACCACTAGCTTTATACTAGTTTAATACTTTCTTTCTTATTTCCATATTATCTACTATACAGATTTAACATGCCGTTGGCCTCAGAAATATCAATATCCAGACTCTGTCTGTATCAGCATTATACCACTTGACATACTACTCAGCCTCAGTATCAAACCAGTTACTGTACCACCTCATAGTAGGTTAGTTCATTTTGGGTTGAAAAATACAAGAAATTTTCAAAATTACATTACAAACCACTTTCTTGAAAATTCAGTCATCAGGAGGGGTAGGATTTAATGGAAATTGCCTTTTTTTCTGGAAACGGATATGGTGATTGTGATTGAGAATTACCACGAATTAGCTTCATCTGATGCCTGCTATACTCATTTTATTTTGTCTTTTTTTTTTACTTTTTTTTGCCTTTTTTGAAATAAATGCATTTGTTGTTTTTTGCATAATTATTTCTTATTTAAAATTTATAAAGTAATAGGTAATTTGAAATGACATTGCGTTTTCTTAAATGCTTAATACCTTGCAGTTTATTTTAAAATAATTTTCGAGACTGTTTATTTGATTTTATTTACTACTACCTTGCGAACACGCCATACAAAAAGCGATGGTGATAAAATATTAAATGACGAGGAGAATTTCCTAATCCCTGATAATTTCAAACTTCCAATATTTTATATTTTTATTGGGAGCATTTCGAGCGCACTTTTAGTACATTTAAGGCCCTTCTTCTTGATAATCGCATGAAAATGCTACCCCAAAATTATGAAATGCTTTTTCTGGTACAATGTTACTAGAACTATAGAGAGTAAGGTTTTTGAGTTCAAAGCTCGATTGGAATCAAAGTTGAAACCAAAAGTACAATGAAACTAGTCTATCATTTGTTTTTATCGTTTTCTTTATAAGTTTAAAAATAAGTGCCTTTATGAGAATAAATAGATTTTTCAATTTATAATTTTTTTTGCTGGCTTTTAATTGCTTTTTTTATATTTTTCAGTGCCCTTTCCTACCTATTTCCTCACACTTTGTTTTGCCCTTTTTTACAGGTATTTAAGCCCTAAAAACTGCATTCCTGGTCATCAGATATCAAATATGTGTCTGTCAAAATAAATATTACTTCAATATATTAACCAGTTGAAACAAATTTCAATAAAACATTTATAAAAAGTAATTTTCTTCTTTTTTAATAATAGCCCTTTTTTGAATAAATTTTATAATTGATTTCTTTAAATTTTCTTGAAACATTTTGTTAGACATTTTACATTCTTAAGCATTGTTAATGTCAGAGAGAAGTATGGATTACTTGTAAATATATCTTTATATAAAACTAAGAAAATTCTAGCAAATATGACTTTTGAAAATAACCATGCAGATAACTTGATTATAGAATTTTAGTATATTTTGTGCAAGTTCTTAGTAACTCAATTTTTGTGCTATATTTAACCACCTTGTTTTTGTACGTGTTTCTGTTCGCCATTTTCGTTGTTGCAGCAACGATTCCGTTGGAGATTTACTGTTATTTTATTTTTGCAATTTGTTGAAAATTTTTCCTTTAGAAAAATGCTACTTTGATTATTCCACAAAGAAATGTTATTAACCTACACAATTGATTTGACAAAAGATCGTTTCGTTATCACGTTCCATTTGAGCAATACTTACCAGGGACCGATTTTAACCCTTATTTTCGAAAATTTCAATTCAAAAAGTCACACAGAAAGAACATATTTATTTTACATTTGAATACATTAAAATAATGCCCGCGAGGCAGAGAATATCTATATGGAATTACTTTTGTTTTGTGATTTTTATGAAAAACGTCAAAAAATAACTGTTAAAAATTATTTTTTTAATAATAGTCAAAAATAATGGCTAAAATTTTACTTTGTTTTAAAGTCAGACATGGGTATTTTTTTTCCTAGTTTTGAGTTGAAGCATTCATTTTAGAGACAAATTTCCTAAAATCCACATGTTACAATGTTAAGATGAACTTTGGTGTCCTCATGAATTTAATTATCTTACTGAGGTGGTTTTTAATCCATAAAAACTGATTGTTTATAGCATTTAACTTTCGCTGCAGATTATTAGTTGTGTTCGGTGAGGATAACATTTTTTAAAATTTTATAAAACTTTTACTGGAAAGTGTTAGGTGACAAAAAACATTTGCAGCGAGAGAGCGCATTTTGACATTTCATTGAGAGAGAGTTGCAAGTTTCTGCTGGAGGAATTTCAGTCAGTAAAACTTGTTCGTGACATAGAAAAGCAACAAAAAAAAATTTTTTTATTTGAGCTATTAACCAATCAAAAACGCAACAGTTGTTTTGCTTGCAGGTTCTCGTGGAAACTTTTTATATTTTGCGTTTCGAAAGAGTTTTACGTCATTTTCACTTTACTGACACTTGTTTGCAAGGGTCCGGGGCACCTGTGGCTCTGAGGCATAAGCGCGGTATTGGCCTCATCATTTTCGCTGTGAAAAATCCCCCTGTGGGATTGCAAAACATAAACTATATCTTTGGAATATTTCATAAGCTGGTTGCGAATTACAATAGCATGCAAGACAAATGAAATAAACGAAAGAAATAATTACAGCTTATGTCGCTTAAACACAGTTAACCACTTTTTAGCCATTGAAACTGATATAGAAGATTCCCTAAAGAATGTATCGGGGCTTTCCTTGCTCTCTCTGATATTTTCTTTTTAGGCAAAACAAAAACAAACCAAAAATGCATAGTATTTAAACTTTCGTGGTTTTCGCCCTACAGTAGTGTCTTAAAGGATGGTTAGTTTGAGCAATGTTGAGTTTAAAATTGCTGGTAGCCTAGTTCAAATTCGTACATGAACTCACTATAGCCGATTTTTTTTTCGTAACCACTTAGCGACTCATGAATAAAATAAGGCAATGAAGTTTTTTCAAAATTAGAAATTTTCTTGCGGACCATATGATATTAGAAAAATGCAATTTAAAAAAAAAAGATAGGATATGACAAAAAAGGTTGATAAGCCAGATCAATTTGCTTTAGCTTAATAGCGTGAAACAAGTTCGTTAAAATGCAGTGGCGCTCTACCGCCACCTTTGTTCAGTTGACATATATTAAAGTCAACACCTCAGCGAAGATAAATTGTTCTTTGGCAGGGCACGAAGTTCTGTGTGCTCAATACTTTTCGTCTGTAAACTTTACTGCATTACTGAATAACCTGAAATGTTAATAAGAAGCAAATAAGATGTAAAGAATCAAAAAAAAACAACAACAAAGAAGAGCCAACAAGAAGAAAGAGAGCAGTAAAAGGAAACGTTTTTTTTTAAAATTTGCCTTTACCTTTCCTTATACTGATTGTCTTCGTTTGTGTTGTTTTGTTGGAATCGAAAAAAGCACTTCCCCTTTAAGTGTCTTGCGTGGCTTGGCTATATTAGAGTCTGCGCATAACTTAAGAAGTCGCAATTAACGGCATTAACTTTAACATGCGCCTCAAAACATAAAACATGCATTACATCTATAAGTACATGTTACCTATGTATATCTAAATATATATATTATGTGAAAAAGTAAAGCTCGTAAATTTACTATTGATAAGTGTGTAATAGGGATGACAATCCCGGAATATCGGGAATCGGCGGAAGTTTTTTCGTAAGATATCGGGATTTGTAATATGTTACCGAAGACTCAATTTGTACACTTTATTTTTAAAAACAATTTTAATTTTCCAGTTGACTCTTAATATTTTTGAATATTTTCAGTCCAACAAAGCATAAATTTGAACGACAGCTATTTTTATATGGAATTAAGCATTGACTTCAGACACAAAATTTTAAAAACTCAAGCCGATTTTTAATACTTCAAATTTATATTTCAGTGTCTTCTAGGGCATTCGATTACCTATTTTAAATGCTTTTTAAATTCGAATTCTGGAAGGAAAATTTTGAAATTCAATTGCTAGCTAGGGC
Source organism: Merzomyia westermanni (assembly GCA_949987695.1). NCBI lineage: Eukaryota > Metazoa > Arthropoda > Insecta > Diptera > Tephritidae > Merzomyia > Merzomyia westermanni. The sequence continues at coordinate 32,349,150 of OX465288.1, forward strand.
TATAAATAAGTAATCGAGGTTTACTTTAATCGATTAGTTTTTTAAAACATCGATTTTATTAATGGCAAACTTCGATGACTAATAAATCGATTATGAGATTTACACATTTTAATAACATTTTTGGAAATAGTACCTACCATCTGTGCGACGGTAGAAAAAAAGGTATAGCTATGTACGCACTACAACTGAAAACACATAATTTCGTATACATCGCTGCTACTCCATATTGACTCTAGTCAAATATTAGGTAACAGCGAACATTTGGGGGCAATTAATTTCGTTTAAGTTTACTATTTTAACTCAAGGTATAAGAAAAAAATCATTGAATTTTTTAGGATCAAACGATTTCCGTTTTATTTATTTTAATATTAAAATAATTTTTGTTTTAGCCAAATGTTAAATAGTGCTCAGCATTCATTTTTGATAATAACAATTCACATTTGTTTTCTGATTGTCTAAACTTAAATTGTAGCATGTGATGAATTTAAGTTTCGAGATCATGAAACTTTTAAATTTTTTTAATCTTAATGTTTTGTATTATTTTTACTGTAATGCAAATGTTAGGTGCATTGAAAATTTGCATGTGAATAATTCAAATGCTGATTAATAAAATCTGAAAATCGTCCATTTAGAAATTTGTTTTTATACTTTTTATCTTAAATGATTTTCAATGGAATTAATTATTTATAATATATTTTTTATAAAATATGGATTTATGAAAAGAAATCGATTATTTTCTTTCAAAATCGATTTTGTAAAAATCAACTTATCTCTAAACAAAAAAATTGGTAATTTAATAATGGTTTTTACCGACTCGAGGTGACACATAGTTAAAACATGAAACATTTTTCTTTCGCATCGCGATACAGAGTAACCCCCCAGAGGATTCCCGATAAAAATTCAAAAGATCATATTTCGAGAAAATTGATTTTTAGCATACTGCCATGAATTTATTTGTTTGTTCTTCATACATCACATATCATATAAAAAAAATTACAAAAAAACAAAAAATGTTGCAATATACAAAAAAATTACTTCACTTTTAAATCACCAAAATCCATACAGTTTTAAGGAAGTTATGAGCATAGGCGTAAAAGTTTTTGTATGTAAACGGCGTCTTTAAGAGAAAAAACAAAGGATAAGTGTAATTTCAAATAGCTAAACAGTTGAGAACAACGAAATATCAAATAACGGAACTAATCAAGTAGTCCTGGAATTGTTAAATCGAATTCCGAAAGTCCCGGGCTAGTAAAAATCGAAAAATTGTCATCCCTAGAAAGTATAGTAGCGGAGTATGCAGAGAAACAAAACAAGACGACATTCCATAGAACAAAAAAATAATAATACAGAAATGGTAGCGAAGAAATTTCGCAACGAAAATAAACTCGAAAGCACAAAAGAATTCAAGGAATTAAAATGTAAATATTTCTGAAAAATCCCAAAAAAATCAGGAATTGCTCAATAGTGAAAAGTCACAAAGAATTTAATCATTTATATAAATTAAATTTTAAATATAAATTAAATCTTTAATATTATATAATATATAATTTAATAATTAAATTAAATAAATTATTGATATTATAAAATATAAATTTTATAACTATAATTATAACTATTAATTAATAACATTTTTTGATTAAAAATAAAATAACCCCCACAATTAAAACCTCAAAAAATTATATTCATAACTAACCCCTAATTAAATTATAAAAAATAGTTTATTAAAACTTAAAATAATAAATTAATACACAATTAAAAAAGTACTTGAAAAATAGTTATTAATTTCGAAATTTTTGCAATTTATTTATAACAAAAAAATGCTAAATAAACCTTAAAATTTAAATATAATATCAAACTTAAATAAATAATAAAATACGGGATACAATTTTTAAAGAATAATTTAACATATAAATAACTATTTTTACAATTTTTTTAAAACCAAAAATTTTAAAGTTATTAAATATTACAATTAAAAATTACTTAAAAAATATTTAATAATTTCGCTCCGTCTCAAGCCTAGCTTGGTCTCGAATCTCTCGATCGACAAAGCTATGCTCTGTTATCACGTGCCGTCTTCACGACTTCGCTTATCGCAAAGGTCTGGTGGAAAGTAGACTAACAAATTCAAATTACTTAATTTTCTAAATCCCACGGTTTTACAAAAGCTTGTTAACCTCTTTTACGTCTTTCATGGTAGCCCTGTCTGTGATTACAGACGATCCACGTAGCTTATTGGGTTCCTAATGCTCTTTTTTGCTTAGTGAAAAACGTTCTAATGGGGCACTACCTAATTTCTCTCTTTAGAAGACTATTTTTATAGTAGATATTCGCCGTTTTGCGAGGCTTAGATACGCGCCCTAATAAAAACCGGTTATAAAGCAGCAACAGCAAAATGTATCCTGTAGTTTAAGATAAATCTCCAGCAATATTTCGGTGGAAAAAGTATTCAATTGCATGTAGCAGTTACTTAGGGATGCGTGTACAAACATATGTACATACGGACAGGTGAAAATTCTAAGAATTGTTTTTTTGGGTTCAGTAGCTTGAATGCATTTTAATACATCAACTGTTTAAAACATACGTTTTCCTATCACTATTTTAAAAGTAAAAAAATCAAAATGCTTCCATTCATATCCCCACTCATCTGTCGCTAGCTCCACTAAATTTCAATTAACTCCTTATGGGAACTTAATCACATTTGGTACAAGCCATGTGTATCTTCCAGAAATCTACAAAAACATTTGAAATGTATGTATATTAGGTGGAATGCCACAATATAACTCAAAACTTCTTACTTGCTTCTTGCTTAAGCTTGTTGTGTGCCTAAAATCGAATTTTTGAAATACTTAAAACTTGTTACCCTAGCTAGTAGTAGCAACCATTTCTGGTTATAAATTTTATTACCGTTTAACTTCATATTAAAAAAATTGATTTATGTATATAGAAACATGCGTTCAAGTATTAGGTGTGAAAAAAGCTTATACAGCCCATTAAAACTATCATCCGATTGCGTTAGGAATAAAAATAATCGCTTATGAACTACGAATAGTTAGTTATTACATAGTTGATTTATATATATTTTCAAACTAAATGAATTTATTTCAATGTTTTATAGTAAGAATACGTTTTGCTCGATGAACTAAACCTTCATAGTACAAAAACATCTAAATATTAGATTGTAGCTCATCGAATTTAATTGTGTAAGCGTTATCAGTCGTAAGTTAGGGCTTATAACTGTCGTACTTTAAGGATTGACAGACCAGTTGATTGAAAGCAGTTAAAAAAAAAAAAAAAAAAAAAAAAAAAAAAAAAAAAACTCGACACGTGTGAGCAATAATATAAACATTTTGTTAGATTAGCCTATCATAAGATCTCCATATAGCCTATATGAGGCTTAGTATATAAACAATAAAATAATTACCCAGCAAAAAAGTTAAAACTTAGAATGACTGAGGTATTTTAAGGATTGATAGAAAGTTTTGAAACCAAGTTAAACATAACAAACGGTGATACGTGTCGGCAATTAAATAAGCATTTATATTTAATCTACAATTTCTATAGCTTAGTTACATTAGGCTATGTGCAAGATGTTTCCACGAAAATAATAAGGTTAGTCGGGCATACATACGCGTTTAGTTGTAGACAGAGTGTTTCACAACAAGAGTGTTGGCCAATTCGATGTCCGGCAAATACTTTCCTCCGTTGTCAAACTATGTATGTTCGGTTTACAGGCATACACAATCGGCTGCGCGTATGCAACTCGAACGTTAGCAGAAAGACCACAGGTATAAAATTTATATTATTTGAAACAAAGATGGCGATTTCATATAAAGGTTGTGATATCGAATAGGAAAAATCGATTATTTAATAATCGCAACTTTTGTTTAGAGATAAATTTACAAAAGTCAATGTATAGCCTCTTCGGGTATAATGTCCACATATGGGGACAAAAGTTTTCTTTGTAAAATAAGTGTCAATGTTTCATTATTTTTCATAATATATTTTCAAATTATATATATATTTCATAATATATTTCAATATGCACCTTTTGTCATAAGTGAGTCAATACTTTTTTTGTGTACACTTAAACACTTTTACTGTTTCTAATATATATTTATTTATTTTTAATTGGTTTAAATGTAGGCGTGGTCGTCCACCGATTTTGCTTATTATCCGTGGGCTTACTCGACATGTCTATAGTATACCTCGTATAAAGTTTCGTAATTCTATCTTAGACCGTACTGCAGTTATTAACAGTCGAATTTGAAATTTGCTTGACTCATAAGTGGGCGGTGCCACGCCCACTTTCTAAAACTTTTCAAAGATCGATCATTCTACATGTATCAGTCAATGAGATATGGGCAGTTTAGTATTTCTACCTTCTTTTCAGATAACATTTATGAAAAAGTAGGCGTGGGCGAAAAGCGATTTCACTTATTTTCTATGGGTGTAGTATACCTCCTACCAAATTTCGCATTATTATAGAATGAACGGTTCTGTAGTTATTAACAGTCGAAGTTTCAAAATTTGTTCACTCATATGTGGGCGGTATCACGCCCATTTTCCAAAAATTTACTAAAATTGTCAATAGGACAACCAACTTAATAAATCTATCAAGTTTCATTATTGTAGCTGCTTTCATTTTTGAACTATCTCTTTTTAAACGTTTTTCGAAATCATCGATATCGAAAAAAGGGGCGTGGTTATGGTTCGATTTTGCTCAGTCAGAAAGCAACCCGTGTACCAAATTTCATTAAAATATCTAAACTTTTACTCAAGTTATCGTGTCCACGGACGGACGGAAAGACGGACATGTCTTAATGGATTCATCTGTTCATTCTAAGAACTTTGATATATGGAACTATGTATCTATCCTCATTATTTTGTACCGTTACAAACCACCGTTATGTGACCAAAACTATAATACCCTGTGTACTAGTACACACTGGGTATAAAAATAAAAATGTTGTTTGAAATAAACTCTTTAGACCCCAGTTATTAAAAACAAGTCACAAGATGTTATTTTTCGAGCGTATTTTCGGTGCGGGATTGAAGGGGATAGAGTTTTCATTAACTTCGTCTGTTTTTTTTATTTTCTTTCATTTGGTCACTCTAATTAAAAATTAGCTTTGATCCACAAGACAGTAGGTATTATATAAGTTTTTCGAAAACAGAGGTTTCAATAACGATTCGTATCCCATATTTTTTAGCTTTTCGAAAATCTTCTGTTGGCTCCCATCTTACTCTAAGAGTCTCTGATTCGGGAAAGAATATGTGGGAGATTTAACACTTGAGTGGTAGAACTCCGAACACTTGTGCTATGAAGAGACTGAATGAACAACGACTATACTCCAACGTGTATGAAGATGGCCTAGTCGGGTTTCCTTCACCAATGCTTTTTGAGTCTCCAGGTTAAAATATATTGTTTTTTGAAGCTTTTAATACATTGTTAGGATTATTTGTTGTGCAAAGGCTCCGTTTAATTTCCTAAATTCAAAATGAAAAAGAAAAATTTTAGATCATTAGATATTGAATCATGAGCTAAAATTGTAGATGAACTGTTTTTAAACTTTTCCAATTTATATGGAAAATGCAAATTAAAAGTAAGGAGTTACTAACTGACATGACTGCAACCCAAGATACATAATTTTGGTACGAATTAATGCGCAATTATTCCCAATAAAGTTGCATACGGGATTACTTTCTTTGCAGACTAATCAGAGCTATGAATGATTGACAACTTTGAATTTTGCAACAATAACACAAAAAAAAAAATATTGATGACTTTGAATTTTGCAGCAACAACATAAATAAAAACTACTGTTGAAACTTTATTACCTTGACCTTTGTCAACGCTAATGAAGTCTTTAATTTTAAGTTGATTCACCGATGCCAAAAGCAAACGATGGATTTAATAGGCATCAACGTGTCGGGTTCGTATTATGCTCAGTGCAAAGGATTTATCGTTAAATTGATTTTTAAATGGGCTTATTTTGGAAATGTTAGGTTTTTTAATACCAAATTTGTAATGCGCAGCTTTCACTATTTAGTAAAAAGTACGGTCCCAACAGTTTCATCGCGATGCTGAACTGCTTCTTCCAGGATAGATAGGATAGATATGTTTTGTGGAGGAGCTTTCCATGGCGCAAAAACTCTAAACTGCTGCTCACAAATTGCACTGGATTACTTATGTGGATAAGTGATCGCGGCAAATAATTTAGAAAATTTGCATATAAGCTCCACTAAACCCAAAAATGTTCGAAAGCTCAATATCTAGAAGCTTTGGCGTTGATAATAATTAGTATCATTTTTAACGTTAATAGAAAATAAAAACATTTGCTAATGTATGACGATATTGAAAAATGACGAATATTATTGTTTCCCAAGTAAATCGGCTGTGAAGACGGTGCCATTAAAGTAACTAGAGATCGCGCAGTGGTTGAAATTGAACCAAAAAAACCTATTTTATTTTAATTATTTGCTGTGGCTTTCATTCACCTTTTTCCCCTTACTTTCTTTTTCGTTCCTTTCCTCTGACATATTTTCGTCTTCTTTGATTTCTTCTCTCTACAGTCTCTATTTTTAATTTATTTTATTATTTCCTTTCCTTTCCTTTCCTTTCCTATCCTTTACTTTCCTTTCCTTTACTTCCCTTTCCTTTCCTCTCCTTTCCTTTTCTTTCCTTTCCTTTACTTTCCTTTTCTTTCCTTTCCCTTCCTTTGCCTTCCTTTCCTTTCCTTTCCCTTCCTTCCCTTTCCTTTTCTTTCATTTCATTTCCTTTCTTTTCAATTCTTTTCCTTTTCTTTCCTTTCCTTTTCTTTCTGCATGGCACGTTTACTAACACAAAAGAGGCGGCTCTATAGTGCGAATACTTGTTTTTCATTGCTCCACTACCAACTCTTCGCACTCACAGTGAGCTCCGATCACACGAGTAATACAAAAACATGCATGACATGTATACTCACGCAACTACGACTCTATAGTGTGATTACATGTTTAGCATTTGTGTTGGTGTAATTTTTAAACTAATTTTTCAATATTATAGTTCATTTTTTTAAAGTTTTTTTGATTGACGGCACTGCAACTTGGCAATAGCTATCCGTAGATATACAACTGTTTATACCTTAAATGTATAGTTTGGCCATAAAGTGGGACAATTTCCCTCAGCTCACGCATTTATATTATAGATAATAAGTAAATAAAACATGAAATACGTAAAGTGCTTAAAATAAGACAGACAAAGCTCCCCCAACATGCATATCAATTCAGCAGCACAGGAGCTTCTGCTCACTTAATTGCACTGCCACGAGCTTTTGTACTGCGTGTTTGAAGCTGTATGTGAGAAAGCGCGAAAAAGCTCTCACAAGCATGCATTTTACAGGAACACACTGATATGAATGGATAAAGTCGTCATGACTACAGGTTGGCAGATCATAGTTTGAGGTTAAACTTCTTTTTTCTACAATTTTTAAAATAAATAAAAAAATTTAACATAAGCTTTACAAAAGTTCTGTTGCGCGGCCTAGTTTAATCCCGAATTATTCGATAACCGTAACTGACCCGAATACTCGCTCCCACACTATTGGCTTTTTCCCAAATTTATGCAACCAATTATTTCATTAAAGAACATGGAATGTGTTCCACGCAATTTAGAATAATTGAGTTTTGTTTGCCATGTAATTACACAAGATGCTATACATATCTATGCAAGAATGAAGCCCATCTGGCTTTCAAAAAATTCAAGTTCCTACAAGATGCATGCCCAGTGAACTTCATATAACATGAATTAATTAAAACCAAGCTGGTAAAATTTTTTCCTTATTAAGAGAGGAGCCAAAATCTACAAATAAAAGAAAATTAATAAAATTTCAAAGTAAACAACTCAATAAGCAATAACAGCCAAAGTCGAGATTTTAGACAAAATTTATTTATCAAATTTGTATGGATGTTTGTTAAAAGAATTGAGGTTTGTGGGTTAAAAACACAACAGACTTAATGCTCTTTAGCAAAATATTTGTTGAGAAAATAGCTTAAGTTATTGGTAACTATCTTGAATTATTTGAAAAAAAAAAGAAATATACAAAAACAACTGCAATAACCGCTAAATTAAAATTAAAATTTAAAACACCGGTTGCACGCGTTTGCACAAAGGCTTCGCCACGTTCTTTATAATTGAGTACAGATCTCCTGAAAAACAACATCGGTGAAACAAAAATTCAGTTCCTCTTGCAGTAGTTTTGAGGTGATGCGCGTACAAACAAATAGTCGTATAACCTATGAATTTTTATTTGGTTTGCGCTGCTTTAATAATGGCCCTCCTATGCTTTTATTTTTATATAAAACTGCTATATACAGTCAACGGCTTGTAAAAATTTCACTTAGCGTATAAAAAGATATTAAGCCTACTTTTATAGCCATCACTGTAAACAGTGGGAAGAAATCATTTCGTTGCCGCAAAAAGGCTCTTTAATGCTAGGTTAGACACCTAACAATACATTGGTGGAAATGTTCTTCAATTCTGTTTCATATATTTTGGGTGATGCGCGTACAAACTTACAGACATACAGGGAAAAATTCTGAAAATCCCGTTTTTTTATTATTTTTTATCCTGAGGTCTTATACAGTTTTACTAGAAGTAATTCATGTAAGACTTCGGCCGATTACAATCTAAATGTATGTTTATCATACTCATTCGTAACTATAAAATCCGTTCTAGCTTAGTAGCGTCTCAGAATTTATAACAGACTTGTTATCAATATATCTCTGAAACTAGTTTAGATATTTAGCTTAATCATATCGGACATTTGCATCACTCATTAGCACCTTTCGTTTGATATCCATATTGCATTAACTCATTTTGTCTCACCCTGGTTCGCATAGTGGTCGATAACTCCGGAACTAGTCGAGTTATCAAAATAAGAGATATCTTAATTTTAATTAGATGTCTAGTAATGCAACGGCGACAGTCGTATGAAATTCTCTTTCCCAGTTTTTGAGTCACAAGTGTCCAAACAAACATACAGATAGACAGAAATTCTAAAAACTGTGGCTTTGAACCCAATGGGTCAGTAATGATCCCTCCTAAAAATTTTTCTTAAATATCCTCAATGTACAGACATCAACCTGTTATAAATTTATTAAATGTATAGATGATTTGAAAAGTTTGACTTTTATTAGGTGTTGACCCCTCTTTGCTTCCATACCGAATATAATGCAAGTTGCAAAGGAGATTGCGTCTAATGCCAGTTCTGATCACTTTGTATGGGATGGACTGGTCCCATTTGCTTAAGCATGTCCTATGAAGAAACCACTTGCACCCATTTATACCTGAACGGGTATGAAAAGACTTATCCTCTTTCAAAGTAATATAAATTTAGAATATATCAAAAGGCATCACGCCTCCTTTTCCCGTCCTCCCATTTTTAATTGAGGTGTGAGGGGTTCGTCTTCTTTAACCCCTTATCAATTTCCGATATTAAACCATGATTGCTTCCAGAGATAAGCAGAACGGTAAATCTCATAAGTATTGGAGGTGCCACGCCCACTTCTTCTTTCCACCCTTCTTTTCTTGAGGTGTTAGAGATGGGTCTCCTTTACCTCCTTACCAATTTTCAATATTCCACCACAAATACTTTCAGAGATATGCAGTACGGAAAATCTTATTTGTATGGGAGGTGCCACGCCCCATCATCCAGTGGTCCCGATTGTGAATCTGAACCATCCTCAATCCCAATTAAGTGCACACAAAAAATATAATCAATATCGGTCGGTGGATCTCTTCAAACACTCGCTACCAACGAACACACATTTTATGCTCCTTTTTTATATATACTCGTATAGGCTAAAGGGATTAACCGCGTATCAATCTCTTTAGAGATTAGCCACACCATTTTTTGCAGGTACTCAAATACCTATACACTTAGGAGCGATTGCTTATGAATTATTTATTTGTGCTCTTCGTTTGTACTTCGCTCGTGATACAGGCTTTTGAATTCACCCCTCACCATACATTCAAATGAGCTAAATTATCTTGTAATTGCCAAAGGCTCCAAAGCTGCTCTAAATGATGAAGTGCGAATGAATTTAATCTGTTTAATTTAATCTGATTAATATGGGCCAATCGATTTTTTTCCTATTCATAGTCTATATATGTCTCTATACTCCACTACTATGTAAACAATAGTGTAATAATCTACCCATGTAGCTACTTGAAGTGTGAAACATAGCACCTTTGTAAATATTTATATTAATCTCTAAATTACAGTGCATTGGACAAGAAAGTTAATTAATTAAATTTAATTTTATGTTATCTTATTTTATTTTATTTTACATTATTTTATTTTGTTTTATTTTATGTATTTCATTTCGTTTCACTTTACTTTATTTAATTTAATTGTATATTATTATATTTTATTTTATTTTATTTTATTTTATTTCATTTTATTTTATTTTACTTAACTTTACTTTATTTAATTCTATTTCATTTTATTTCATTTTATTTATTTTATTTTATTTAACTTAACTTTATTTAATTTAATTTAATTTTATTTTATTTTCTCTTCTAGACTGTCAGATTAGTTTTTCTCAAACTGTTGACTTTCAACAGTTACTCGCTTTCCCTGTGCTTCAGTAAGCCCACAGAAATGCTGCGTGTTTCAAAATCTTGGAATAGTGCTATGTTTGGCAAAAGTTATTCTGTTTATTACACTCGTGCTGTAAACAAATTCGAACAACAATCTAGTTTTTGACTTCCCGATTTCGAAGGACTATAATCAGACCTGGTAAATAATGATTACTAATCGTAATGATTAACGGTTTGATTAATTATTTGCTTAATTAAAGAAATAATAAAAAAATCATGATTTTTTACGTTTATTAAAATAAATTAAAATAATCAGAAAAAGTTGTTTGATTACTTTTTGATTTTTTAAAATTTTTTTTTTTTTGATTATTTAAATTTTTTTTTTTGATTACTTTTTATTCTTTTATTTTATTTCGTTTCATTTTATTTAATTTTATTTTGTTTTATTTAACTTTACTTTATTTAATTTAATTTAATTTAACTGTATTTTATTATATTTTATTTTATTTCATTTTACTTTATTTTATTTAACTTTACTTTATTTAATTTAATTTTATTTCATTTCATTTGATTTAATTTTATTTTGCTTTATTTAACTTTACTTTATTTTATTTCATTCTATTTCATTTTATTTCATTTCATTTATTTTATTTTATTTAACTTAACTTTATTTAATTTTATTTAATTTAATTTTATTTTATTTTCTCTTCTAGACTGTCAGATTAGTTTTTCTCAAACTGTTGACTTTCAACAATTACTCGCTTTCCCTGTGTTTCAGTAAGCCCACAGAAATGCTGCGTGTTTCAAAATCTTGGAATAGTGCTATGTTTGGCAAAAGTTATTCTGTTTATTATACTCGTGCTGTAAACAAATTCGAACAACAATCTAGTTTTTGACTTCCCGATTTCGAGGGACTATAATCAGACCTGGTAAATAATGATTACTAATCGTAATGATTAACGGTTTGATTAATTATTTGCTTAATTAAAGAAATAATAAAAAAATTCATGATTTATTACGTTTATTAAAAAAAATTAAAATAATCAGAAAAAGTTGTTTGATTACTTTTTGATTTTTTAAATTTTTTTTTTTTTGATTATTTAAAATTTTTTTTTTGATTACTTTTTATTCTTTTATTTTATTTCGTTTCATTTTATTTAATTTTATTTTGTTTTATTTAACTTTACTTGATTTAATTTAATTTAATTTAACTGTTTTTTATTATATTTTATTTTATTTCATTTTATTTTATTTTATTTAACTTTACTTTATTTAATTTAATTTTATTTCATTTCATTTTATTTAATTTTATTTTGCTTTATTTAACTTTACTTTATTTTATTTCATTCTATTTCATTTTATTTCATTTCATTTATTTTATTTTATTTAACTTAACTTTATTTAATTTAATTTAATTTTATTTTATTTTATTTTCTCTTCTAGACTGTCAGATTAGTTTTTCTCAAACTGTTGACTTTCAACAGTTACTCGCTTTCCCTGTGCTTTAGTAAGCCCACAGAAATGCTGCGTGTTTCAAAATCTTGGAATAGTGCTATGTTTGGCAAAAGTTATTCTGTTTATTACACTCGTGCTGTAAACAAATTCGAACAACAATCTAGTTTTTGACTTCCCGATTTCGAAGGACTATAATCAGACCTGGTAAATAATGATTACTAATCGTAATGATTAACGGTTTGATTGATTATTTTCTTAATTAAAGAAATAATAAAAAAAATCATGATTTTTTACGTTTATTAAAAAAAATTAAAATAATCAGAAAAAGTTGTTTGATTAGTTTTTGATTTTTTAAAATGTTTTTTTTTTTGAGTATTTTAAATTTTTTTTTTTGATTATTTTTTATTTTTTTTTTCAGTATTGTTGTAGAATTACATAAATATACACATCAACAATATTGAAAAAAATTTAAAATAATCAAAAGTAATAAAAACAACTTTTTTCCACAAGTAACTGCGTAAGAGAGCAAAGCATGCAGGACTGCTTCGTATTCATTGTCTATCACAAACTTATATTGCAGGAATTTCCGCCTGGAAGATAGGCGGGTACGTTCTCATTGATTTTCATTTTCTGAAGTTCCGTTCATAAATGCCATCTTCCTTTTTACTAAATTCTAATTTTTGTTCAACCTTGTTCCAGACCTTTGAGCGAAGGTCAATATATATGTGCGCTGCTTGTGGCGAGTTTAACAGGGTTACATCGAAATAACAGCGCTTGGTCATTCCAGTGAACCAGCTGTTGTTGTTACCTGGATCCCAGAGCACTCTGTCTACAATAGATACATAAAAGTTCGGTGAGTCTCTAAAGATAGGAGCTGTTTCAGCACGCAGTTGCGATAAAGATTTAGCTATCTTCTGTAATTTTTTAGGTCTTTAATTTAGATATATAAAAAGGCTGTTGTTGTGTTCTTTGTTCTGTGTAACCCTCAAGAATTTTGGTTATGTTCAAAACGTAATTCGCTTGCAACTCAGCGATAATAATGCCAGTTTTCAGTTCCGGGTAAAAGGAACCAATACAGTTTTATTAACATTTTTGTTAGCTTTGACCCATTGTGAGTTGATCGCAAGTGAATCATATAGATATTAGTTTTACAAAAACAAGTGCTGGTAAGTTGCTAGCTTGTTAATGAGGTGAGCAATTATTTATTTGATAATTACACCATAAGTATTATTTTTATATATTTTCTTACATATATAGACAGTCGAATGGAAATAAAACTAATAATGTTATTTAATTTAAACGCCCCTGAAATGAGAAAACTTGTAAGCTAGAAGGATTTGTTGACATTAAAAAATTTTAATTATTGATACGCGGATATACAATATTTACATATATGCAATGAGCATTAGGGTGGGGATAGCTTTGCATGGCTATACTGTTATTTTGTTTGGTTGAACATCAGTCTGTATTGTGTTGCATCACACTTTTTTGCCAAATGTAATCTTTGTACCATTGGTCGGCACAAAGAGAGAGCTCAATGTGTTAATGTGTCTATTAGTTTCTTAATATGTCCCTGTAAAAAACGTTGGAGCATCAAAGTACTCCAACACTTATCCTCATTCATATAAAAAAGGTGGTCCAATTTACATAGCGATGTCCGGTGATTGGATCACCTAATCCCACTCGGAGTACCATTTACTTTGCTTCCGAATAGTCTATAGAGCACCTACGTTGGAGTACTTTTAAAATGCTGCCAAAAGATTACTCTATAGAGTATTCTAGACGAAAGCGAGAAGGGAGTATGTGTTCTTTTAAGGACCACCTACTCCCACTCGCGCTTTGCTGTTGAATACTCCATAGACTAATCCCATGGGAGTATTTTGAGAGTACTCTCACGTAGGTGATCTTCAGAGTATTCAAAAGCAAAGAAACACTGCCATGTAAATTTGACCACCTTTTTTATATGAATGAGGATATTTGTTGGAGTACTCTGATACTCCTTTAGGAGTATTCTTTGGAGTATGAAACGGAGTATTTCCGTTTTTTGCAGGGGTGTATTAGTTTCTTAATATGTGAGTATGTGTTGGCGGTATTGCACTCATCAAGAAATATTTATTTATTATTTATTTCATCAAGGAATATAAACAGAGTTCGTTTATGCTGAGAGTACCCATTGCTCTCAACAATGCGCCATCAATGCTTACTTGAAACTAAATAAAATTCTATGCTCCTATGCTCTTTTCGTTGACATTCAGGCTGCATACGTGTAAAAATCCGAGTGGATTCATGTGAATGGGGCCATTAGGTATAAATAACGTAGGGGCTTGCCTCTTCCTATGCAGCTAAAAGCGGGCGTCGATAAGATAGAACTTTCTATCGCATGCTTCAAGCTTTTTCTCTCTGTCCTGTCCATGATTCCAAGCCATACATCAGACTTATCGTGAGTAATCTTTGTTCGTCGAGAGAAAACTTTTTCTTTTTTTTGATATTTTATTTATTTCATCTTATTTTTCGTCCCTTACTTTGTTTTTCCTTTTTGTTATTATGCTATTATTATGCAATGGACTATCAAAAATTCCAGTTGTATGGGAGGTGCTACGCCCCCATTTTTGTTATACCCAGTTTTTTTGGAGGTGGTAAGGATTATTCTCATATAACCCCTTACCAAATTTCAGTGGTCTAACGTAAATACTTCCAGAGATACGGACTATGAAAAATTCCATTTGTATAGGAGGTGCCACGCCCCCCCTATATATCAAAATATTTTTCAGCACATGACCATCCCTGGCACTGGATATCAGTGCTTGTTTCAAATTTGGTTACAATCGGCTTATACGTTTAGGACACAAGTCGGTCTATAGACATATACATACATAATTTGAATTTTATATATATATAGAAAACAAGATTATATTTTTATTTTTCTTAATTTAATTTTATTTTGTTTTGTTTTATTTTATTTTATTTTTTTTATCCTATTTTGTTTAATTTTATTTTTTTATTTAATTTTATTTGGTTTTATTTTATTTTATTTTGTTTTATTTCGTTTTATTTTATTTTATTTTACTTTATTTTATTTTATTATTTTATCCTATTTTGTTTAATTTTATTTTTTTATTTAATTTTATTTGGTTTTATTTTATTTTATTTTGTTTTATTTCGTTTTATTTTATTTTATTTTACTTTATTTTTTTATTTTTATTTTATTTTATTTTATTCTACTTTATTTTATTTTATTTTAGTTTATTTTATTTTGTTTTATTTTATTTTATTTTATTTTATTTTATTTTATTTTGTTTTATTTTATTTTATTTTATTTTATTTTACTTTAATTTATTTTATTTTATTTTATTTTATTTTATTTTATTTTGTTTTATATTATTTTATTTTATTTTATTTTACTTTATTTTATTTTATTTTATTTTATTTTATTTTATTTTATTTTATTTTACTCTAATTTATTTTATTTTATTTTATTTTATTTTATTTTATTTTATTTTATTTTATTTTATTTTATTTTATTTTATTTTATTTTATTTTATTTTATTTTATTTTATTTTATTTTATTTTATTTTATTTTATTTTATTTTATTTTATTGTATTTTATTTTGTTTTTATTTATTTTATTTTATTTTACTTTTTTTTAGTCTACTTTATTTTATTTTATTTTATTTTATTTTATATCATTTTATTTTATTTCATTTAATTTAATTTAATTTTTTTTATTTTGCTTCTATTTATTGTATTTAATTTATGTTTACAGGTAGACATTCTTCAGCACGAAAAATAACTTCGTTGCATTTTTGAAAAATAATACATCAAGCCCTCTTTTGGTTTTCTTTTTTTATAGCTCCACCTCCATAATCCCCACTCTTTTTCTTCCTCTTTCCCCCTTTTCCTCTATGTTGTTGTAGTTTTCTGCTTGTTTAAAGACAAAACTACGCCCCCAAGGTTTTTGGGAGTGTTTCCGAAAGAGACAGTCCTTTGCCGGATATAAATCCCGTACGCTCTGGTAGTCCCTTGTGGTACATTCCCGGATGTCGTGGCACTGATTTGGTATGGCCAGTGCAACCTTCTAGGTGATGGCACCCCTTCTTCCGTAAGGAGGGAGAAGATGGGTAATAAGAGGTGAAAGATATATTTTCCGTAGATAACCATGAAGTTGCAAGTCATTACCTTTGTACATTTTAGTCGCCTCCTACGATAGGTATGCCCACCTAGGCCATGTTTTAAACCCCTAACCCGCAGGCGAGTTATCTCATTATCATATCCCATATCCCATTCGTCGTCTTTCCGCATTTCCCTTTTCTTTGCGTGCTCCTTTTCCCAATCCACTTCCTATATACGTCCTTGAATGTATGTAAACATTGTAGATACCTTTACTATCGGATTTTACATCCCGTTAGCAAAAGTTCTAGTAGTACAAAAATGCAAACATAATGCTAACAAAACTGTTGCAAACAATGGCTTTCAAAGTTAATTATTTTTGTGTTTCTACATTGCCCACATGTGGTTTTTACTTGCCACAACTGGTTGCAGATAGTTTTGTCTGTTTTACATTAGTTTTTAGCACTGCCTGTAATTGAGCTCGTTTTGAAAAAGCAAGGACCTCAGTAGTAGTAGGTATGTATGTACCCTGCAGTGAAAAGTCAAACTAGTCAACGAACAAATTAGTTCTAGTAACTAATTTTATTCAGT
The DNA here is from genome assembly GCA_949987695.1 of Merzomyia westermanni. Lineage (NCBI taxonomy): Eukaryota > Metazoa > Arthropoda > Insecta > Diptera > Tephritidae > Merzomyia > Merzomyia westermanni. The sequence continues at coordinate 32,365,885 of OX465288.1, forward strand.
TCAACAGAGTTGTTTTACTGTTTAAATATTTCGAAGCGTTTTCTTAAAATGGGCGTGGCACAACCTACGCCACGGGAAAAACATGCAGTTTTTTCGTATTGAGAACATATGTATAGCCAAACTACAGTAATCTGCAAATCTTTTCTATGTATAGAGAGTAAGGCGCTCTGATATAGTCAACACGGTTGCCACCTCGTATCTTTTTCCAAGATCAAACTTCCTTATAAAAAAAGTACCAAGTTTTTTGAAATTTTAAATAATGATTTCAATTATGGCTCTCCATAAGATGCTACTTATCCGTACGTACATCATCCTGATATCAAAACCTTTAGCTGTGTTAATCTAACTGCCTCGAAAACAGTGTGCTTAGCAGTCAACATTTGTAGAATTTTTGAAAAAAAAAAAATCCATCCAAGGCTGATTTAGTCCACAAAATCATAAGAACTAATATTTATCTGAGGCCCAGACCTACATAAGAAATTGCTAAATCTTGATTTGTAATCTACATTTGACGGCTGAGTGGAATATCACTCTATTTCAAAACATTTTTTCAATTTGTTAAGGCATTCTTCAAAAATATTTTAAAATTGTGTGATTTTCCGTTGAATCGTAGGTATAAAGTATATCTGCAATGCCAAGTTGAGTTGATAACGGAAGACCACAGTCTGGCTTACTAATTTACAAAGGCAATCTGTGCGTCGTAGGTTATCCATAATGGGCCATGTTGTGCTATCTGAGATTTTTGATTCGATATTCACTTCGGCGATATATAAAACAGTTCTTCTTGATACCATGAAAAAGCGCAGACAGCCATACAAACTTGGAGCGAACAAAATCCCAAAGCACATGAAAGCGTCTAAAATGTGTTAATTTCAATATAGGTGAAAGCATTCACAGACGGCTGAACTAAAACAAAGCTTCTAACTCTTTAAGGTATTAATCTCCGTAGGTACTTCATATCAGACCTGTCAAAGTAATGACTACTAATCGTAATGATTACCGGTTTGATTAATTACTTTCTTGAGAATACATTTAATGGACGATTGCCAAGTACTTAAAAATTTTAATGATTACTTTCCAATTAATTAAAAAATTAATGAAAAAAAAATCATAATTTTGTACGATTATTAAAAAAAAACCACTCCTTCGGGTTAGGGGTTAAGAATATGCCCGAGGTAGGCATACCGGTCGTAAGAGGCGACTAAAATGCACAAAGGTAATGACGTGCAACTCGATGGATGATCTACTGATATGATGCCTCTCACCTTTCATTACCCATCTCTCCTTCCTTACGGAATAAGGGTTGACATGACCTAGAAGGTTCCACTGGTCATACCAAAACAGCTTCCCGACAGTCGGGAATGTACCACAAGGGAGTACCGGAGCGTACCGGATTCATATCCGGCCAAGGACTATCAGTTCGACAGCACTCCCCAAAACCTTCGGGGAGTGTTTTTATCGTTACAACAACAACCACATTATTAAAAAAAATCAAAAATAATAAAAAAAAAAAAATTGTTTTGCTTACTTTTGATTATTCTTGTTTTTTTTATAAATTTGATTGTTTTTGGGTTTTACCAGTATTGCTGTAGAAATCAAAAATAATCAAAAGTAGTCAAACCAATTTTTTTTTATTATTATTTTTGATTTTTGGTAATCGTACTCAATTAATAATTGCCTTTTCTTGAAAAACTATTAAAATAATCATTACCAATTAAAAAGCCGTGTAATTAATTGATTACTAATTACTAATAAAATAAACAGGTCTGCTTCATATCGATCAAAGAAAGATTATCAAGAAAGAAGTTGTGGAAATATTCACAGAGATTTGTTTTACTGTATCCTGCTTGTCCTAGCCTTTGTAGGTTTTGTAGCCTCTTAAATAGAATAGTAATAATACTAATAATAATAATTAATATACAGAGTCGTGAATGGTCTACCACATCTGACGCTATTTCTATATCAAGGATGATGCCACTTTTTTCGGAAATGTCAATCATCCCTACTTTTCAAAATTTTTTCTACTTAACACACTTTTTTATCAAGCAGCTTATACGAATGCCCGAAGCCTTCCATAATCCGTTAATACGACTCTCTTCAAAGCAGGATTGTGAATATTTAAATGTTCATCATTTTTACACTGGCGTAAGATAACTACAATTTTCGCATAAAGTTAGCGGGGAAAACCAAAAAAATTCAAACTTTTTTTTTTTTAATTTTGAAATATGCCTTTAAATTATGAATAATTTCCGGTGAATTCCAGTGCAAGAATTATTTTCCTAACCGCTCTCTAAACTAGTCTTTTTGCCCTGCTAGCTTCATGTGAAACAATATTTTTTTAAATATGCGAAATACTGCAAATTACCAAATACCTGATTTATTGCTACGTGAAAGTTGTCTTGCCAACTTCAGAAAGGTGTGAAAAGTTAGTGTAAATCTTTTTTTTCTAATATTTTTGTGACATCTTTTTTCATCTTTGGAATATCCATCACCATTATTTGAACTAGAAGAAGAAACGATTTCCTAAAAATTGTCCCAATTCTTTGAGCTTTGCTCCGAAAAGAAAAAATTATTTCAATAAACAATAATTCAAAAGTCTGGCTCCACAGTTTTTTGTTTAATCTCAAAATCATTTAGTACAATAAATTTCCTTTCAAATCTGGTGAAAATTGGAAACTAAGTTTTTAAATTTCCTTCGAAGCTCTTCGTCTTTTGCAAGCTCTATTTCAGAAAAAAAAAATATGTTTGGACCAGCTAATGAATAAGTTTTTCGGTTTTTTTTAGTGTATCAGTAAATTCGGTCACATTTTAACACAACAAAATATTGAATTTTGCGTGTTTGATTTAGTGACTGACGCGTGGGTATGTCGGCTTTGCGCTGAGGTCGTCACATAAGTAGTTACATATGTATTTGCACTGGTAGTACTCACCATATCAATCAGTACCTGTAAACTTGTGACCAAATTCAGTTTGAGTCACATTGCAATTATTGCACTGGACCGCTGTTGACAGTCCGAAAACACTTTGTGTGGCAAGTGCAGGTGACAGTTTTCATTGCTGTTTAGACATTTCCCATTTCAGCGAAAATCAATTAACCGCCAACAAATTATGGACAACAAATGTGTTGTGAAAGATTTTAATTGTATGCATTTCAGAGATGGCTGGATAGTTGTGCCATGCTAAATATGAGAAAGTTTGCACGTTAGGATATTTGTCACGAAAACACGCGAAAATGGCTTGAGGATTTGGACAAAATTTCGCGAACAGCTTGTTTATGGCCTAGATTGATTTCTACGTTATATAATATATAAGAACAGGGATAATAAGTACTTCATCCAGATGAAGATCGGGAGGGGTATTAGATACTGCGAGCAAAACAGTGATACGAAGTGTTAGTTCGTGTAAAACCGAGCGTTATTGACTATATATTTTAACAGTAACTCACTTATTGCACGAAATGGATTTATTCAGACACTCTTCATTACCAGCACCTTTTTTCTTTGACCCCTGGAACCTTCGGACATATTTAGTAGTGAGAGTTGTGTGACTTGGTTTCGTCAGATCAGCCAATGAGCAGCACGTCAGTGCAACTGCACACAAACGAGATCTTTTAGGAGAGACGCGCGACGCCCTGGTTTAATTACGGACTGGATATAGTAATAGGCTAAACACTTTAGAATCATCTTTTTAACTGTTCAACCGAGCAGACTCTCCCAACACCAAACTTATTATAGTCAAACAATATTGAAGCTGCCAGTTTTCTTCCAACTAGAACGGATCGATGACAATCCCGGGAAGGGACTTCTCGAGCAGGCGGAGCCAGATACTGTTACAACAACAGCAACTACTTGACTACCGTTTAGCGACACCGCAATTAATCATATTAGAGATGTGTGACGTAGGTTACTTCGCCAAGGATTGTGGTCCCGAGTTCACTATATCGCAAGATATTGAGTAGTTTAAACAATCTGCAAGCCATATCCAAATAGTAGGTCTTGTACGTCAATTACCAGGCTGTTGTTCTTGCAGAGAATTTGTTTGTAAAGTTTTTGAGACACAACCAACTCCTGTGTGCAGGGTCCTTCTTTGCGATTCCTACCTACACTTTTCATCCTACCGAGATGGACAATACGGATTGGTTGAAAAATATGATCCAGTACACCGTTAAATGGCTAGGTAGAAGATTGCTCTTAGCTTGCAAAAAAAAATCTAAGGTAAGTACAGGGTGGCGCAAAAGTAGTCCCCCTTTCAGAAAATGCTATAAATTTTGCGATTGGCCCCTAAAGTCAGTTCTGTTTTGACATTTGTTTAGTAAACACATGCGAAATACACGTTAATAAACAATGTTACGCTACACTGCTCCAGAACGCGGAATATTGCTGACTATTTATTTGACCAATAATCGGTCGGGGCCAAACGGTTACTGTGAATGGTGAGCGCTACAGAGCAATGATCAACGAGTTCTTTTTGCCGCAACTTGATAAATTGGGATTGGAAAGATGTGGTTCCAACAAGACGGTGCAACAGCACACACTGCACGTGCCACAACCGATATGCTGAACATCGGAAGCTTACTTTTGCGCCACCTTGTATAATATACGTAATGTGATTAGTGAAAAGTTACACAACATACAGCTCCCATATAATCGATCAAATAATAGTAAATAGGTGCTAATTAGTGATGCAAATGTGCGATATGATTAAGCTAAATATCTAAACTAGTTTCAGAGATATATTGATTACAAGTCTGTTATAAATTCTGAGACGCTACTAAGCTAGAACGGATTTTATAGTTACGAATGAGTATGATAAACATACATTTAAATTGTAATCGGCCGAGGTCTTACATGAATTACTTCTAGTAAAACTGTATAAGAACTCAGGTTAAAATAAAATTAAATAAAATAAAAAAGATAAAATAAAATAATTTAAAATTTAAAAAAAAAATAAAATTAAATTAAATTAAATAAAAAAAATAAAATAAAATAAAATAAAATTTAAATTAAATAAAATAAAATGAAATAAATAAAAAAAAATAAAATAAAACCAATTAAAATAAAAGAAAATAAAATAAAATAAAACCAATTAAAATAAAAGAAAATAAAACCAATTAAAATAAAATAAAAAAAAATAAAATGAAATAAAATAAAATAAAAAAAAAATAAAATAAAAAAAAATTAAAAAAATAAAATAAAATGAAATAAAATAAAATGAAATTAAATGAAATGAAATCAAATCAAATGAAATCAAATGAAATGAAATGAATTGAAATGAAATGAAATGGAATGAAATGAAATGAAATCAAATGAAATGAAATGAAAAGAAATAAAATGAAATGAATTGAAATAAAATAAAATAAAATAAAATAAAATAAAATAAAATAAAATAAAATAAAATAAAATGAAATGAAATGAAATGAAATGAAATGAAATAAAATAAAATAAAATAAAATAAAACAAAATGAAATAAAGGAGAGAAAACAATATTTAATTAAATTAATTTTCTGCTGTTTCTGTGTTAAGATTTGTGTGAAATAAAGTAAAATAAATAAAAAAAAAACAAAATAAAATTAAATTAAATTAAACTAAATGAAATTAAATAAAATTAAATTAAATAAAATAAGGGTGGGAATATAAAATTTATTAAACTTAAGTTTCTGCTGTTTTTCATGAAAAAAAAATAAAAAATAAAGAAAAATAAAATAAAATTAAATAAAATAAGAGAGAAAATATAAAATTAAATTAAATTAAGTTTCTGTTGTGTTTGTGGTAAGATTTGTGTGAAATAAAATAATAGAAAAATAATAATATTTCGAATAATAAATCAACGGCTGAGTCGAAGATAAACCTCTTCTGAGAATTTTTTTTAATGTGCAAAACCTGAAAATTTAAAGTTCCTAGTTCTTAAATTTCAAGATTTATTAGCCAAACTATGTGCATCGGAACAATCGATTGTAAGGGAGCTATGCGTTGTATTGGTCCGGTCTTGCTGGTTCCGACAAATGGTTAATATTTTACCAAATAGCAGGTCCTTAGCTAATTTCATGGAGATATCTCAAAAACTGAGGGACTAGTTTGCGTTCAAACAGACAGACGGGCATGGCTAAATCGACTCAGCTCATCGCCCTGATATTTCGGTATACTTATTGGCCCCTTTAAACCGATATCTCTTCTTCTTCTCATACTTACAAACATCGGACCAAAGTTATAATACCATTTCATGATCATGAAAGGTATAAAAATGCTCTCCTTACGATAATTTCGCGCAAAGGAGTCGCTATTATAATTGATTTTTTTTTTTAATTTTGATTGAGGCCAACGCATTAAAATTGGTTATGCCTCAAATCGATAGTTTTGCCGTAAAACGGAGAAACTTTTCAACCGATTCACAAAATTTCAAAAGGCGGCTTTTCAAATTTAAAATTAAAATTGCAAGTATCTAAAATTAATATTAACGGCTAAAAATTGGTAAGAATTTTTTTTTCTACATGTAAATTGATATTTTCTAAAAGCGCCAAAAAACCAAACAAAAATACTTTGATGAAATTAATAACCCTAATGTACATACATATATCTATGTGTACTTATGCAAATGAAATCGCTGTTATTTAATCCACAGGTTTTTTAGATTTCTTTTGTCCTTCAAAGGATAATATATTGACGGATTACTCAACCGCAGTCATTAAAAGCCCTCAAACCGCACATACGCAATAGAACATCCGTTACATAACTACTCGTACAAGTATTATGTACAAATATACAACCAAATACGATCGTAAAATTCGTCGCTCGCAGACCCTGCCATTGCTGTTAGACAGGCGCGCCCGCATAAATATCTACTACTAAAATAAAAATATAAAAAAACCGAAATACGAAAAGAAAAACTAATATTGTAATTTACAAGAAAATTTACACTTTGAATTTTATTTGCATTCACTTTTTATAGGATTTTTATGATGTCAGTTGTCATTTGGCTTTGCTTATTTCCTCCGCCACACAACGGGTGTCTTCAACCCTCCAAATTATATACGAATGACGTTTTTATTGCTGGCAATTCTCGACATTGCTGCGTCAAATAAATTTTGTAGTTTGGAGCACGCTCTTACTAAATTTACGCGCTTTAAATGCTAAATTATTTAAAAATTTGCCAATTTCAAAATTATACAACTTGGCTGTGTTTTTATTTTTTTTCTTTTTGTTTGGTACACAATGGGGTTTCAGGTGTTCTGTGAGAATGTAAAACAAATGTCTGATATTCGCCGCCGGCAATGCACGAAGGAACACAGTTTTAGAGAAGGTTTTTTCTGATGTTGTCATTCTTCTGTATGTGACTTTATATTGAACTGATCTCGTTTTGATTTCTTGCAAAACCTTCCTGGGCTGATGTTGTAACTGAAATACCAGACCAGGTGTAGCTGCTACTCTTCACCACCAGGTTGGAACTTACACCATCTCAATCTGCCTAGACTGGAAGGCGAAGAGATTAAAGAAGGCTTTGGCAGCTTACTACACCTGCAAGAGAGCCTTCGGAAGGAACTGTGGCCTATCACCAAACATAAGGCGCTAGATAGAAAGAGCGATTAAGTGAAAGCTGCGATTTTGCAAAAGACTTGCGTACCTGAATATTTCAGGCGTGGTAAGGATGTGTTTCTTCAGAATTTGGCAGCAAAAGGAGCACTCAGACTGAGCTAATCTAACATTTGGAAGCCAACCAACTATGGACACGCCACAATACTAGATACCATGCCAAATAACCTAAACGGTGTCAAAACTGACCTTACAGCCGACTTGGTAGGAGGTAGAGTATGCCTCGAGGGAGGAATAAGAACTGGGTTTAGTCACTGGTAGCGAGCTTATGATCTATATGATCTAAGTGGAACGGAGCCTGGGCTACACTCTGTAGCTCTAGAAGCCAAGCAGTCATATCGACTCTGCCTCTTGGTCAGTGTCTTCCAAGCGGAAATCTGTGCCTTAGAAAGCGCAGCTGGATCGCTTAAGGCTCTGGATCATATAAAAATTTCACGTGTAGCTGTACAAGTACGACATGAAAACAAATTAGACTATTAATGCGGCGCACCGCGCATGCCACAGCTTTACTCTGCCAGGAACTGACGAAACCGTAACTCACCTACAGTGAGATAGTCAAGCATATTGCAGAAGTATCGAAGTAATTCTCTTCCTATGGATCTGAAAACTCAAAAGCAAGTAGAGAGTCTGGGATGACAGCCGGATCTACTTAATAGATTGACCAGCGGTTGACCCGTCAAAGGTTTTTTTGTAAGTAAAAGGCTGTCTAATCTGCGTACATATATGGAAGTGCCGATTATCCAGGTCGAAGTACTGTCAATGGACTAAACTCTTATTTAGCTCTATTGGAATTACTCGCTTCCTATGACTGACTACCCTTAGAAGAGATGGTTTGATTTCGGGGATGGATATGCTGAATAGAAAGGGTAACGTACTGCAGCAACAACAACAAGTAGGTCTAAAACCATACATACACGGTCAACACGTTGACCTAAGCTGCATCACTTTGCAATTTATAATAAAAAAAACCGATCTTAAAGAGACTAGCTCAACCATGCTCCGACTTTATACAGCTTTAGAAGTGTTTCAAGAATTTTACCAACACTTCGTCAGAGTTTTTAGAATAAGTATTTGAGTTGGTAATCTTCCCTTGAACGGTGGCCCCATTGACACTTGCTTACTTATTTCCGTGACCCAAGAATACACTTATACAAGTCATAAAAAATCATGCAATTAATGTTATCAGTAAGGTAATGACTCAATGACTCATGCGCTCTCAGATCGAAAGCTTATCACTCAGCCTAGTCTTTAATTATTCAATTAAAAAGAAAAACGGAGAAACTAAGCTCAAAGTATTGCATAAATTTTTCTACAATATTACAAAAGCATTGCAGCTTATGAGTGTATTTATAAACAATTTCGAGATAATTAATTTTTTAAGGTACTAGTCAGCCAAGAACTTCCTAATAGTCTACACTTAAGGTGGAGAGCTGAACTGAAAATGTAAGATATTACCTATATCCAAAGTTCATATAAATGAGTCTTGTATATATAAAGGGGTAAGGTGGCAACCCTGGCTTGAAAAATATTTGTCTTTAATACGAGCTAAAATTGGTTCCGTTTGATAACCATATTGGCATATTGATCTATTTTGCTTTGTTGATTTTCCGACAGGGTGGAAGGTTGATGTATATTGGAACGATTTTCCGTCACCCCGTTTCGAATTTCGTTTTGTAACAAAGGTGACAACACTGTTAAAGCATTCTCAGTGGCAACAACAGGATACAATCTATATACAAAATTCCATAAAAATGTGTCAAGTCGTTTATGAGATAATAGGGATATGCAAGGATATAAGTATAATAGAATTAGGTGGCAACCCCAGTGCATAGCTGCACTTACAAAAAGTTTTGTGGAAATACGGCGAATGTACCTTTCATTGGATATATGTGTTAGCATATCTTATTTCATTAAAAGAAATAGACAGGTGGCAACCCTGTAAAACATTCTGAGTGGCAACACTTTAATTCAGTTGCTTTTTTGTTAAATATTCAAAGTAAAATACTTATCGTTTGCTACCCAGCTTGGCATCCTTACTTAATTAAACAAAAAATTCAAATTGGTGGCAACTTAGAAAAATCATGCTCAGTGGCAACACCCCAGCAGCACGTCTTAGCACGTAGTAAACTATCTATAAGTACATACCAAATTTTATCCAAATCGCTTGAGCCATTTCCGTTCTCGTTTCGTAGCTCGTTGCAAATTATAACGCTCAAGTGCATACACGTGTCTATATAGATATATTCAGATATATATATATGTATATATATTATATGTATTCAAAAGAATTTATATGTTATCTCTAATAATTAGATGACTGTGCAAGATTGCATTGTAATAGTTTAAATAATATACTTGAAATAGGAATTAATTGCACGTTATTTACTTGCCAAAAAACACAAAATTAAGTATGACAAAGTAAGGACGTCTCAGTACGCGTGGAAATGTATATTAAATACCAAGCTGCAGATGTGAGTTTCAGAATCGGGCACAAAATACTTTGACTTGTAAATAATGAAGACACTGAAATGAAATAAATAGCTGAAAAAATTTATAACGAAAAGTGGGCGTGGTAGCTAGGCGTTTTCACTCATTTTAAATTTTCAACAAAACTATGATACGCCTAGCAGCAAGTTTCATTATTGGATAGTGAAGGGTTTTGAAGTTTATAGTAAAAAAAAATACATTAAAAATTATGCACAAGTCAATATTTCTAATTTTATGTGTTTTTCGATATCGAAAGGGGTGTGGTTGTCTTTCGATATAGCCTATTTTCAAATTCTAACCTTACTTGGCTGGAAAGTTACTATTTACTTTGCCACACTTTATTGAAATACTAAATTTCATTACATAAGTATCAGAGATCATTGTAATAGAAATAGATCATATGATAACTATATTTTATTGCTTGGCTGGGATTATCAACTTTTTTGGATTACTATATACAATGAAATTTAAATAACGTAAAATATGCTTTATTCAGATACAGCCGATATATCAGTTATCGATTAATTTATTGTGGCAATGCTCACTTTCCTAAGACCTCGATCTATATAACTTTCGTATGTAATATCATTATTCTAGCTTGAATATAATCAGAGCTATAGCAAATAGAAAATATCAAAAAAGGTAACTGTTTCTTCTAGGCACTTTAATGAAAAGTCGCCTGAAATGCTTATCAGTAAAGAAAGAACTAGATTTATCGTAGCGAAAGTTGACGTAAACGTGATTCAAAGAACTTTACTTTCTACATAATTACTAATTAAGAATTTAAGATTAACATTTTGACCATGTGGCCACGCTGGGAACTTAAAATGAAAATTAATAATGATTGTCAAATAATGACAAATAATATTAATATTGGGAATCCACTTGACTTTTCCTGATTTAAATTTTTCTTGATATTTTCAATTTGATTAATCATTAATTCTTTTTATTGTTTTTTTATTTCTTTTATTTTTTTCTGATTTCACATTTTTGTTATTTGTCTTTTATATTTGTTTATTACACTTTTAGTTTTTTTTTACATATTTTATTATTTCTAAAATTTGAATTCTTTGTTATTTTTTCATATTTTATTTTTTGTTTTTTTACTTCTATATTGTTTTTTATTCATTGTTTAGTTTTTTTTATTGTTTTAATTTTTTTATTGCTTTATTTTAAAATTTTTTTTTTGATTAATCATTTATTCTTTTTATTCCTTTTATTTTTTTTTTTTTATTTCAAATTTTTTTTATTTATCTTTTACATTTCTTTATTACACTTTTAGTTTGTTTTACATTTTTTATAATTTTAAAAATTTTTATTTTTTTGCTTTTTTTACTTTTATTTTGTTTTTTATTTTTTGGGTTTATTTGTTTTTTATTGTTTAATTTTTTGTTTTTTTTTATTTATTTTTTAAATATTTTTTTAATTTTTTTACTAACATTTTAAGAAAATTTAATCAAAAAACTTAAAAATAATCCGCCCTGTTTATTTTTAATTTTTATTGCTTTTTTTTATTTTATACTATTACGTGTTTTTTTGTAACAATGCATCGAAACCATAAAAGAGAACAAAAATAATTGAACAAGAATCATTAATTTTGCTTAAGTATATTTCATTTTTAAAGAATATATGTATGTATATAAGAATATATATGTGTATGTAGGCAGCAACAATCTTATACGGTATTAATTCTAATGTCCTATTGTGATAGTAGGGATCGGCGCTCTGAGACTGTACTACCATCCTATTCCCTATCCATAACCCTCTCCCTATCCATATCCATATTCCTAGGTCCGTCATAGAATCACTGAGTACCAAAGTACCAAATTTCAAGCAAATCGCATTATAAATAAGATTTTATTGAATCTCTCTCACTATATTCATTCTAAAAACTTTGATTTATGGAACTCTGTATCTATCAGATGGACAAAGTTATAATACCTTTTGTGATTGTACAACTGGGTATAGTAAGATACTAATTTTATCAAGTAAAAACACATACTTTAATTTGTTTCTTAATTAATTGTTGAAAATTTTATATTTTTGTAAGTGGCGTTAAGAAATTTTAAATATTTCAAAATTTACACGCGCGAGCTTTTGAATGCATTTCCGCATGCTTATAGAAGGGAGATTGCACATCGAGTATAAAGCAGCAGCGTGGCCGTTACAACGCGTTGGCGTGTAGTGAAATCATATTTGGAAGGTATGTGATGGCGTCAAAAGTGGGCACTACTGACTAGAGATGGTTTTATTGAAATAACTATTATCGATGGTCAAGAGTATCGATAGTTTTCCACCTCTACTAGTGACTGTACGAAATTTAAAGACTGAAAGCTTGGCACATCGTTGGATTAAAATTTATCTAAGTTTTATGGAGGGTGAGTAGCTTATTTAAGTTAATTTTTGTATTATTTTATTTGGTTTGACTCAGGCCTAGACGACCGTATTGCGCAAAAGGTTTATAAGCGCGGGATTGGCCTCCATATTTTCGCTGTGAAAATCCCCAATTTGGTTTGCACACATAAATTATATCTTTCGAATATTTTATAAGCGGGTTGCGAATTACAATAGCATGCAATGAAAGAAATAAATATAGCTTATGTCGCTTGCACAAAATTAAAAAAATTACAATGCTGGATATTCGAGAAAGTTCTTCAAACTATGCCTTCCAAACTTTAAAATTTTTTTCCTGGAGTTTTACAATTTTTAAAAGTTTGCTTGAAAATTTGGTTGCAAGGAAAACACATGTTATACGGCAATCCTTATCAGGGCGTAATCATCTGGGTCAGTGATAATGCGAGCGCTGAAGGTATGCAGAATACGGTTGAGAAGGATTAGCAATAGTCTGACATAGTTTGGAGTTTGTTTCGAACTACTTCGCTATAAAAATGATCTGGCATCCACAGGTGTTACCCTGACAATTGTTATGCGGATCGTTTGGTCCGATCGTATACCAATGAGCCGAGAGTGGCTGACTACGGAACTCTTCAAACTGCGGTGGCTAACAGTAGTTTACTTCTACATAGTTCGGCTAAGGGTTAGTTGAGCAAGCGCCGACACCAGTCTTAATTTTTGCATTGACTAAGCACTGCTCGATGGTAGTTGAATCACTGCGCTGGAATATTTTTTGACAAACCCCAGCTGTGTTAGCTGCATAACCGTTGAAAACGCAGATTCATAAGGTCAATTGATGTTCAAATTCTCAGTTTTTACAAGGACAGGACGGAAATATCTCACCTTAGAAGTGATTGAATCTACGGAGCTAAGTCAATAAGCTTCAAACAGTTGAGAGAGCTTGTATGTTCTTGGCGTGTAGCCTATGTTTATCAAATTGGGAAAACGAAGAACGCTTCCTTGCCCACCCTGTCTTTAAAGTAGACAAGCACAAGTTTGTTGTCATATGGCGGGCTCCTTGTTCCTTTTCATTGGAGGATGGTTTTATGTGGTGGATCTCAATCCCAAATCCCCGCTCTTTGGACCTATATTATATCTTAAAAGTACATAATTTTCTCAACCGTATTCGCCTACATGAATGTCAGTTTTGCCTTCATTCGGAGCTTCTCTATTGCACACACGACTAGCAGCGAGCATCAAGATATCAGCCATATCACCGATCATTGGTCGCCTAGTCAAGTGCCGAATAACAAAATAGTAAAAATGCGGGACGCAATATTTTTTTGTTTTTTTTTTTTGTTGTTTTAAATAGCGTTTGCCAATTTTACACCGTTTTACAATTTTTGTTATTATTTAAAAGAAAGAAAAAACCTGTAATAAACAATTAAGGTAGTCTAAGTCCGGTTATAACAGTATATTATATAATCACCTGTGGAATTTTTTTTTGCTTCCGAGCCTTATCACTACAGCTTTAAAGGGATTGTGGGCGTGGTTATTTACAGATTGACTTCAGTTCTAGCACTTTTTCTTTTGAACTTTCTAAAACATACGATATCAGAAAACCCCTTCCACGCTCGTTGTCTCTCAGAACTTATAATAGACTTACTCCGATTTAATTATTTGATCTTCGAAATCAGTTTAGATATGTAACTGAATCACATCGCTTATTGTAGCGTTTTAATCAACTTTACTTTTATACCAGTCTTGTACTAACATATTTTGGACCACCCTGAGACACATAATCGTTGATAACTCCGAAACTGGTCGAGCTATCTAAGTAAGGGATATCTTAAATGCTCACCTAGACACCTGCTAATGCAACGCTGTTAGTGAGTTTCAATTCTATTTAGCAGTTTTTGAGTGATGCGCGCACAAACATACAGACACACAGACACAAATTCTAAAAACTAATGGTCCGCAATGTACAGACATATGTCTGCTACGATTTTATTATATGTAGTTATATGTATAAAAAGTGGGCATGTCTACTAGTGCTGAGTGTCCAAGGAACATTCACACATAATTTAAATAAGACATCTTCAAATTTTCTGAATCAATTTCTCTTTCCCTTCTGAATAACTTGATATTCATAAGTCCATATCCATCTCGATTCGTTTGTTCCGTTTCAACCTTTTAGCGTTAGTTGACGCCAATTTAAAACACCTATCGTGATTTGCATCTTCGCAAGTAATAACTTTTCCCTCGAATGATCCCGGGCCATCTTTTCTTCTTTCGACACTGTCTATGATTCCACACTGCACAACAGGACTGGTATGATGAGAGACTTATACAGTGTAACACTTGCTCGGCGAGAGAGAACTTCACTTCTCAGTTACCTACTTAGACCTAGCCAAGGCGAATTCATATACGTGGTGATTTTTTCACATTCACGAAGGTTTCCGCTTAATATTTTCTTTAACTTATCCATTTTAAGTTACAAAACTAAGAAGCGAAGCAGGGCGAATTGGGTTGAATTCGCTTTCCTATATGCATTCGACTTGGGTCCAACCGCTAGACGAATAAAATGAATATACTCAAAGGCGAATTCAATTCACAATCATACTGCGGCGAAGTTCGTAGTGTTAACATTCGCGAAAAAAATTGTTTTCAATTGATTGGATAGTTCCACCTTGTACTAAATTCGTCTTCATACACGCTGATCGTACTTTGCGCAGCTGAGTATAAACAAAAAATTTAAGACGGCACATTTTCTTCCAGAGCTGTTTTATTATTTTCGTCGTATTTAGTTTTCGTTTCATGTTTAGCAACTCAACTCAACTCAAATCAACTCAACTCAGGCTATTTGAAGGTAAAGACTAAGTAATTTTGTAAGAGTTTGCATCAAAGTTGTAAATGTCTGGCAGCAAATTTTCTGTAATAAATTTCGTATTCTTATGACAATACGAATGCGCAAAACGTTGACGGTTGTTGCTTACATTTCACTTATTGTTGTTGTTGTACTCGTAGTTAGTGTAGCGGTCGGCGTTGTTGTCTGCTGTTTGCGGCTGTACGCTGTCACTGCCAATACCATTTGCTTGCCTCCGAGACGGCTGAGGATCTTATGTTTATGCGTTACCGCTCGTCTTGACCCACCACCCCCCTCTCCCATTTGCAACACCACAAACTTAAAGCGTTTCGCGAGTGTGGTCGTTGATCCGGTAAGCGGCTGTATGCAGCAGCAGTTCTAGATCCACACGGCGATACTAATTGCGTATGCGGATTGCGGTGAAGGGCGTCTGTAGAGATGGCTTGGTGACGTGCACGCAGTTCAGCTATGCTACTCGGCGCGCAGACGCGTTTTATGGCGTTTTTATAATGGTAATACATATTTGTTTCTCCTTTTTTTTTTCTTGTGAAATTGCGCGCAAGATTTTACGATCGTGCAGCATTAGCAAGGGATCAACGGAGCTATGGCTGGCTATAGCGGCTGATAAACAAAAACAAGAAAACAGAAGAAAAAAAAAAACAAATAAAAATTGTAAAAAAATTAAAAATAAAATAAAATGAAAATCCATCAAAGGCCTCCATGGCCACAGTTCGATGCTTTTAGTTTTGCGTTTCGGTTTCACAGTAGCATACAAATATTAGTTTTTAAATGAGAAAACAGCGCATGAAAAAATTAAATTTTCAAATTTTGAATACAATTAGTGAAGTAACAAAGTTTTTACTGCAACCAATGCGCACAAAGTGTAATGGGTCCTCCGACCTTATTCCGTGCGCTGCTTTGTGCTTTGATAGTTCCATGCGATATTGTGCAGAGCAGCGGGTATGCTTTGAAATGGGGGTCCAACTAATGAAATGTTACGAGTATTAAGCGTTGCAATGCGCTGATACAAATCAAGAATCTTTACATTAAAACATATTTACAAACATCTACAGACATATGTGTAAGTATGTATGTGCATTAGACCCTTTTCGAATTTTAGTTTTTTTAGTTCCATCGCGAACTACTAGCGCCACAAAAATGATTTCTTTAAACTAGCAATTAAAGTTCAAACGTAAAGTAGCTATAACAAAAAATCAAAAAAATGCCATCATCATTGATCCTGATTGATTGTTCAATTGATCATAATTGGTTTTCAATCGCTCCGGCGATTTTGGTTGTTGCATGCCACTTATCCGTACTTAGCGTTGACTGTTGGCCTTTAATTCGATGAACGATGCTGATATCTAGTAGGGATGTGACCTCGAGTCGCAAAAATCGAATACTTAATAATTGATTTTTTGTTTACATTTTATTTGTGAAAAATCGATGTATAAGAAAATAATCGATTTTTATTCATAAATCGATTTTTTTCTAATGTATTAGTAAAAGTATATTATGAATAATTTAATCAAGTGAAAATCATAAGTAATAACCAGATTTTATTAACACAATTTCGAATTATTCACTTACAAATTTTCTTAGATATTTTATTACAATAATAATAATACAAAACAAAAAATGTAAGAAATTAAACAAAATTATCTCAAAACCTGACCTGTTAAATTTAATTAGTAATTAGTAATCAATTAATTAGAGGGCTTTTTTAATTGGTAATCATCATTATAATTGTTTTTCAAGAAAAGGCAATTGTTATCTGATTACGATTGCAAAAATCAAAATATAAATCATGAAAAAAAATCAAAAAAAAGTCAAAAATAATCAAAAAAATTGTTTTAATTACTTTTGATTTCTTTATTATTATTATTTTTATTATCTTTGATTTTTGATGATAATGAAAAAAAAAACAAAAATAATTTTTAAAATATCAAAAGAAAAGAATTTAAGTTGTTATTTCTTTTGATTATTGGCCTAGAGCTCGTAAATAAAATTATTTCGCACGATTTAAGGCCGTAAACAACAAAAATATTTAAAAAAAATCTAAAATAACTTAAACAAATTTTTTTAAATATGTTCGGTTATTTTTTATTTTTTTTATCAATCGTAAAAACTCATGACTTTTATTTTATTTTTTTAATTAATTGGAAAATAATCATTAAAAATTTTAAATAATGTTACTCAATCATTAAATGGATTTTCAAGCAAATAATTATTTAAACCGGTAATCATTGCGATTAGTAATCATTATTTAAAAGGTGTGCTCAAAACTAAAATAAAACAAGATAGGAGAGCTCTGCCTACAGCTGTGCTAAAAGCGTTATACCGTTCATGAATACTAATTACGATTTTACCTGTCCCGTTCATCGAAGCAATCGATTATATCGGAGATGTAAGTTATATTGCTCCAATCGTCCTGATTTTAGGTATACACATTACATTTAAAATAAGTGCAAAAGCTTCAAAATTTCACGTTCCCAGGACAGACATACGTCCTGATCATTTCAATATATCGACGGCTGAGTGGAAGATCACCTTATTTCAAAATATTTTTCAAAAACGCCCTATCTCAGAATTTCTTTGAAGAACGCCCTACCTCAAAAATTTTTCAATAACGCCCTATCTCAGAATGAGTTGCAAAAATGGCCTATCTGAATGAAAATTCAATACAATTTTAGCTGAAATTTTGAAATAGGGCGTTTTTGAGAAATATTCCACTCAGCAGTCGATATGCTTTCAGCTGTAAACATCGATGTTTACCATAAAAAAAATCAATAAAAATCAACAATTAAAAATTCGATTATATAACCCTAATAACTGCGTGAAGCTTGGGCAGCTCATGAATAAATTGCCTTAGATGCATCTTCCCTCAGAACTCCGTTCTACACCGGAAAAGGCAAATAATTTATTCCGAAATATGAATTTATATTTGTATATATTTATTTCGATAGCTTTTTGTTGTTAATCAGATTCGGCTTTTGGAAAGGTTGATTTACCAACTAAGTTCGTTAAAGTAGCTAAAGCTTTGAATGTTGTTGTTGTTGTTGTTAACAGTGTAAAGTTTTGAATAAACAACCTTAGTTTCTTCTCATGCTTCCTTTTCAAGTCTAAAACTTGTACTTTCAAACAAGAGCTTATCCCCTCCTGGTAATCACTAATATTTGCAAAGTACCAAATGAAAACCAATATGAAATTTTAAATCGATGAATTTTGCAATTAATCGATTTATAATTCGATTCGCTTTAATTGTTTTTTGTAGAAAATTACTCAATTAACGCTATTCATTCGATTAATATTGCCATCCCTATGCAGCGAACACTTACGACTTTTTCAAAGTTTGGAGAATTCGTTTTCCAATGTCTAAAGTGAAAAACTCTAAACTGGTTCTTTTATTTATACCAAAACAGTCCAATGTACTACATACATACATACGAAACAAGTCTGAGCACAAAACCAAAAAGTTATATGTTATATGGTCTTGTACATATTTACATATGTATGTATTCCTCAAATATATGGCTACCTGGTTTAACCAAAAACATCGATTTGTCTCGACTTCTGCATATTAGCTGATCGACTCACATTACTCGCTTCACTGCGTCTATCTGTGTAAAATGATATTATAGTTTCGGTTAAAAGTGTTTTACTCTTCATGGTATCCGTCATCTTGTTTTTCTTTTCTTTCTTATCTTTCCCATGTGTGATTATACTTTGACTTTGCTTCTGGAGGTTGTGTGACCGCCGTGGGTACGATTTCTTTCCAGTTTGGTGCCTTCTAGGTATCTCACCTTGCTTATTTGTTCAAACAATATTTAGAGTTAACAGTGTCACCCAAAGTTTAAGAAAGCAGAAGTTTGATTGTGGTAGTTGAGAATCAGCATATCCGTAGCTGACTAATCGACTTACGCATTACTATTCTCTGCGGCAACAGGTAAAAGTACTTAGAACAACCATCGAGTGGTACGTCACTTTCTCTGTCTTCACCATCTTTTTCGTCTTTCCGAATCCTCTCTTTAAATCAAACGATTCATTATCTTCCCGATATTCACTGTGCCTCTTTCTCTGAATCTTTTTCTATCTTTCCTTTTTCATTTGCTTTTCCTCTTCACATTTTTTTTTTTGTATTACTAAACCCGCTGTTTCTTCTTTCTCTGTCTGTTATTTAGATCGTTGCCTTCCATCTTCCGCTTTTTCTCTGTATCGTTCAGTCAGAAATAATCAATCTTAGTTTCCTCTCGGGTTTCTCCACCTGATTCCCAGTTCCAATTCACTCAATTAGTTGAGAAACTATTAAGGTCCTGAAAATACATTAACGGTGCGGTTATACGAGTAATTGCATAGCATCGCATTGCATGGCTTGTGTGCTCTTTCTAAAAGTATTACCCATAGCTTCGCATTGTAAGGACAGGAGTAGCAAAAGTAACTACATTCTCAGATTAACACGAATTGCTTCTCTGTGTCTATTTATGTACGCTAAGTGAAGTATGTATAATCTGTTCTTAGCGTCACATGTTATGCACATATAACTGGAATATTACAGCAATCGTTTGACGAATCGCATTTCCACTTTGAGTGGCTTTTATTGCCGTGACTCTCGTGATCAGTCAGCTCAAACTAAACTGAATCACATACCCATAGTTTGTTTGTTCGAGTACGGGTAGAAATGTGTCTAAAAGGTTCTGGAGAGTGATATCGGTGTGACAGTACTTTGGCGTATACAATGTCTCGTTCACTCTTGAATTAACATCGAGAGGTACTTACCTGAATATCCTGCGCATGATTTGATATGACCCTGTCGAATCTTCTAGATCATCCAAAGAGGGGGAGAGTTGTACGGTCTTTTAATTCATATTCAGACACATCCTCTGGCATGTCTTCAGGATTCGTTTTATAGTTAAGCTACTAAACATATTCGTATTTATCGCGGCTGTGCTTGGATAGCCGCCAAAGTTGAGTTGTAACATCAACCCAAATCATTTCATGCATTGTGCTACATCTTCAAACTTAAATTAGAATATGCGTCAACTTTGAATCCTAAAATAGTTCAATTCTTTTTTAAATCAATCAACTCAAATAATTAAACGCAAGCGTACAAACCAGCTGACCGAAACTTACACAAATCAATTCACAATTAGGTTGCCCAGTTCGATGTTGTGCTCTGATCAGAACGAGTATGGTGGTTAGAGATATCATATGTAAGGGTACATTAGACTAGGCCAAATAAATTGTTTTTTTATTGAAAATCATATCGATATTATTTTAGGAAGGCAAAAAAATAAAGTAACAGTTAAAAAAAAAGAAAAATTAAATATAAAAAATAAGTAAAACAAAATAATATAAAATAAAATAAAATAATATAAATAAAATAAGATTAAAAATAATACAATAAAATAAAAGGAAATAAAATAAAATAAAATAAAGTAAAATAATATTAAATTAAACTAAATAAAGCAAAATAATAAAATTAAATTAAATAAATAAAAGAAAATTAAATAAAATAAAATTAAATTAAATAAAATTAAACAAAAGAAAAAAAAAGAACAGAAACTAAAATAAAATAAAATTAAATAAAGTAAAATAATATTAAATAGTATAAAATAAAATAAAGTGATGTAAAATAAAATAAAATAAAATAAAATAAAAGAAAAGAAAATAAAAGAAAATAAAAGAAAATAAAATAAAATTAAATTAAATTGAATTAAATCAAATAAAATAAAATAAAATAAAATAAAATAAAATAAAATAAAATAAAATAAAATAAAATAAAATAAAAGAAAATAAAAGAAAATTAAATTAAATTAAATTAAATTAGATTAAATTAAATTAAATCAAACTAAATTAAACAAAAGAAAATAAAATAAAATAAAATAACATAACATGAAATAATGAAATAAAATTAAATAAAATAAAACAAAGTATAGTAAAATAAAATAAAATAAATAAATAAAATAAAGTTATACAAATAAAACAAATAAGGAAGTTTAAGTTCGGGTGGAACCGAACTTTATATACCTAGTAGTGATCTATTATGGCATCCCAATTTACGCAGGTCTATTTTAATACTTTCAGTTCGTATTTGCGTTCAAACAGACAGACGGACAGACAGATAGACGTATCGAGAGACGGTCATGCCTACATCGACTCAGCTCATCCTCCTGATCATTTCAATATACTTTTTGATGGGACTATCTCTTTTTATTCTCATACGTACAAACGTTTCATGTTCATGAAAGGTATGTATATCAAAAAAGATATACAACTTCGCTTTTCCAGTGGGGTATTAACTACTTGCCCGGATATTTTACTTTTCATCCTAAACGTTTTGATACATTAATAAGTATATATCTCGATTCGTTTATGCCGAATGAAGTAATATACCTTGCGTGCGTAATAAAAATAGATATAAACTAGGTATAAAAAGGGTGTATTTCGTAGGCGACAAAGAACTCAACCGATCTTTATGAAATTTTCACAATACATACTTGGGTTCACTGGGTACAGCATAGACAATATATACTTTTGAAAAAGTAGGCGGAGCCACGCCCCCAGGCTATATAAAGTTTCAATTCGTCATAACTCCCAACTTTTTTGGTCTAAACTAATGAAATTTGGATATATGTGTCACTTAGTCAGTATCTACATAATTTTTCAAAAGTGGGCGATGCCACGCCCACATAATTTGTGTTTTGTTTTGCTCCTGAACTTTCACGATAGGTTCAGGAGTTCGCTGGGCAGACACAGCTTTTGGAAAAGCCCCCAGGTTATGTAATGCTGCAGTTCGGTATAGCTAGGAGTTGAAGTTAATGACATTTTATATATAGATGTGTTCAATGTATCAAAACGTCAAAACAACGCCTACCGGGTTTGCTAGTATATTATAAAATGGCGAAAGCAAACAAGGAATTTCAGCAGTCTTTTGTAAAACTGAGAGACTAGCTTGCGTTCAAATAGACAGACGGGCAGACAACAGACGGACGGAGAGACGGGCATGACTAAATCGACTCCGCTCATCGTGCTGACCATTTTAGTGAACTTTTCTCTTCTTGTTCTCATACTTACATACATTTAATGTTTATGAAAGGTATGAAAATCAAAAAAAATATATAACTTCGCTATTGCAGTGGGCTATTAACTACGTGCCCGAATATTTTGCTTGTGTGTTACCCGATTTGGCTAATTTTTGGCAGGAGTATAATACATACTACTGAGAAGCAGCTGACCAATTTTCAATGAAATATCAAGATGGAATAATAAGCGATTGCCTTTGAGAATAGCAGAAATTTTATGCTGAAAAGTGGGCGGCGCCACGCCTACTTCTTCAAAATTGACAAAATTTTTTTTGCGGCTGAGTTTTTATTAAACAGCTTATTATGTGTGCAAAATCTAATTGATATAACTGGCTTAGTTGTAGAAATATCATTTTTAAATTTCACAAAAAAATTTTTCAGAACTATGTTAAAAAACTGGGCGTGGACATTAACCGATTTCGCCCATTTTTACAGCAAAAAGTTACCTTTCTATAAAGAACATTATCACCAAATTTCGTTTCGACCAATCAATTTTTGGCGGAGTTATGGCATAAAAAGTTTTGTGGAATAGTCCACTATAAAAGGGGCGGGGCCACGCCCATTTTAGAAAGTTTTAAGTTTTTGGATTTCTTTGCTTACCGAAACTTTAAAAGTCAAATATAAATGATGTAAAGCTATTTTACGCAAAGTTATTGCCTATTTAATATATCTACGATCCTCTTCAAAATCTTTCATATAAAAGTGGGCGTAGACCTTAACCGATCCCGTGCGTTTTTTCCTGGAACATTCCTTGCATACCTGGAAACCTGCGTGCTGAATTTCGTTTCGATATCTTGAACGGTTTTTGATTTATGATTAATATTATTTCTAAATTTGACTTAATCAAAAGTGGGCGGTGCCACACCCATTTTCAAAAATTTCTTGAAAAAATTTATTTTATGCTTCAATCTCAGTGTATTCACAAAATTTTATCTTATAGGTGTATTATGTACTGAGTATTCACTTTTTTTGTGTTTTCGAAAATATTCTATATATAAAAAGTGAGCGTGGCTATCGTCCGATTTCGCCTATTTTAAATAGCGCTCGGAGATGAGTGCCAAGGAACCTGCATACCAAATTTCATTAAGATATCTCAATATTTACTCAAGTTATCGTGTTCACAGACGGACGGACGGACGGACATGGCTTAATCAATTTCGCTTTTCGTCCTGAACATTTTGATATATAGCAGTCTATATCTATGTCGATCCGTTTATGGCGTTACGTACTGCCATTAGGCGACTAAAGTTAATATACCTTTTGTGCGTAGCACTACTAGGTATAAAAAGGAACTGTATTATTAATTTTCTGTAAACTTCAACGGTTTTGCAGATTTAAAGTAAAAAAAGGTCAGTCTTAAAAAATCTAAGCAAGCAATCGTATACCTCTAAATATTAGTATTAGGGTCTGATACTTCGATAGCGATTTTTAAAAATAATTGGTACAATAAGTTGTATTAATATGTAAGCTTTTATAAAATAAAAATAAAAAATAAACCTTTTTTTTGGTCCTGTCTATGATAAATACCCAAATGCGATATGCTTCAACGATTACCCACGACGAATGTGCAATTATAGGCTAAGTAGTTTTACGCTTATTACGCCTAATGAAATGCACTTAATGGAGCGAGTGCCATAACAGCGAATAACCCCTTTGTGCAGTTGCCTGAAATAAAAACAAGTCATCACTCAAGGAAAGTAACCGAGCACATCTTTGCAAATAGACTTATGTTCCAATGTCGATATATGCCTACCTGTCTATTTATCTACTGGTCACTTGATTGATAAGAAGCCATAATCTATATATTTAAGAAAACTGACAACTATTAAGAATCAGGCATAAAACACCATGGCCATCTTCTACCATTACCAACGGTACGAGCTGATTAATTAGCTGACGTTTGTCACTGTCGTCACTGAGTCGAGTCAAGTCGTACCTTAATTATTGTTCACGCGTGTATAAGTGAAGAGCAATTACTCACTCAGCGAATACAACTTGTACAATATATTAGCGACATTATTAATATTATTGCCAGCTACTTGCATTTAAATATGCAAAAAATATTAAAAAAATTAAACATTTTTAGCTCGCTTCGAAAAAACGTTTGAAACACAAGCAGAAGAAATTTTAAGTGTCTACAATTTTAGCTGCTTGGCTTCAAATTCTTTAAAATGTTTTTTTTTTTTATTCACACGTTATTAAGTGCTGGCCGATACCATTATCTCTGCACATTGTTGACATCATATGTACTCATATAATCTTGTATAGCTCATACATACATACATATGGACATATGAATCTAGCAAAACTCATACCTATTTATATTTATTAGCTATTTAGGCGATAATTTGTACTTGGCTAAAAGCGAAAGTGCAACATGCGAAGCAACACTTGATAGGTAGACATGCATAGACATATAAATACCTACGTAGATCTTTAATCTAAAGAAATTGCATGAACAAAGTTGAAATGCTTAGAATACCCAACAGTCAAATTCTTACACTTTCCTGAGTTTTTAAAATAGATATCCACATTTGGTATGAATATTAGGATGGAGCGACTTTTTCTTTCAAATCATTTTTGTTGCGAAATAAAACTTGTCTAACCGATTTGTGTGTGCATTATCTGGCATTCTGAGGTCGCAAAAAAGCTTTAAGTACGTATTAAACCGCATTCGCAAAACTAGGCCTACCCAGCGAAACTCCTGGATTTAATTCGATGTCTATCTTCATATCTCAACCGTCCGTAATTCCGATCTTTATTTCAGGACGATAATGATAGAAGCCTCATAGTGTGTTATCTTTGTTCGTTGAGAGAAGACTTTACATCTAAATTTTCTACTCAAGCCAACGAAGCACTTGTTGTTAAGATTTGAAACAAAAACATACATCGAAACGACAGTTCCGCATTAATGTACCTTTATTGTGGCATAGTGTATGAAATATTTTAAAAATAAAACCGTTTACCAAAAAAAAACAAAAAACTACTCTAGTCTGGTCCTTGTATAGTATGTCTGATCCCACTGGTGTGAGCTGTTTTATATATTTAACCATCACTTTGGCATAGGGCACAAATATATCTTAAGGAAACTAGATCAAAATGTTTCAGTTTAGGCATAAATCGTTAGCCTCATCACGCAAACAAATTATAAAAAAGGAACAGAGCTGCCAAGGCAAATGCAGTTCAATGCGATCTACACTGCCAATATTATTTTGTTCTGTATTTTGGAACGATTGTCAGTCATCCCTTGTCAAATTTGATTTTGTAATAAACCGGTTTCGGTTTCTTTCTGTACACTGAGGAGGGCGGAACGCCGAAACCGGTGTGTTACAAAACCAAATTTGACAAGGGATGACGGACAATCGTTCCAATATACATCAACTGAATCGATTTGGTTCCTAATATTTGCGCTCATACCAAAAGGTGCTAGTAGCTGAGCAAACCGAATTCATACTCGGCAAAGGACTCTCAACATCTGTTAAAATTCTCTTAACCTTCCGGGATTTTAACTGTAACAACCATCACAACACAGAGAAAGGCAGGCCAGGATCCGCAATCGAAATCCAAATCGAAACCGAAATCGAAAAGTTAATTGAAAGCGTACCTGATATCCTACCCCGATCGAAAACGGAACCTAAACATAAAGAAGTTTCGAATCCAGTTTTTAAATAAAAATCTATCAAGCCACCTAAATTCGATCCCAACAAGATCGGAAAGGAAATTGTGGTTAAATCCCTACCCCGAGAGAAAACGAAATCTAAAATGCAAGAGAAACCGGGATGGAAACTGGAAGGAAAGCTATAGTGAAATTGCAACCGGAACCGAAGCATGAATAGAATGCGAGGTTCCGAAAAATAAATCTAAACTGAGAACGGACCGAAATTATATCCAAATCTGTTATTGAAGCCAAATCGGTAGTTGAGGATAAAAATAAATAAAATTGCAACGGAAAGCGGAGTGGGAACTGGAACTAACCCGAGAGCGAAACTGCCATTTGAACAGTAAACGAAAGATGAATAGGGTCCGAAACCGGTTCCAAAGTCGAAATCTTAACCAGCACCGGCACCGAAAGAATGAGTCCGAAATTGGAATTGACACCAAAATCCGAACGAAAGCAAAAACGAAATCCGAACCAAGCCTGAGATCGAAATTGAACAGAAAGAAAGACCGAAGCCAAAACTGGAATTCAAACCAATGCTATGGATACAATAAAATGAAAGCCTTTTACTGAATAACATGTGCCCTATTCTGTATTTCATTTGGGCACTTCTGAAATATATTTCTTCATGACTGTAAATGAGCTCAAGACCAAGAATAATCATTTTTTTGAAAATTAGAGTTTTTTTTTTGTTTTCTGAATTGATTTAGAATTGTATTCGAATAAAAATATTTGAGCTTATCTGGATTGCATTGCCCATTTTCTGAATTTCATTTACTCTTTTCTAAAATTCAATCGACCCTTTTGGCATTGCATCCCCTAGGAGGGCGAGTAATAGAAAAGCTGCCTTTCACCACCCAAGAAACCATAACACAGTTTTTGTTATTACTTTTTTATGATTCACAATCGAGTAATAGGGGAGTTTAGGAGATTTTTAGAAAACCTTCTAGGAGACTAATGAGGGAAACATTTCACATTCCTCCTAAACGACCAATGAAAGAGCTTTGGAGAATCATGCTTCAAGGCTTCTATGGTACTATTTTAAAACTCGTAACGGAACAATGGAAGAGAACTCATAAGCACCTCCCATATCAGCATTAAGGGATTAATTATGGAAAGCAGTAGTTATTATAATTTAAGTCTTTATTTAAATTGCGTTTATTTCTCAAAGTTTTACGATAGCAGTTATTTCCTTTTTTTTTTGGGAAATTTTTTTCCATTTGTTGAAAATTTTTTTTCTTTTATTGGCAGAGAAATTCGGCTTGCTCAAAAAGGTGTTAGCTAGGAGTAGAAGTTGGAGAAAGCTCTACTTTCGCTCCAAAAGTATAGAATAGAGAGTAATATTTTATTAATAACTTGAGGAGGTCTTACCTTTTGCTTCAAGATTAGTAAAATCGGAGCACAGAGTGTAGAAATATCTATTCTATATTGTTCTAAAAGGATGTAAAAGAGAGTACCCTCTTATTCATCGCTTGGGGAAATCTTGCTTCTAGTTCTACTGGGATATTTTCTCTTTTTTAAATTTACTTTTGACCCCTTTTTCTGAATTTTATTTGTACTAAATTAAAATTTTATATTTCTGGTTTAATTTTACAACACATTCTTATAGTAAAGTAAGTTAGGGTATTGTGATATGGGTTGGTAAATTGATATACCTGCGTATTTCCTAAATTATTCATGTCTGAGCAAGAATATCTTCTCTACTGTAATGGTAATGGCCAAAAACTGCTACTTTTAATAAAAATTTTAAGTAAAATGCAAATCGACAGAACTCCCTGTGGCAATAAGAAAGACCAATTTTGCAATGTTTGTGGAGACTTTCAACCACAGGAATTTCGTAGTTCAATAAATGACTCTATAAAAGAATCATATCTTAAATGTTATAATAAGCCAATGAGAAACTTATATAAATCATGGGTACCCCAATCTATTTGTAATGCTTGTAGAACAAATATGGGGAGATGGGACAAAGTTAAAACAGAGGTCGTCATTCAACCAGCTATTTGGCGCGAGCCTGTAGATCACGGTAATGACTGTTATTTTTGCTTAAGCAATGTAAGTGGCTTTAACAAAAGGAACAAAAGAATAATAAAATATCCTAATGTAGAGAGTGTGACGCCTGCTAAGAAAGGAAAAATAGAAAGATTTGAAGAAAAAATGTAGTTTCAATTAAAAGTATAGATGAGGCTGAGAAAGAAACAACGAGTTTTTCTGAAGGTTCATCAAGAGGTTAGAGATTTTTGGGTTTGGGGTATGTGCGATTGGCTTCTGTGAGCTTGGGGTTTGTGGGATCGAGGTATTTGGACTTAAGATGTGTAAGCTTGAAATTTGTAGACTTATCGTAAGAGGTATGTGTTCTACTGCAGGTATGACCTACGTTAATTCAGTGGTTTTTCAGCTATAGGAAAATTAGCAAATTTATAAACTTTAAATTGCTCTATCTTAGCGAAAAAAAAAGATATGTGAGCAAACTCAAAGCCATTCGTAAGAGAAAGACTTCTTCTTTAAGATGCTATGCGTGCTTTTTTAAAAAACAAAAATCTGTCGTTTATATATAACCTCAAAAATAGGCCAAAAAGGGTGTTTTTTGCACATTTAGGTTAGAATATCTCAAAATCCTGACGTAATAGAGCAATTCTGCGTCCAGATTTGAATTCAGCGCATCGAAAACCTTTAGGAAAGTATGGTCTGGTTCATGGTCAAAAAAATCGGTCTAATTTTGGCGGCCTGTGTTATTGCATGCGGTTAACACATCTTTCATAGAAGAGCGAAGTATGTGGAATAGTATATCACATTACCGCCCTATTTTGACAAAACGCCTTTTTTGACTCTTTTTGAGTTCGAATAAATATCTTCCGGAATGCTTAAGGTAAATCGATCTCGTCTTGCAATGTGCTTCACAATACTGGAATCTATTGAATTTTATGATTTTATACCTGTCTACTTAATAAAATGTAAATTTGATAATGAAAGAATATTCAGCACAATTTAAAGAAGAAGGTTTAACCACATTAATATTGTTAAAGTTCTAAAAAACATATTGAATAATTTATCAAGCGCGAAAATTCTAAGTAACCACGGAAACCACATAAATAAAACTATTTGCCTCATGAGCTTATTAGGTTTCAACGTCTCAGGAGCGTAATGAAGCATTGCGAGTCGGAGTAAACCGGTGTTATGTCTATACAAACAGGGTGTACTTCTTTTTCATCAATCAAATGACATTTTATTTTTCAAAAAAACAAACAAAAATGTCATGAAAAATTGACACAAAATCGAATACTATGTGAACGTCCACTGATTAACTAATTGACTACATGTGCATGCGACCCTTTTGAAATTTGAATAACTTATTCCGACATTTGGTTCCTTCTACAGTTTGTATGTTCGACAACAATGAGTTGTAATTATATTTATTGTACCACATTTGCTTTCTGAAACTAAGGCAGTTTTTAAAATTGTAATTACTTTTGTGAAATGTTTTCTAAATGCAATAATTACGTATGTAAGTATGTAAATCAGTTAAGAATTTCTTGATAAGATTAGAACTATATACAATAAGTATCTATTCATATGCCACATGCATAATCTTTTTTTAAATGCAAATTTGCAATTCGAACAAAAAGCGAAAATGTTCAACCCTGGAATAGCAACAAATGTCTACAAAATTAAAGTTAAACGTGCCAAAATCCAATTAAATGAAATGCAACAAAAACTTAAAGAGGCGAGAAGAAAATTATCAGCGTGTAAGCGCATACTTACATATATACGCGCAGATATAGACTGAAAGCAGGGCTGCCGATTTTACTTAGACCTAAATATTTTAGTTGGTTAATTTTTTTAAACAGTTCACTGCTTTCTCCTTGTCAAAATATTTACTTTTTGTTTGATGTATGTCCATCCATAAATCTTACTGGGTTTGATTGATTAATCACTAGGATTTAAACTATGATTTCGCAAAAAGTTACACTACCCTATAGTTATATATAAGGGTGATTCCTTTGACTTTGTACTTCGAATAATAATTCTGAAAGTTTTTAATTAATTTATAAATTTCTGGGATATGGATATAACAAGTGGAAGGTGTAGCGCTTGGGTATCAATACAGGGTGATTTTTCGTTGGTGGAAAATCCATTTTAAAGAAAATAGGCGATTTTTGTTCATACTTCTGTCTAAGTAAAAATTTAATATGAACAATTAGCTCCAGTGAGAATCATTTAAAACAATAAGTGCATAAAAGCGAATAATTAAGTGAGCGTTTCTCATATTTTATTAACTAAGATTGAAAGTATTTATACACAAATTTCCAATACTCTTAAAGTAAAAATAATACAAAATACTAAGAGTAAAATACATAAAAATTGTTTGGTCTAAACACTAAAATACAACACTCCCTACAATTATAGTTTAGGTAGGAGAAAAATCGCCCAGGCGATTAGATGACCATTTAAAGAAAGAAAGTATAAAAAGGAGAATATGAATTATTATTAACACAAATGCTAAGTAAACTGTTTAACATTAGACTACATTAAAAAAGAAATTACCTATAAATATGAATTATAAATAAAACCGAAATCATTTGCACTGAAGACTAAAAAATGCAAAAGGTTTTTCCTCAAGATTTGAGTTAAAATAATATACTTTAAATTAAATAATCACCGCAAGTCCTATCTAACATTTGACTAGAATCAACATTTACTAAAAGTGATAATAAATGTGCTTTCCGTCTTTGTGAGTTTTAACGATTTTTTCATCCCTCGCACGGTTGCTACAATTTACAAAAATTTATCTCAAATGTGTAATTACTATAACTGATTTATTAAAAACGGGATCAATCGAAAGTATTCTAAGAAGTCTCCAATAAAAAATGGAGATTCTGGGCGAAAGCAAGGAGGATTGCAACGAAAAGTGCGCGAGAGGGAAGATTTTTTTCGACTTAAATTCTTTGTCAATTTTTCGTAATTTAAATTTTTTGTAGTTTTTGTAGGTTTTTATAACTCTACTTTCGAATTTCATGGTCCACAGCAGCTTAGCATTCCTTAAGCTCAAAAAACTCCCTGTAATTTGTATGGAAAATGGAAATTTTTGAATGTTCTAAGCCTGTAAAGCATTTTTTTGTAATTTTATATATTTTATTTTCTATAAGAAGTCAGATCATCAGGTAGTACAAGAAAAAATAACGATTCATCATTGAAAGCTTTTTTTCATATTTGACAACTTTTTATTTTGGGCGTCGGGTAGCCCTGACGCGTTTTGTTGTGCCTTCACTAATCTATAAACATACATATGTACATATTAGAAAACTGCCTATCGCATACATATGTACATAAATAGAAATTGAGTTAATACATACATTAAATTGGCGGGCGAATCTAAACAAATACCGGCTCAGCTGACTAGTTTGCACGTTGTACAATCGCTTATAGAATACATAGAAATAGAGCGCTGTGGTGCAATGACAGTTGCAGCCGATGTACAGTGGGGTTGAAGATACAAATCTGGCAAAAAAAATGCTAATGAGAAAATATTGTATGAGATTAATTAATGAGTGTTTTTTTATTTTTAATATACAGGCATAATAAATATGACCCATACAATAAGAAAAAACTTCACAATATGTTTTCTACTAGTTGCTTTCATTGTCCAGCAAAGTAAGAATTCTTTACATGAACAAAAATAGTTCGCTGTTTTTTATTTTGGCATTTTTTGTATTTAAAACTCCATTAAAATGTTTCTAAAATATTTTAAGATAAGAGCTTCAAAATGTATATTGAAATACTTTAATAATTGGCTTTTGCTATTATAAAAGTAATTTTAAAAAATGTTTGCTCCAAAAAATAAGTCTGCTAATAGAACAGCTGAAGCTTACAAGCTTTGTATAAAATAAATTTAAAAATTTGCTAACGCTATTAACGTAAATTATTATTTCAAAAGATGATTTTAGGAAAACTTGAATACCGCTGCCCAAAACAATTTACCTACAAGGTGGCGCAAAAGTAAGCTTCCGATGTTCAGCATATCGGTTGTGGCACGTGCAGTGTGTGCTGTTGCACCGTCTTGTTGGAACCACATGTTTTCCAATCCCAATTCATCAAGTTGCGGCAAAAAGAACTCGTTGATCATTGCTCTGTAGCGCTCACCATTCACAGTAACCGTTTGGCCCCGACCGATTATTGGTCAAATAAATAGTCAGCAATATTCCCCGTTCTGGAGCAGTGTAGCGTAACATTGTTTATTAACGTGTATTTCGCATGTGTTTACTACACAAATGTCAAAACAAAGCTGACTTTAGGGGCCAATCGCAAAATTTATAGCATTTTCTGATAGGAGGATTGCTTTTGCGCCACCTTGTATTATGTGTTTTTCAATAGAAAAGTTTAACAGTAAATTTAGTGGAAAATTAGCTGTTAAACATTTGAAAATTTTGTGGCGTACGAAAATAATATCGCAGCCCAGCAAACATTTGGACTTGAGTCACATTATACCTCATGTTGATAGCTAAGGTGTTTCTCACATATCAAAAGATTTTTCTCAACACGACCTTAACTCAATAAAAAGAACATTTTTTTGTAAAATTTTGTTTCCCGAGTTGAGAAAAAGTTAGTTCTCAAATGTGAGTCTTTAAATCGACTGAATTGTATGACTGCTATATTGAAAATAAAGTCGAAAATTTATATATTTCCTTAAATTTAAAACATCGTGAATGAATTGATATTATTTCATTATTATTTTTTTATATTTAATTTGCACAACCCTAATTAAATTTTTTTTTCTATTTATAAATATATTGGATATAAGCTTGAGAGCTTTAAATTTCTCAAAATGTTTTGAAGGTTGGAGAAATATGTTTTCAATGTTTTAGGAGAGATATATATGTGATATCGAACTTGCATATCTGACTCTTACGGCTTAAAATATAAAGGCCTGACATCAAACCGGCAAGAAAAATCCATAAATAAGCTAAAAGATCGCAAAGTATTTCTCTTTCTTCAAATGGCACTTAACAGTCTTGCCAACTGGCGCCAATTGGAAACAGCACGGCATCGTGGTGGTCTCTCTCTTCCTCTGCTTTTACCGATAAGAATACCTTCTGGGCTGGAGCATCTTCCTTCATTCGCACAACATGGCCTAGCCAATTAAGACGTGGGATTTTAATTCGTTGAACTACACATGTCGGTGTCTGCGTATGGGCTACATGCTCGTCATTATTTTCCAAATCGATGCTATTTATCCCACAGTGCGAAGAGATTCTCGCCAATATTTGCAGTGCAGTGACTGAAATAGTTTTACTCTCAGATGACGCTAAGCAATGCAATCGGGTTACCACACTCGGGGGGCTATCAAGGAATGCCAAGGGTGGTAAATTTTATTTGTTGAGCACAAAGTGTGTTTACAAATCGCTCATTAGTGCACTCGCTCGTTTGCCGGCTAGAGTGAGAGAAACACGTGTCAACTATTTGGAATTTATATTTATTGCCGGTAGGTGACAGTGCAACGACGCGGGTAGCTTTAGTAAAATAAAAAGAAAATAGAAAAAACTATAACGCAAACGCTTACAGACTATGTCAAGCATACATATATACATATATTTATAAGTTAGTGTATTTGGGTCAATAAAGAGAGCTTTAGGTCAAGCATAGTTGCATCAATCGAATGAAAATGTGCGAAACACTCATCGACACACCCTTCTGAAGTTTTATTCTTGTTTGTTCAAAACTATTTAATAGCGAAAGGAATGTTTCTAGGCAATCTGGACGTTACAAGGGGAAGCTATCTCTGCCCGGCTGGTTGATATGCTCGTGAATGCCAACCCTGCATCAAATAAATACGGATCAAGATATGCAGACAAATAAGAAAGAACAGCAAATTATGTCAGCGTGGGATGACAACAAGTGCTACTTTCAATTGAGTAGGCAGTTGAGAATTTAAACTCCCACTCGATGAATATATACACGCGCTATACTTGAATTTTTTGAAGAACCTCTCTCAGAAATATACCGCGACTCCCCTCATGAGATGTCGGTATCCAAAAGCAGACTCTATAAGTCTCTTATAATATCTCTTCTTCTCTCTTGATGGCGATAGCGCACCACCCTATGGGGGTCACAGCTCTATAAACTCTTTCAAAGATTCTGAAGGACGTAGAGAGCACCCATGCTGATATATTGCAAAATTTTAATGTCTTTGGAATTGGAGTAAAAAGAGATATTGTACAACCTACTATCTTTGGCTGACTGTTTCCACATTTTTGAAATGATAAGAGCGGACAAGCGCCGCTTAGTGATCGTTTTTAGGTACACCTTGCGGTTAGCTTTAGCATCAATTAATTTGAAGAATTAGGCGTAATTAGTATAAGCTCTAAAAAAATATGAGGAGAGTGATCCGGGACGAATACCTTTCGTGGGCTACAATTGATCACAGCTATTCCGTTATAGGCATACTTGGCATAAGTCGATTTTAATTTATATGACCTACTTCTAGGTGTTTGAAGTAAACTTGTCCGACCGTACCCGTAGGAGAACAAAGGGAATCTGTCCGACACTACCCTTTCAGGCAGAAAAGAGACCAATTAGGCTCTTCATAGGACATGCCCAAACAAAAGGGATCACTTCAACCCATACAAAGAGATCAAAACCGGCATTGTTCTCTTGATCCTTTGCGACTCATCCCAGATTCATTCTAGACTAATCGCATTTTGCGCAGGGAGTAGATAGGTATATCTATAATGCAATTGGTAACATGTAAGTAAATACCGCTCTCACGTTACATTTAGAAAACGCCAGCTTGGAAGTATGAATAGCCGGGTTTTTACGAATGTTTGCACAAGTTTTTGGAACATTTGGTGTTTTTGTAATTAGGCCTCAGGTAACCTTGCATGCATTCATACCCCTTTTGCATAGCCGAACTGCAACTAATGTTAGTGTTGGTATCGAACTGTGAGACAGAGACCAGACCCTCTGTTAACCTACATTTTGTCAACGTCTACTAATGTAAGTTTTCAACAGGCTCTGCTTTCTTTTGTTTTTCTATTGTTTTTTATTTGACATTTTTTTTGTTTATATTGCCTTTGCAGTTTTTTGCCCTTTATAGCTCACACGCGCCACTTTTAATTTAGTTCATTTGCACAGTGTAAATGTGTAAGTATGTATGTGAGTACAACAAGTTTGTAGGCGTGTGTTGGCAATTGTTTGACCTTGAATCAAGCAAAATGTAAATTTACAAACTCAATAATCATAGCAACAGAGCAACCGCTTTAGACGCTAGTATAATGGCAAATAGATGATAAATACTCATACGGTATATTCGAGCAGTGTTGCCACTTTGTCAACAAAAAATGTATCACACGAAAACGTAAAAGGGAACAAATGGCGAAATATAAGCAGGAACAAATATAATGTGGTGAAGGTGGTATAGTGGTTACTGTGCTTTCAAACAACAGTTCCCTTCTTTTATTAAGCCACTAAGCGAGGTTGGATGGTCTGTAGAAGTCTAAAAGATTTACAGGAAATAAATATGTGGCGGTACTTCGCGAAAGCTTTTTATTTGAATTTAATCAAAGGATATCAAGAAATATTATTTCAAAGGTTTTAACATTTTTCATAGCATTATTTAGCGTACGACAATCGTTTTGCAATTCAACTGGTTCCCTTAGCACTGTAGACGGAAGTGATAGTGCACGAACAACAGCGAAAAGTAACAGCGAGCAATCGTTCGTGGACTAAAGATATTTCTTCTTGTTCCCACAAGAAGTTTTACGAAAGAATTTGTGATATCGACCCCATGCAGGACCATTTAAAGAGGGGCTCTTTAAGATCGATTACACCCTTTGATTTCAGATGAAGTAAAATGAGAGTTTTCAAGATTCCACCTAAATTGGAGCAGTACAATACGACGAGGAATCTTATTTTCTGTCAAATAATGGTTTTCTGAAATATAAAGACTCTCTGAAGCTTGTTATCAGGCCTAAAAAAACAACGCTTACTCACTTTTACTATACTTTTTGATAGGTGGAGCACGGTTGAGGCAGTGTAGGGGTTTGTAGACGTTTCTCCGATCATGGAGTGGATCCAATTCATACGACTGAGCTTTATTTAAGAAGATATTCATAAAATCTTCATCCTATTTGTTGAGCGAGAAGGAATGCCATTAAGGTGGATCCTTCAGGGAGACGTCCTGCCGAAACGTATGTTGATTTATCTCAAAAAATAGGTAAGGAGTAATAATGTTAAAGTTTTGCCCGTGAAGAGAGAATCTGTAGAAAATGATGGATCCTAAAAATCGGCAGGAAAATTGTAGCAAAAAAGACTCTGTATTGGGACAAGTGGAGCAATCGGGGAAAATTATTTCCTAAGATGTTTTACTTGAATAATACACTCAATGCCAACACGATGTGAGTCTCCTGCCCTTAAGAGCCACAGAAGTTCCACGAATTAACGAAAAAAACAGGTTTGTCCCATAAATATTTGATTGTGCTTTGTAGCTGCAATTTTGGAGTTCAGCGAATATTTTGTTCAACATTTTTTGGATGAGCTGCTAAACTAGTTTCATTTATTCAAATCTGTATTATAGATATACGAGTATATGTATTCTTCTTTAATAAAAAGGACTAAACATTATAGAAAATGCACTTACCATTTTTTTGAGTAAAATGTTTTAAAGGGAATATCTGTGCTTTAGTTTGGTCGCAACATTTTTTGAGTTCATCCCATTCTTTGTACAAAATTTTTTTGATGAACTGGTAAACTACTTTTATTTATTCAAATCTATAAAACCTAATATGTATTCGTTCTGAATAAAAAGGACTAAATTGTACTTACGATTTTTTGGATAAAATGTTTTAAAGAAAGTGTCTGTGCTTTAGTTTTGTCGCACACTGTATATCCCTAAATCATTTGTGCTTAGTACTCTCACAAGTTTATTCTTGCTCAAGAGCTGTATACTGTATGAAAAGCAGTTTTCCTGTCTTAAAATAACACAGCTATTAAAACGAAGAAAAGTAGGCGGATCTAGTGGCTCGCCACTTGTATTTTTAATCGCTGACGGATCGTGCCTCAGTTCTAACGCCACAAATTAAGCACTGACTAACTTTTTTCGGTTATCTTTTTTTGTACTGATTTTTTCGGGTTTTCTAAATGTCTACAGTAAAAACTTTAAATCAGAAAATCACACCAATATTTAAGTCCTGAGAACTTAAGAAAATTTACACTGAGAACTTTTTTGTGGGCAATTTAATTCAGCGGTTTGGCAGTTTTAAGAGAAAAAGTTACAGCAGTACGAAAAAATCTAGACTATCAGTGATAGATCTCTAAAAATGATTATTAAATTTTGAAACGTTTACCATATTTCTTTCCTACATTCTAAAAAATAATGTCAACATAATTTCTAAGAAAAACAAAAATTTGTTGATGCAGTCTAAAGCGCTCGAAATTCACCGTTTAGAAAAAAAAGGGGCCAAATCTCAAAGTTGAAGAGTTATTAAAAGAGCAGGCATCACACTTTTATGAAATATATGTTTGTATATGTGTATGACACCAAATTTCAATTGAAAGTGTGCTCTGCCCAATACATTAGTCCTAGAGTAGATTCACAGAGAATCGCCACGCAACACAGTTTTGCAATCTTTTAAACAATTTTCCGTGATTTACCTTCGATAATATTGAGGCCGAGCTTCACTTATAATTTATGGTGTGCTCGTTGAACTTTTTTTTTAAATAGTTTCCAATAAATTCATTTTCTCAACAACTTAAAAACCATTAGTTTATTGATATGGTGGAAAACCAAAATTCAAAGCGTTGGCTCTGGTATGGTTTTGACTGTGGCATTATTATATAGGACCATTAGTAGATTACATTCATTTCCATAAGGTTGGTCCGATCAGCTGTTTCATATGGATAAAGCTATGCTATCATTAACTGAGCTCTAAAGCGCAGCGGCTTGCTGGCTGATGTTATCCTAATGAAGAAAGGTGCTCCGAATTGTTAATCAAAGAGAGGAGGAATGTCTCCTGACCAAGAACAAAAACCTAGCGGAAGACTTGGCCTCCAGCAAAAAAAAAGAATCACTTATGAAGTTTATGGATCAAAGTGGCAACACTGCGCACATTTTGTTCTGTTGAGAGAGCTAAGAGCGGCAAATGTAGACAACTTTGCTCAATTTTGAAATATCGGATTTTGTTGCAAATGCAACGCATGGTTAGACACATGTGCCTCTATACGTATGCATATATCCTCTATACGTGTGCACAAAAGAATAAAAATATTCTGTAATTATAGTATGTTTCGTATTAAAATCAAGATTAAAATACTAAAACTATCTGCACTGTGACCAAATTATCACCTTGCATTGCACGAATAGTCCAGGCGAAAGGGATTTAACACGGAAGTGGCGCTGACCATAGGTTTTTTGGTTTATCTAACTCTCCTTCTAGTGGACATGAAAGGGTAAGCTAATAATCCAAAAATATGCAAAGCATACTTTTCTGTAGCCATTTAAAGTACATTTTTTTGTTTTTGTTTTAATTATTTCGGTAATTGTAACATCTGTCAAAAATGTTTCTTCCACAGTTTGCTGATGAGGTGATTCTCCATCGAAAGTGTCCTTACAGTTTTTCTTGTAAATGCTGTAGTTCCCCCGCCATAATCACTTTTTCCCAGTGCATTAT
The DNA here is from genome assembly GCA_949987695.1 of Merzomyia westermanni. Taxonomy (NCBI): domain Eukaryota; kingdom Metazoa; phylum Arthropoda; class Insecta; order Diptera; family Tephritidae; genus Merzomyia; species Merzomyia westermanni. Next base: position 32,404,560 of record OX465288.1, read on the forward strand.
TACAAAAAACATGCAAACAAGTAGATTTTTGTGATACATTTTGTATGGCGCAAAAAAAATTGGTTTGCAAAATTTAATTTTTTTTGCGGATTTCGGTAGAATGTTAAATTGCTATGCGGTTTCTTGCCAAAGGTGACTAACCCCTCGAAAATAGGTGTGGCAGCCACCCTACCTACGTTCAAAATTTCATAATTTATTAAGTTATCCCGTTTTGAAGAAAATAAAAACTTTGTTTTGCTTTAAACATTGTTTTTTTTGTTCGCCATTGCGAGAAATAATATCAATTTAATTAAAAAAAAAAATTAAAAAAAATATGACCCCGTCTAATGATGATCTATGTATGTATATTTGCATGCAAGTGCGATAACGATGACGTGTAATAGTACTAATGAAATTAATGTTGTTTTTGGTTCGCTTTTTCAATGAGACTTAATGTCAATGTCGTTAATTCTCATAATATTTTAACAATAATTGGCATCAGGCCCGTGCGCACGAGGGGCGGCGGAGGCGGTTTGGGGGTTGAAAATAATCAAAGGTAATCAAACCCACTATTTTAGATTATTTTTGATTTTTTGAGTAATTGTAAAAAAATCAGGATTTTTGTATTATTTTTTTACTTAATTGCAAAATAATTATTAATAATTTTAAGTAATTGGTAATCAATCATTAAATGGATTCTCAAGAAAATAATCAATAAAAGCTGTAATCATTACGATTAGTAATCATTATTTAACAGGTCTGGATTTTATTAAATCAATTTCGAATATAAATTTTCAATACTCTTAAATATTTTATTGCAATAAAAATATTATAAACCATAAGAGTAAACAAATTTTGGTCATTCGATAAAATGTAGGTTTAAATAATGAAAATACAATTTACTAAATTAGAAGTGAGATTGGTCTTAAAACTTGTACTTAAAATAATAATAAACCTAAAATAAATAATTGCCACAAATGGTCCGTGTTACCTAACATTTGACTACAATTTAGATTGACTAGAAGTGATTTATGCGAAACTAAGTATTTTCAGCTGTCGTGTAAACATATTGTTACCATTTTCGTCGGTTACATAGATGGTAAATCTTATGATCGATTTATTTATCATCGATGTTTACTTTTAATAACATTGATCCAAAAAAATCGATAAACTAAAAAAATAATCAATAGAAGTAAAAATCGATTATTTTTTTTACAACTCCGCGGTACAGGCTGGTGAGTTATATTATCGAGGTGGGAGTGGATTAAAATCTCCAGCACTGTGTTCAGTAATATAGTTTTAATATTAGGCACTGGCATTAAAAACAGTAGATATTTATCCTAAATGACGTATCATCTTGTTATAATAAAACACAAAGTCAAGCAACTTAAGAAGTTCTTAAGTTAAAAACATTAAAATTTATTAAACAATTGCAGATAAAATTGCCAAATACTTTTTTAATAACTTAAACATTTTTTTTTTATTTTCAGGTAAGTGATCTCTAGACTGAGCCCACGTCATATCGTCCATTTCAACTTGTTTGTATGTGAGTTTGTGCTTAGTATTATGGTTTAATCTTTTACTATATTATAAGAACTTAAAACTCATGCATTTAGCGAACACCAACACGCCGATGAGGCTTATTCACGTCTGAGCTGGGTTATAATAGCGAACAATGCTTCCCAGCTTTCCATATCGAGCGATTTTTTTAAACTGAGGATGAGGAAGATATCGATAAACTTAATAAATAAATAAATAAATAAATAAATCTATATCATTTGCCCTAAAAAACGCACCTTAAGCTCTTACTTTTTGGGTCTACATAAAGCTACAACAAATCGATGTTTTTATAAATATCGATAGTATCTAGTCAGACTAGAAATGGATCGGAGAATTACTCTTGTGAGCAAGTCCTATCTATTAAAAGGTGGAAAACTATTCACAATACTATCGACTAATCGATAGTTTCCACCTATCAATACTAGCATCGCAAATAGTGAAAGATTAGAAGTGGCTCGGAGAACGGCACTTGTGAACAAGTCCTAACTAGCAGCGGTTAAAACCTATTCAAATACTATCGATTAATCGATTGTTTATACCTATCGATTCTAGTATCGATATTTTCTATTATACTATTCGAAAGTTCTACAAATTTTTTTCTTTAAATGTGTAAATCTTGATAGCATATATCAATAGAGTTCATCAATATAGTCATATATATGTACATCTGCGTTCAAAAAAGTAGTAGTATTGAAACTAAAATTAATATCCTTCGACGAAATAAGAAGAAGCTGTGATTCAAATAATTTTCATTTAAAACATAGCGAATTCTATAACAAAAACCACATAAAAAGAAATTCTAGAATATTTTTGAGTACGCAGTTTTGTTAGAACTCGCTCAAAAATTTCCCTGAATTTAAAGAATTTTTTTCGTCAAGGGCGTTGGTAGATTGCTTCCAAACAACGCATGAAGAAAAATTAATTTTGTATTGAAAAAAAATATCCAACATTTTTGACAAAAACAATTCTTAAAATTCAGGGAAAATTTTGAAGTACTTTTAACTTACACATTATAAAATTGAATGTGCTATCTAGGGCTCTTGTTTACAATCGATTATCCGACTAATCAGTTAGTCGAATAGCAACTATTTAGCTGTGTGAAAACCGAATAGCAAATTTTTGATTTCGACTAATCGAATACTGCCGGTTGAGAAATAAAATTTTCATTTTCTACAACGTTGCAACGCATGTTTATGACGGTGATCGAAATCAGTTCCATGCGAAAAGAGCATCTATTGCCAATAAAAAACACAACTAGTAGAATGCAAACAACTAGTCAACTAGTCGATTAGTGATAATTGATTACTTTTTCAAACAACTACTTCAAATCGATTAATCGACTATTCGCTTAGTCGATTATCCAGACCTCTAGAGCTATAAAACTGCGCAATCAAAAATTGTCTAAAAATTCTTCCCAAAAATATTTAAATTTTTAAAAGTTTAATTAACTTTCCTGACTTTACTTTGAAACTTCTTTTTATGCGATGTATGTTAAAGAAATTGCTATACTTTAAATGAAAATTATTCAAAACACAATTTCTTCTTATTTCGTCGAACGATATCTAATTTAATTTCACTACTATTATATTGAACACAACTGTATATAGTAATATCGATAGTCAAAACTATCAAAATTTTACAACTGTACTTAGGAAGTTACGAAGTAGAGCCCAATTTAAACCAATTTTTTTACGTTCACCAAATCAATAGTTCTACAACTTTTACTACTTCGTTTTACATAGGTCAAATGCTAAACTTTTATTCAATAAAATGAAGTATACGCCGTGGCTTCCTCTATTTTCTGTTGAAAATTCCACAAAATTAATTCATTGAACATACATACAAACATGTTAATTGCCAAATTAAATAAACTAACATTTACCTTTTATTTTATGTTAAAACTTAAAAGCGTAATGCAGTCCTGTGCTTATGTACTTATGTGTGTGTGTGTGTTCGTGTGTGTAAAGAGCCAAATGGTACTGTGTTTCTGCACATATTTGCATAAAGCGTTAAAAGTCATATTCAACCGCAAAAGTACAAATATTTCATACATAACTTATATACCTCCCGCCATTACACACAAAAACTTTAATTTTGTTTGCTTAGCTTTTAAGCCAAATTACGATGTTTTTATGTACCTAATCAATCATTATAAAAAACAAACCGACAAAGACCACTAATTCAATTCTAGATTTGAAAAAAAGAGAGAACAACAGATAGCATATCCTTTTAGCGCAATAGTTGTATGCATATGTGATTTTTTTTCTTTACTTTTAATTTTATTGCAGTTTCTAAACATTTGCTCATAAGTCTCAATAAACAAATCACTGAAGTGAGACTTTTGCAAACGTAACAAGTAAGGAAGTCGAAGTTCGGGTGGAACCAAACATTAAATACCCAGCTGTGTAAAAGTCGTCCTGGTAAATTGCTAAATTGTTGTGGAATTAAGACCTAAAGAGGTTTTAATCTTTTTCTACTACATGTGGGCAATCATATAAATAATAAATAAAAATGAATGTGTGTCTGTGTGTCTGGCGTCCAAGGTACTCAACCGATCTTTATGAAATTTTCACAGTAGATTCTTGGATTCACTGGTTCCAGCATATGCTATATATAATTTTGTAAAGCGTAGAGAGTATACCTCGTATCATGTTTCGTAATTTTATTTAACACTGTTCTGAAGTTAATAATAGCTGAAATTTGACATTTTGTTCATATATATGTGGGCGGTGCCCCTCCCACTTTCCAAAATTTAAAAAAAAAAAATCATTAATAAGATCTTCATTTTATTGCAACTACGAAATCCTAGCATTGTATCTGCATCAGTGAAGGAGATATGGTATGTTCCGGTTTCCTACCTCTTTTTTAGAAAACTTTGGTGCAAAAGTGGGAGTGGTCGTCCACCGAATTTTGCTTATTTTCATGTCTTACTTGCATTAAGTTTCGTAATTCTATCTTACACCTTTCTGAAGTTATTAGCAGTCGAATTTGAAATTTGCTTGACTCATAAGTCGGCGGTGCCAACCCCACTTTCCAAAAATTTGCAAAGATCGTGTAAAGAATAAGAAAATTGATGTAGGTATCGAATTATATTATTATACCTGTATCAGTTGATTAGATATGTTTAATATTTCTATCTCCTTCCCATATAACTTTTATGAAAAAGTAGGCGTGGTCGAAGAGCGATATCGGTTATGGGTGCATTTACCACAATAATAGTATGCCTCCTACGAAACTTCAATACACTAGTGTCAACGGTTCTGCAGTTATTAAGAGTCAAACTTTTAAAATTTCTTCACTCATATGTGGGCGGTGCCACGCCCCTTTTCCAAATATTTGATAAAATCTTCAATGGGACAACCAAATTAATAAATCTAGCAAATTCCATCATTGTAGCTCCCTTTGTTATTGAATTAACCCATTTTATACGTATTTCAAAATTTTCGATATCGAAAAAAGTGGCTTTATTTTAATTAATCGATAATGATTATTTTTATATTATTAGTTGAATAATTAAAATTTAGGTTAATTGGCACATTCGATTAAGAGAGTTTTAAGTTTATTATTAGAATTAGTCAGAATGTGATTAATCGGGAAACAACTCGTTTTAATAGACGATCATAATTACTTTCTGATTAGTTGATTAATAAAATTAAGGCTATTTCGTATGTTCTATTAAAATTACAATTAAAATTAATCAAAATGATTTTATTAATCGGTAATGATTACTCTTTGATGAATTGATTATTAAAATTAAGTTTAATTATCATGTTCCATTAACTAAATAAAAAGATTATAATTAAAATGAATTGAAAATGTAATTAAACGGTGAGTAATTATTAAATTAGTTATTCTGCTTAATCGATAATGATTATTCTCTGATTATTGAATTAATTCAATTTATTTTAATTGGCATTTTCGTTTAATTGAGTAATACAATTATAATTCAAATTTATCAACATATGACCAATTGGGATACGGATTAATCTCTGATAAATTAATTAAATTTATGTCAATTCCGATGTTCTGTTTATTGAGTAACACGATTACAATTAAAATTAATCAAAATTCGATTAATTTGGAAATTAGTGGTTTTATTTATTGTATAATGATTACTCTCTGATTAATTAATTTTTCAAAATTTAGTTTAATTGGGATCTTTGATTAATGGAGTAATGGGATTATAACTAAAATTAATTGAAAATATGATTTATCGGAAAGTGGTACTACTTAATCGATAATTATTATTCTCTGATTAATTAATTTATTCAATTTAGTTTAGTTGGAATGTTCGGTTAATTGAATAATAAGTTTTTAATTAAAATAATAAAAATGTGATTTATTGAGAAATTAGTCGTTTCAAATAATTGATATTCGTTATTTGCTCCATATCAGCAGAGCCTATTCCTCTAAGCAGATGATGACGCGGAGGTATCTACAAAGGAAGACATCTGCACAGCAGTACTTCGGTGGGATTTTCATTCGCCCAACTTGTACTCCCATCGGACAGTGCCCCGTGAATATTCCAATCAGTGGACTGATTAAGGTTAATTATGAACCTTGTTCCATTCTCATTAATGCGTGCCCAAGTTTTGTGCGTTTCAATGTCGATATTGAATTAACTATTTGTATTAAAACGGACACAGGCCGGTGTCTGCTTGTAGCGAGAGATTGAGAAATGATTTTGAACTGGTTTACCTCCTTCAAATCAGTGCTATCTTCTTGCGAACATTTTAGTCGTCTATAGCGAAAAAACATTTAAATAAAGAATGATTCAAGTTTACCATATTTTTTTGTATGGGTCTACGTCTTTCAAGTATGACTTGCATCAAAAGCCATATCAATGCAAAGTTAGAGTATTGGTAACCTCCAATTTTTGTTGCGACTCCATTAGGCTTTTAAATGTTTTCTATGCTAAGTGCTTTGGCTATGGACATTGCAAATATGTGCAAATTGCTTTGAAAGTGTGAATACAGGCTCGTGGGTATGTACATTTCTACATATTAAGAAGGATATGTTCTTATAAACAGGGCCGTATCATGCACATGGAGGAGCTTAGGCGTTGCACTTTTCTTGGCCAGAACAACTTTCTTGTCATCAGCAGTTTGCCCATATTAGCATATTTTGTTAACTTTTAAATTATTACACATAGATAAGTGGCAACCTTGTAAACTCAACTAAAGTGGCATCACCTCCACAAAGAATCTGGAAATTTAAAAAGTTAGTGGTCTTCGTGCCAAATTTCATCTAGTCAGGCCGTCAGCAATTTCCGCTGTAGTAGCCAATATGCAAATAGAAGAAGATTGAAATACATAATTAAGGTTATGTGGCAAACTTGCACAAAAATATTGAAAATCATCAAAATATTCTAAGTGGCACCATCGTTAGTGTGTGGTACATTCATATTTATTTTATCAATTTACTTTCAAGCTGTATTCAACAAAAAGTGATTGAGCTGGACATTTTTCTCAATGGGGACAATACTATAATGACAAACAAAAAAATATTTTAACCCATTTTAAACCAATTTTTTTCATTCACAAAATGTTTACAAAAAAAAAAATTAATTGTTTTAAATTTTCGACATTTCTTCTTCATAATTTTTGATTTTGATTCAAGTAAAGTAATAAGACAGCAAACTCTGTTTAAAAATTTAGGAGTCCTTACTTGATCGAAAAAAATTTCCTTGTTTGTAGAGAAAGACAGAAATTCTGTTGCTTCTGTAGGCTGAGGCTTGTAGCACAATTCGAACCTACCTGACCACTTTTCAAAAATAAAAAATTGTATGTGACATAGAAATGAGATTTTCTAGAAATCCCGAAAGGCACCTTAAGTTTATTGAAATTCATAGTTTTAATAATAAATTAACGAATAAAATGAAATGCAAAGAAAATGAATTGTGGAATGTAAACACAAATCTTATAGGGAATATTTCGCGAATTTTGTTAATATCAAAATAACAAAAGAATGAGAGCAAGATTTACAAATTTTTCGGCCATCTTTTTGTTTCGTTTTGTTTTCTTATTCATTGATCGATTATTTAGATAAAAAAAATATATTATGAAAGAAAAACGAAATGCCAAAAGAAATGGGGAAAAATTAAATGATGTAAAACTTACTATTTGACATATTTGACAAACTATTGAGATCACCAATGTTCAATTTTAACTAGAAACCAAAATATGTGATTACATATCAACCTTCATAATAAAGGCGGTTGTTTATATAATTTCTTTTAGTATGGAAAAATGTAAAACGTTTCAAAATGCCAATATAGTTTAGCGTTTTATTTCATTTTCTCTCTATCTATCTCTATGGCGCGATATACAACAGGTATATCATCATAAACCTCCTAAGAGATTTTTGCGCCAAGCTTCTCTTCCAATTTGTGGTGTGCCGATTTGAATTTTCCCTACAAATTGGTGGGACCTACAGTTTTTTGCCGACTCCGAACGGCATCTACAAAGGAGACGAATTTTTGCTGAGAAGCCTGTCATGGCAGAAATACACTCGGAGAGTTTGCCAAACCACTGCCGAGGGGCGACCCCGTTTTGAAAAACTTTTTTCAAATCACTTTTGATGTTACCTGTACCAGGGCTCGAACCATGGACCTTCGGTGTGGTAGGCCGGCAACACTACCTTCACACCACGGCGGCCGCCATTATTTCATTTTAGTAACTTAAAAAGAATAATACTCTTAAATAGATTGAAACTGAAATAGTATTTGTTGCACCATAAAGGGTTAATTCTATTTGTTTACATTTTTGACAGCTGTCAATCACAACTTTATGAATACATCTTGATTACAGCAAAAAGTCATCAGTACATCATATATATAAATATGTATATATATATTCACTTGAGTAAATGTTTGTGTAGCTTTTGTCCACTTTACGTGCGGCCCCTTACCTGCTGTGAGCCCGCATACAGTTGCCTACTTTGCCTCATTGTTATTTCGCCTCTGAATAGGAATATGAATGCAATAACAGAAGTGCACTGGGATATATATGTATGTATGTTTGTAGTTAATTTGTACTTTAACACCTTCATACAAATATCTAATATGCATACAAATTAACATATTTACAGATGTCTATGTACATACAGAGGTGAGGCAGGCTGTACATGCATTGCACGCAACTGTCGAAAATATTCAAATTTATTGACCATATCCTTTTAATAACCACATACATACCTACAGATGATGCTTGAGGCACATTTTGTGGTTATCAAAGTGACAGGCAAACCCCTTTGTGCACAATTAATGACCATACATACCACGCAGTGCAAGCAACTAGTTGCAAACTACTTCAAAACTATATTGAACACCAAGTCCAGTTAGTCAAAAAACTGTTTTTATACCTTTCATGAATATGAAATGGTATTATAACATTGGTCCGATGTTTGTAAGTATGAGAAGAAGAAGAGATAGACCCACCAATAAGTATACCGAAATGATCAGGGCGATGAGCTGAGTCGATTTAGCCATGTCCGTCTGTCTGTTTGTACGCAAACTAGTCCCTCGGTTTTTGAGATATCTTGATGAAATTTGGTATGGAGCCATTTCGCATGAGATTAATCATTCGTCGGAATCAGCAAGATCGGAGCAATACAACGCATAGCTCCCATACAATCGATTGTTCCGATAAATGGGGTTGGGCTATGTATCCTTAAAGGATCAGTTTTGCAGAGTTTTTACTAATTGTGAGTAAGGATCGGGCAATTAAAACCGTGATGCGTATTCATGAAAGGTAAAAAGTCTTCGCCACAGTCGAAGACAGCCCTTTCCTTACTTGATTCTTCTATACTCATACTAGTGCACTCTTCCGTTAGAAGAGCCTGATGACAATTTAGAGTGATCGAGCCCATTGGGCAGGGCGAAGCACTGTTAACAACAACAACAACAACAACCACGCTTTGCCGCTTCTCAGAAATTTAATTGTTTTATCTCCTAAACCAGTTCAGATAAGTAACTTAATCACATCGCTTATATATATATAACTCATTAGCAGTTTTGTTTTGATACCCATATGATACTAATACACTTTGGGTTTCCCTGGTACATATGGGCCGATAACTCCAAAACCGGTCAAGTTATCGAAATAAGAGATCCCTTTAATTTTAAGTTAGACATCTAGTAATATAATGGTGAAACTCGCATTTAACTTTACTCATTCCTTTTTGAGTGATGCGCGTTCAAACAAACAGACAGACAGACAAAAGTTTTAAAACTGTTGCTTTGGACTATATTGACTCAATAATGATTCCCAATAAATTTATCTTGAATATTAGCAATATACAGACATTGACCTCTTGCAATCTTACTATATGCAGAGATTGTTAGTGGGTTGGCGCTCGACCAACAAGGCATAGGCCACAAGTTCGATCGCTAATTGTGGAAACAAAAAAGTGCTACTGGGATTTCTTCAACTCTTGCACTACAGTATTCCTAAAAAAAAGTTACAATTTTTGTTGGAACAGATTTGGCAATTTTAAACTAGTTTGCGTGGAGTTAAAAAGTTCTACTTGGTAACTAGTATTTTTGTAACTAGTTTCCTGTTTCACTATTTCGTGTTTGTGTACTTCACCAATTAGTTCAAAATTAGCGTGCAAATATAGACAGGCACATACATACATACAAGTCTGGATCTTTATCTAAAGAATTTCGGCGCTTTGTGTCCAGCTACTCAATGCTGATACTTATCTTTGACGATAATTACTTAAAATATTTGATTTTAAATACTCGCACGCATGTTCGATAATAATATTAGCGCGTGCGTGTATACTTCATCATTATCAACACTGTTAGGCGTTAAACACTTTCAAACCGATTTTCGAAAAACCAATGCTCGATTATACTGGCCATTTTTTATTCGTCATTTCGGTGCTAGCTAAAATTTTATAAACTTGCCTATAAACATTTTTTAATTGTAAGCAACAAAAAAAATAAGCAAGCAAAAAATTAGGCGCTCACAATTTTGGTTGCTATCTTGCAAGCGAAAAGTTTACATTTGATTTTTAAATTAAATTTTAAATTTTGTTATTTTATTCATAAGTCGCTAAGTGCTTACGAAAAAAGATTTATTACTGTCTTATTGGGGTAGGATTTTTCTGGGAATATATATTTTAGATATCATTAAAAATTAGATAGTTGTTGTAAGCTGAATGTAGTTCTTTACAATCTTGAGAGCGCAATTAATCTCCGCTCAGACGGATCTCAGCTGGCTCCTGCAGTTTGCGGAGGGGAAAGCAGTAAGGTTTTGTAGCGCGTAATAAAGCCATTTCCCTTTCTCTCCACTAACGCGGGAATATAATCTTTCAAAATCTTTACAAAAAGTTCTTTAAAGAGTTCAACAGGCCGCACTGGCGTGCACAGGCTCAGCTAAGACTGCGAAATTGCCGAAACAAGTATCCATGCACTAGCGAGTTAAATAACTTAAATAACTAAATAACAAGTAAGTTAAAGTTTCGATACCTGAAACATAGTTTCGATGTCTTATTACATTATAAAGATATACAAATATAAAAAAAGTATTTCAACTAGATACTATTACTTTGATTGAAATGTGCTATACCACTAATTAGGTAAGAATGAAGCTGTGCAGCTCATTAGCTCTCTCGCCCATCAAGCGGTAACAAAACAGCCTGTTGGCGATAAAAGGTTTCTCTGTCTGAACAGCTTAATTATAAACTAGACAAACATTTTGTCGTATTCTTAATAACCGAAGTAAATATTTCGTTCAGAGATGCATTCAAATTACTTTTAAGTTTTCCGTTTTAATTTTGCTGCGGCCGGCACTTTCTTTGATGGCTAATTGCAATATAAAACACAATTTACGGAAACTAATAATGGAAACTATTAAAATGTCACACGTTTGCGAAAGCATCAAAAGTGAAATAAAACACAGCGGCATCGTAAAACGTTCAATTATTATTGCCGATCAATTCGTTATTTGGAATTAAAAATTGTTTGAAAGAAAAGGCAGTTGGGTACATCTATTTACATAAATCTAAGAACGAGCAAAGCTACTTTCGGCACTTTTCGTAACATGAAAGATATGCATACGAGTCGCTTTGATGAAAACATAGTTTATTCTCGGCAGATTCCTCATAAATCGATTCTTTATATGAAAAATGCCTAATCGATGTATTAGTAAAAATATGTTATGAATAAATAAATCAAGCGAATTCATATTATATTATATTATTAAATTTATAAAAATAACCAAATGGAAGATTTTCAGATTTAATTAATTCATTTCCGTACTATTCTTAGATATATAAATATTAAATATTCTTAAATATTTGATTGCAGTAAAAATCATACAAAAATAAAAAAATATCAAAATATGTGCGTTTCAAAACTAAAATAAAAGTACACCACGCGCCACAATTTTGGTTACAACAAAGCGAATATGTCAGCATTATACTGCTTAAAACTTGACTAAACTAAAAATAAGATTAACTGTTGAATATTAAAATAAATCAAGCGGAAATCGTTTGGCCTTAAAACATACAAAAAGTTTTTATTAAACTTTGACCTGAAATAATAAATACAAAATAAATAATTGTTCAGTGTTACATAATATTTGACTAGAATTGATTTATACAAAACTATCTGTTTTCAGCTGTAGTGTGTACATAGACTTACACATTTTGAAACGTTGCACAAATGTCCTTATTTACAACAAATCGATTTAAAATGTGCAATTCTTATAATCGATCCACAGATATCGGCAATTAAAAGAGATAATCGATTAAAGTAAAAACCCACAACCGTGGCATGCCTTGTACAAAGTTTCTTGTTCCTATGGCACCCGGTTCTGAAGGTACTAACAGTAGATTTTGGGGGGCACTCTCACTGCCTCTTTGGCCTTGATAAGAAAGCGTAGAAAGTAGATCTTGCAATGTATTTGCTCGCATCAAATAAAGAATCGGTTCACTTGCGCCTTCTCCGCCACGTAACTGTGGCCATAACACATTTGAAAATGTGAGCAACTGCGTCTGTAAAGAAAAAAAGAGCAAATAGTGCCAGTTTGCAGTAGCTTAAAGTATAATACACGTCTTATTGCTGTTGGAAGCTACAAAACTAAGGCAGAACAATTTGTAGAAGTAATCAGTTGCATGTGCAATTTCTGTATTAGCCAGCTGACAGCGGTATTAAAACATTTGAAAATGTATTAAAGCCAGTGACAGTTTCTTATCTAGAAGAGATATACCTGAAAAGTACATTTAAATATGTAGAATCTCTTCATAAATTACAAATTTAAATTATAGGAGTAAATATTGAAAAGAGAGAGGCTACCAAGAAATCAATTTTATAATGCTGTTTTTGGACTAAACCTAGAGCAGCGGGAGCGATTTATTTAACTCTGACGAAAGTCCGATCAATATTATAAATGGTAAGCATTGATGTTTTTTTAATCGTTTATAAGAATCACTCACAAAAAACAAAATTCTTGATGTATAATTTCAAAATAAAAATATTGAAAATACTATTTTCGAGCTTCACAGAAACTGTTTGAAGTAGAGTTTCCTAGGAATGGCTACGCCGGCGTGAGTACCAACTACTGGTGGTGTTTGATGTAAAACTTAATTAAATTAGATCTCGTCCATTGGTTAAATTGCAATCACAAAACTTTATTTTATTTTATTTATTCTATAACCTACCCTTTCTTGGCCTTCTTTCACTTCTCTTCTATGATATTAAAAGTCTCTATTTTTATTGTATTATATTTTATTGTTTCCTTTCCTTCCCGTTTACATATTTTACTTTATTTTATTTTATTTTACTTCATTTTCTTTTATTTTAATTTTATTTTACTTTATTTTATTTCATTTTATTTTATTTTATTTTCCTTTATTTGATTTTATTTTACTTTATTTTCTTTTATTTTCTTTTCTTTTCTTTGTTTTTCTTTTCTTTTCTTTTCTTTTCTTTTCTTTTCTTTTCTTTTCTTTTCTTTTCTTTTCTTTTCTTTTCTTTTCTTTTCTTTTCTTTTCTTTTCTTTTCTTTTCTTTTCTTTTCTTTTCTTTTCTTTTCTTTTCTTTTCTTTTCTTTTATTTTATTTTATTTTATTTTATTTTATTTGGTTTTATTTTATTTTATTTTATTTAAATTTATTTTATTTTATTTTAGTTTATTTGTTAATTGATATTAGAGGAAAAATTACAACGTTATGCACAGCGATGGTATGGGATGACATGTTTCGAAGTGCCCAGCTTCTCATCAGACCCCTTCTCGGACACTGAGATACGAACCCAAGTGTCTGCACCAAAGCCGCTGTTAGAGTACTCTAACAACTAAGCTATGATGCCCTGTAGCGTCACGATGCATTTTTCCTCTAATGTGCCATTTGCTTATTCCTTTTATACATTCTTTGGTACATATATTTTATATGTCAACTCAAGGAAAGTGGAACATTTTTAGGCGCGTTCATAGAACAGTTTTAGATACAGAAGGGCTTTTTTGCATATCAACACTTCCGTGTTATTTGTTATGCACCCGCACTGTACCTGTAACAATTATAGTTATGGTGATTGTAGTTTAAGCAAAGCTCGAATTTTTATGTTTGTTTGTTAATTGATATTAATTAATAATTTTGCCTCTAATATCAATTAACAAACAAACATAAAAATTCGAGCTTTGCTCCAACAACAATCACCATAACTTTTATTTTAGTTAATTTTTTTTTTTATTTAAATTTATTTTATTTTATATTAGTCAAATTTTTTTTTGCACATCATTTCATAAGTATAACCACAAAGATTATACACATAAAACAACATAACTACCGTCTTTGGTATTCTGAGCTAAAATAAGTTTAACATGAATATTGTTATTATTTTGTTTTTGTAAACACTGTGTAGATTTCCGCAGTTGCTCTCGTCTTTTCCCGATTTATAGATTCATCGTGATTAGGCACGATTACCGACTAATAACAATCAGCAAACCACTTGCATACACACACACCCACACAAGCAGAGCGTCACATACATATCAGCAAAGCAGTCCAACAAGATTTCTATACACAAGGCACAGCCAGAAGCACGATTACAAGCAGCGCCAGAGGCACGTGTACAGGCAGCGACGCTTAACTTCACTGGACTGCTCTACCGAACCCAAAAGATGTTTACCCGTTAACAAGACACCGTTAGAAGCACGGTTACAAGCAGCGACGCGTAACTTTCCTAGACAACCCCTATGGAACCCAAAGATGTTTACAAATCAAAAAAATATATATGTTGTTGAAAATAGCAATAACAGGAGGTGGTTAAGAAATGATATAACATATACACTGGTTAACAAATTTGTCGAGAAAATCGTTATTTATTATGAGAAATTTGTTTAAAAATTAAAATTTCGACATTATTTTTACAGTTTCTCTGGCCTCTATCAATAACATCTTTCCAACCAGACTAAAGTCTTGTTGATGGGATAAACGGGAAAAAGTAGGGGACAGTACATGCCTTAACCCATTAAAGTGGCGTTTTTGAACTTTATCTTATAAACTAGTGCTCTTTGCTTAAATCTTACTAGCAGAAATCTATAGTTACAAACAGGGCTGCACCAAATAAAAAGCATTTTGTAGCCCAGTGTTACCTTCTTTTACATGTTTTTCGAAAATTAATATATCGAAAATGCGGGATATTATCATTAAATGTCACCAATTTTCAATGGTATTCATTCAAATATCTCAATTTTGATCAAGTTATCTGCGCATCTTAAGAACTTTGATATATGAAACTCTATAGCTTCCTCGATTCCTTTATGACAAACACCAGTTGTTAGGAATTCTATATACTCGTAGCTGAGTATAAAATTTAATTGTTGTTGTTGTTGTTGTAGCGATAGATTAACCTGCCCAAGTATCAACTCCCTTATCCAAAATTTAATTGTGTATGTGTGCGCCTGTGTCCCTTATTGGCGTCGAAAGTCATCAACAAATCTGGCCATTAGGCAGTATATGCTATAGAGTTCTAGATATTATTGATATTTGGGTATATGTATAAAATATGAACCAGTGGGAGGTGTCACGACAAAGGAAAAACATGAACGCCCTATACCTCCTTAACTATTTGTGCGACCTAGCTAATATTGGTTGGTAAAATAGGTTGAAGGGAAAGAAGAAAAGAAATTGGCAGAAAGTGACAAGGAAATGAGGAGGAAGGGGATGATACAGAAGTGAAAATTAATATAACTCCGTGAGTTATTGAACATACTTGCAATATACCCGAAGTAGATATGCCTGTTCTAAGAGACGACCAAAATCCACATTGGTCCTAGTTCCGATGTTAACGAAAAGAGTGTACCGAATCCCATTATTCCATAAACAGATGAGCTGACTAAGCAAGGCGAAGTACTGCTACTACAACAAAAAAAACAGAAATATAATAGAAAAGGGCCAAGGAATACCAATTCAAGTTGTAAAATATTTTTCGCTCTTCTTCCTTTCGATGATTTGAAGTGAAATTTCTATGCACGCTGCTGCCAAAAATTGTTCTGAAGAAAAAAATCAAAAATTTTCTAAAACCAGACCTGCTAAATTTGATTAGTAATTCGTAATCAATTAATTAGACGGCTTCTTTAAATGGTAATGATTATTTTAATTGTTTTTCTATTAATTGATTACGATTAGAAAAATGAAAATAATATCGAAAAAAATAAAAATAAAAATAAGAAAAAAACCTAAAATAATCAAAAATAATCAAAAACAAGTAAGGAAGCCTAAGTTCGGGTGGAACCGAACATTAAATACCTAGTAGTGATCTATTATGACATTACCAATTTATGCAGGTCTATTTTAATACTTTCAGTTCGTATTATAAAGCCAACTGATTGTTTTCAATAAAAATATTTCTGGGGGTTAATTCTGGTTTTGCGTTATTGTGTAGTGAAAAGTAAATGCGTCAATTCACCACGATTTTTGATTTTCGTTCTACTTCAAGTTTAGGATTTGAAATGAAGTGAAAAAAATTAACGCCAATAAAAAATTGGTGTTAACATCAAAATTTCAAAAAATTCAAACATCTGATTTTTTACAAATGTAAACATTTTAAGTGATAAAAATTACTTTTATTTTTACAATTCTATAATAAACTATCATTTATCAAGCACAACATGTGTCAACGCAATTAAAAATGTTAACAGTTTTCACCGCACATATCAAAATCGTATTTTAGAACTCAGCGAAGTGTAGAAAGGAGAACGTCAAGTGATGACGCAAAACCAGAATTGAATTGTATATAAATAGCTTCCCTACCAACTACTGCATGCACGTTTTATGTTTGAAAAATTTGCGTTCAAATAGACAGACGGACAGACAGACAGACGGACGGAGAGACGAACAGTGCTAAATCGACTCAGCTCATCGTCCTAATTATTTCAGTTTACTTATTTATGAGCCTATCTCTTCTGCTTCTCATACTTGCAAGCATTTCATGTTTATTAAAGGCATGAAAATCAAAAAAAGGTATATAATATCCCTATTGCAGTGGTGTATAAAAAACTTGCCCGAATATTATCCGATCTACTTAATTTTTGGCAGAGATACTATTGAGAAGCAGCTAACCAATTTTTATTGAAATATCTAGTTTAAACTACAGGGTGTTTTTTTTATAGGTTTGTTTTTCGAATAGAGATAAAACTGGCATTTTGTGGTCAAATCTGGCAACTCTAATGTCATTTATGTTCAGTTTGGTTTGCCATTTCAGCATGAACAGGTTGACAAAAGAACAACGCTTGCAAATCGTGCAAATTTATTTCGAAAATAATGGTTTAGTTCGCGAAGTTTACCGTGAGCTCCGTCCATTTTATGGTCGACATAATCGTCTATCAGAGCAATTAATTCGGTTAACCATGGATCGTTTTCGCACTACGTTTACTCTATGTGATAATACGCATCCGCAGAGACGTCGAACAGTGCGCACCGAAGAAACAATTGCCGCTGTAGAGCAAAGTGTTGAAGAGGACCCGAATGAATCGATTCGCCACCGTGCACAGCAATTGGAGCTTTGTCCATCAACTTTATGGAAGATTTTGCGCAAAGATCTTGGCTTGCGACCTTACAAGATCCAGCTTGTGCAAGAATTAAAGCCGCGAGACCATGCAATGCTTCGTGATTTTGGTGTATGGGCCGAAAATGAGATTGATTTCGATGCTGATTTTCATCGCAAAATTTTGTTCAGTGATGAGGCTCATTTTTGGTTGAATGGCTACGTCAACAAGCAAAATTGCCGCATTTGGAGTGAAGAGAATCCACATGAGACCCTTGAAACGCCATTACATCCACAAAAACTGACTGTTTGGTGTGCTCTATGGGCTGGTGGAGTCATTGGGCCATACTTCTTCCGCAATAATGCTGGAGAGGCAGCTACCGTTAATGGAGACCGGTATAGAGCCATGATAACCGACTATTTTGTTCCCGAATTGGATGGCATGAATGTGGATGCTTTGTGGTTCCAACAAGACGGCGCTACATGCCACACAGCGCACGTCACAATCGATTTATTGAAGGAAACATTCGATGAGCGCATAATTTCGCGGAATGGACCTGTCAATTGGCCACCAAGGTCGTGTGATTTGACACCATTGGATTATTTTCTTTGGGGATATGTGAAGTCGCTCGTCTACACCAACAAACCAGAAACGTTAGGGGAATTGGAAGCCAACATTCGTGGCGTTATTGCCGACATACGGCCCCATATGCTCGAAAAAGTGGTTGAAAATTGGACCTGTAGAATTGGCTTTATTCGAGCCAGCCGCGGCGGCCACATGCCCAAAATCATATTTAAACATTAATGGCATAAAATTATCCTTCCAATAAAGCCAAATTGATGGACCTTAAAACGATTTTCTTGTCTTTTATTTCAATTTGAAGTTCTATACCCCTAAAAAAAACACCCTTTACAAGCAATTGCCTTTGAAAATAGCAGAATTTGTATGCTGAAAAGTGGGCGGCGTCACGCCTACTTCCCCAGAATCCCCAAAATTTTTTTGAGTTTGAGTTTTGCTTAAAAAGCTTATTATGTGTGCAAGATCTTATTGCTATGGCCTGCATGGCCATAGCAATATCGCCTTTTATATTAAAAAAAAAAATTTTTGAGAACTATGTTAAAAAACTGGGCGTGGACATTAACCGATTTCGCCCATTTTTACAGCAAACAGTTACTTTTATATATAGAACATTATCACCAAATTTCGCTTCGACAAATCAATTTTTGGCGGAGTTATGACATAAACAGTTTTGTGGACTAGTCCACTATAAAAGGGGCGGGGCCACGCCCATTTTCGAAAATTTTAAGTTTTTGGATATCTTTGTTTACGGAAACTTTAAAAGTGAAATATAAATGATGTAAAGCTATTTTAGACAAAGTTATTGCCTATTTAATATATCTACGATCCTCTTCAAAATCTTTCATATAAAAGTGGGCGTGGACCTTAACCGCTCCCGCCTATTTTTTCCTGGAACATTCCCTGCATACCTGGAAACTTGCGTGCTGAATTTCGTTTCGATATCTTGAACGCTTTTTGATTTATGATTAATATTATTTCTAAATTTGACTTAATCAACAGTCGGCGGTGCCACGCCCATTTTCAAAAATTTCTTTAAAAATGTATTTTATGCCTCAATTTCAATATATCCACCAAATTTTATCCTTATAGGTGTATTATGTACTGAGTAATCACTTTTTTTGTGTTTTCGAAAATGTTCTATATATAAAAAGTGGGCGTGGCTATCAATCGATTTCGCCCATTTTAAATAGCGCTCTGAGATGAGTGCCAAGGAACCCGCATACTAAATTTCATTAAGATATCTTAAAATTTACTCAAGTTATCGTGTTAACAGACGGACGGACGGACATGGCTTAATCAATTTCTCTTTTCGTCCTGAACATTTTGATATATATAAGTCAATATCTATCTCGATCCGTTTATGCCGTTACGTACTGCCGTTAGGCGACTAAAGTTAATATACCTTGTGTGCGTAGCACTACTAGGTATAAAAAAGGTGTTTTGATTACTTTCGATATTTTTTTTTAAATTTTTTTATTTTTTTCAGTATTGTTGATGTGTATATTAATGTGCTTCTACAACAATACTGAAAAAAAAAACAAAAGAAAAATTAGCAAAAATAATCAAAAAAGAATTTTTTTATTACATTTGATTATTTTTGGTTTTTTTAATAATCGTAAAAATCGTGATTTTTTTAAATTATTTTTTTAATTAATTTGAAAATAATCATTAAAAATTGAAAGTAGTCGATTACGAGTATTAAATGGATTCTCAAGAAAATAATTAATCAAACGGGTAATCATTACGATTAGTAATCTCTATTTAACAGGTCTGTCTAAAACGTTTGTCAACAAATCTACCAGCACTATTTTTGCCGATACACAAACAAAACAACATTGTTATAGATCGTGTCAAAGTGATTTAAGTCTTGAAAATATCAGCTGGCCCTCGTACTTTTATTTGCTTATTTTACATCTTAGAAATAGACGATACATGCTTGTGGAATACTTTATTAGCTCGATATTCTTAGCATGCCGAATTATCTATGGCCTCAGTGAGCAGACCTCAGTGCTCCACTTTTCCATAATTTACGAAATAATTTTAATTTGTTTAATTTGCATTTGTCTATAAAATTTTAAAACTAAATACCTTAATCCGTCAATGTTTCACATTTTCAACAAAATGTTTACACTCTCGATTTTGTAATTATGTTCACATGACGAACGAAGTTTTAAAGTTTTTGCAATATTCACTCTTGCTTTTTTGCATTCATTGCAAATAATCCAAAAAAAAAATTGATTTACTAAATTGCTAGTCATGTACACAAAGAAGTGCCAACAGACAACTTTATGAAAATCATCAAGATGTATTGTAATTAAAACGAAGCACATTAGGCATCAAACTACTTGGCTGTCTGGCTTTCTCTAAAAAAAATCGAAACTGAATGCAACACTTCGCAATTAACTGCAAACATAGCTGCATCATGCTGGATGTGCGCCCTGTATAAGGTAGCTATATCGACATAATCTCGTGGCTCACAGCAACTCAATTAAGGGGGTCGGGTCATTTACATCGAAAAAAAATCGAGTTTTTTTTTTTTGCTTAATCTCTTCCAAGAATATCTGAAAACATTTTTGTAAAATATTAGCTTCGATTTCAAAGTGGTTCAAGGGATATTTCAGGTAATGGGCAAGTGCATCGTTTTTTGCTGTAAGTACAATTCTTCGACTGTTTTCTGGCCTCTAAATGACCCGACCCCGTTAAAGCCTAACGTCAAAAGTTGCGCACGATACAGACAGCTGATAATTTCGCCAGTCGACTCTAGCACGATCTCTCTGAAAGCAACCTTCGAACTAAGGATCTAACAGCTTTTTAAAAAGTGCGAGCATAATTCACGCTCACTATGTACCGCCGCTGGGGGTTCCAACGAGCCCGGAACAATAACTGGTTCCATGCGGAATGTCGCTCAGCCTCGAAAAATAAAGCGACTGCAAGCGGCCATCTCCCAAACCCGCATAATCTACCGCGATTTCAGTTTCGTTAAAATAAAAGAACTTAATAGCCTGAATTCGATTTTAATCATTATATCTCCAAAACCTGTTGAGATATGTAACTTAATCACATCGCTTATTGCAGTACTCATTAGCACCTTTCATTTATATTCATACTGCTCTAACATATTTTGGTTTACCCTGTTCCACAAATGGGCCGGTAACTCCGAAACCGGTCGACTCATCGAAATAAGGGATACGTAGTATTTTAGCCTAGACATCTAGTAATACAGGGGTGAAAATTTGATTGAATTCAATTTAGCTGTTTTTGAGTTATGCGTGCACAAACATACAGACAGAGAGAAGAAATTTCTAAAAACTGTTTTTTTGGATTCTATTGACTCAGTGATGATCGCTCCTTTAAATTCTCCCAGAAAGTTTGGGGGTGTCCAGTCCTTTACTGGAAATGATCGCTTACACTCCGTAACTAGGAACTTCAAGCACTTGCCCGAATCTCGTCGCCATGCTTGCCGTGACGTTTCCTTATTTACCGTGAAGGCATCTCAACCTCGAGAAATTGTGTGAAAGGGTGTTCCAGTTTGAAACAAATTAGCAGGAACCACCTTTCAGCGGCATAAATAAGTGCGGTTTTCTAGCAGACTTTCAACCTCGTCTGTTGTGGTTGTGGTTGTAACAATGCTTCGCCCTGCCCTGTCCCTCTTCTTAACTATCACTGTCATCAACATCTTCTAATGGTAATCCCAGGAAGCTATCAGTTTCAATGGGGTTGGACCAAAATGAAATTGATGTTAGAAGAATCTGTTCCGTCGAGCAGGTGAACAGATGGCTGATGTAACCCTGTCTAATTCGTCAAAAATCCCCCTTAAACTTCCCCTAATGTGTATTTGCTAAGAT